>CM063110.1:20410874-20495125 GCA_031841125.1 Acanthococcus lagerstroemiae
TCAATTTGTTCGGTGCGTCGTATTTCGGTAATTTTCAGTGCGTAATTTTGCGATTTTCAGCGAGTAATTTTTGCGTTTTTATAGTGTAAAATTTTCGCGATTTTCAGTGTAAATTTTCGCGATTTTCAGTGAGTAATGTTCGCAAAATTCAGTGCGTATTTTCGCGATTTTCTTTCTTTTTTTTTTTTTTTTGCATCGTGTTGGCGTAGGTTTTTGGAAGTGTTCCAGTCGGTGAGTCTGTTTTAACTTTTATGCACATAGGCTAAAGAGTAGTAGCTATATGCGGTTCGATTATTATTTATTATTGAATCTTGTGGTGTGTGAGATTCGTTGTGTGAAGTATTATAAAATTTTTTGTCTGTGTAGTTCTTGAAGAGCTAGCGTTGTTTCAGTTGACAGTGTTTTGATTGTTTATATTCTCGTTTGAATTTAGTGACGTGGTGATCTATATTTGTGTGTTGGTTTTTCGTGACATTATTTGTTGAGTTCAATTTGACTACCTATACCTCAAGATAATTACTTATTGATAGCTAGGATCATTTAATAGCTAGGTTAGAACCAACATTCAATATACCTTCCCTCCGGTCACTGACGCGATGCTCGAAAGGGTAGTTCCTGTGGCCGGGGGTGCGGTGTCATAGGGGCCACTTTGGCATGCGTGCATCGCCATACGTCCCACCACACAAGAACCTATTGTGTTGTTTAATGCTTTTAATATTTCAGAGGGTTATAACTAACTATCTGGGATGATTTTTGGCATGAACATGGTACAAAAGTCCTTGTGCAAATAATCACTACTATGTTTGGTGAACCAAATTTGGGTGTAAAACTATTGAATAGACTTCTTTTTGGAGTGAGGGAAGGGGCCAACAGGCAGATAGGATATGTATCTTCTTATACATACCTACTTGCATCGCCCTTTTTGGCGGATCCAGGGGCATTAGAAATATGGTATCCACCACTTTGGGCCAACTTAATTACTTGAAATTCAAAATTATACCTAACGACGCCCGGTAGGTATTACAGGTACCTACAATGAACGTAGCTGGAGTAGCACGTGGTCAAGTCCAGCTACCAATGAAATTCCCAAATTCCCTTAGTGAGAATCAAGGTACCAATTTTAGGACGATGCTTCCCCACCAAAACTGAGTCCTAGTTTGCTTCCAGATTTACGGAAATTTTTTATTTTTCGACATAATGTGGGACATGTGTTGTTTTCACTAAAACGGAAGGTACTTGCGGGATGAAGGGTATACCAGAATTGGGCTGCTGATACCCTACCAAAACTTAGTTGTGGGTTACTTCTGGTTTCTGTACTGTAATTCTTCTTCTTCCGCTCGAGACTGTGGCTTGGCTATTTCCTTGTGTTCTGAGTGTCTTACTTTTTTAATTTTCTGAGCGTGATCTCGCGGTTTTTAGTACGTATTTTCGCGGTTATCAGTGCGTTATTTCGCGATATTCAGTTCGTATGTTCGAGATTTTCAGTGTAAAATTTTCGCGATTTTCAGTGAGTAATTTTTGCGATTTTCAGTGAGTAAATTTTGCGTTTTTCAGTGTAAAATTTTCGCGATTTTCAGTGGGTAATTTTTGCGTTTCTCAGTGTAAAATTTTCGCGATTTTCAGTGTAAATTTTCGCGATTTTCAGTGAGTAATTTCCGCGAAATTCAGTGCGTATTTTCTCGATTTTCAGTGCGTATTTTCGCGATTTTTTTTTTTTGATTTTGCGTCGTGTTCGCGTAGGTTTTTGGAAGTGTTCCTGTCGGTGAGTCTATTCCAATTTTTATGCACTTAGGCTACAGAGTAGTAGCTATATGCGGTTCTATTATTAGTTATTATTGAATCTTGTGGCGTGTGAGATTCGTTGTGTGAAGTGTTATAAAATTTTTTGTCTGTGTAGTTCTTGAACAGCTAGTGTTGTTTTAGGTGACAGTGTTCTGATTGTATATATTCTGGTTTGAATCTGGTGACGTGATCTATATCACTGTGCAGGGACTTAGGGTGTAGATCTGATTTTGAGCCAATTATGCTCCACTTGGTTTTCTTCTAATTTTGGAATTTTGATCGACAGAAGTTCGCTCAGCTGGATGGGGAAACAATTTATTTATGTGAGAACTGCAGCTGAAGAAATGGAAGCTAAAGGCGCCAGTTAACCAATTTCCAATTTTCTGGTGGTCGTTCAACTGGAACTAGTGCCAAGGTTGCACCAACCAACGCCAGACGCAAAAATTGAGGATGCAGGTTCACCCAATTCCTGAAAGATCAGTTGCGGTCAATTCCTGAAAGATCAGCTGTGGTCTGTAGAGATTTCTCTTATTGCTAGGATATTTATTAAAGTTCGATGTATCGCTAGTGGGTTTTGGTGGGAGGAAGGGCCCAGCAGCTTTCGAGTGTGATCTGGGTTCTTGAACTGCGTATGTAATAAACGACATACAATGGATCAGGAGGACGAAACTGGTAAGAAAAGGTAAACCAGATTCTGATTCGTTGTTGCTGCAAAGTTTTGTTTTCAAGCTGGGCCTAAAAAGCTCTAAGAACTTAATTTTTATCTTGGGATACGATAATTTATTGTAGGATAATTATAACGTGAGTGTCTTTTGAGTGTAAAGTTTAGAAGGGAGGCTGAGGTGGTGATGCAGGTGGCAAGGATAAACCTGATTTTGAGCTGATCATGCTCTAACTGATCTGGTGAAGTCAAGAAACAACCATTTAGAAGTCGGTTTTCTGTCACATCTGTTTGTTTTTCCTTCAATTCAAAGTTCCGAAAATTTTAGTTTTAAATCTAAATCATGTATTAAAGTTACGTTTGATGCAGGTGATAGAAATGCTGAGAAACGAGTTTCGCGTGATTAACGCTGTTGTATTCATGTTCGTGAAGAGTTTTCCTGTGCAAATCGGAGACAAGAGGCAGTAGTGCGTACATCAAATTTGGTGTGTTTTTATATTTGTTTATGAATTTCCAATGCAACTTTTTTCTTACCTACCAGACGCGGATACATATAGTACAGGCAACTGTGAGATCGCTCCTCTTTAGAGAAAAACATTGAAATTAAAATCGTTTCAAAAATAGCAGTCTTACTTAGTCTCAAACTGGCCTGCTAGTCTTCCAGAGTTTCAAGGTATCCCAAGTTCCTAGATCAGTGTGAAAAAATGTCCCAAAAGTTGTGAACAAGTTTTAAAAAGAGTCATATCGAGTTTTAGTCAAATTTAGAAGGGTCTTACATCAATCTCCAAGAGTCTTAACCTTTTAAATAAGACTTGAAATATTGAAAAAGTCCGAAGGAGTCTCAATAAGTTTTGGTCAAATCTTAATCTGGAAGAGTTATAAAGAGTATGGAGTAAATTCGAAAGAGTTATACAGTCTTAAACAGTCTTAATGAATCTTTAAATAGTTTAGAGGAGCATTAGAGAGGATTTTTAATGCCCTATTGTTGTAGGATTTTATTCGATCTTGAACAGCAAGTGGATCTCAAACCAGGAGTATAGTAAAGTCGTGAACAAATTCGGTAGAGTTAGTTTTTTACAGAGTCGTACACGAGCTGGAAAAAGCATCAAGAGTTCTAAAAAATCTTCATCGTGCACTGAAGGATAATAAAGCGTGGAAGAGTTACTAAGGGTCGTAAGTGCATTTTGAATAGGCTTGGCGAGTAATTAAAGAAGTTTCAAAAAACCTTAAACGTTTCAAACTAATCTGACGAGTTTAAGCGATTCTCACTGAATATTGAAATCTTAGCTAGTTTTAAGAGTTACTCTAGTGTCTAAAAAATTGGATGTTATTTACGACGTGCGTAAAGAAATTTTCGAAAATGTTTACCCAGTTGATGATAATCCCGCAACTTGAAAATATTAGTACTCTTTACAAGTCATTTTTATTTTTAACGTCAATGGGGGTGGGGGAAATACAATTGTATACATTTTTCAAATTTAAATATTTCTCAGTTATCTAAATTTCTATTGTGAGGACAAAAAATGATACAAGTACTCAGAAAAACTGGTTGGGAGTGGGGGAGTGAAAACTATAAAATACTTACCCATTTTAAATTGCTCCTTCTAGTATTGCTTCGTGGACCCACCATTGTATGGCATGGTATCTATTGATCATGTATACTTACTTTATTACTGATATTTGTGGAATCATATACATCTTTGTTTATAACTAATTTGTTCCGATTGCAGGGGATGCTGAGTTGTCGACCTCGAAAATACAGAAACAGCGACTTAGATCTTTGCTGGATGCACAAATTCTGATGTTCATAGAATCTACGTACTACTTCAGACTCTCATCAACGATTGACGCATCGAGATTGAAATTAGGTATGCAGTTGTAAATCGTTGCCGTGTCTTCTAACTCGTTAGTGACGCCGTGTTGTGCGAAGGGGCATGCCGGATTTAGCGACTGCTTATTTCAGTCTTGGGAAAAGGACAATTTTTTTACAGCTTTTTTTTTTCTAATTGGATTCAAAAATACTGGCTCCTCCTTGTCTGAGCTATGCAACTACTTCTGCATGTGGCTCTCATCTCTATCCAGGAGATGAAGGATGGACCCGTAAAGACGTGGTTGCGTATTCGAAAATGCCCATATCAGCTGTACTTGAGTATGAAGGAACACACCTCACCTTGAGTGAAGGAAGGCCAATTTCCATTTCATAATTTCAATGGACGTGTATAGCCATTTTTTTCTACTAACTTTTTTTTTTTTTAATGAAGATTTTCGAGCAAAAAATGAACCTCTCCTTGATTTTATAAACAAGAGTAAAATTCATGCAACTATGCAGCACAGCAGTGAACCGTTAAGCCACTTACTATTGGTTGTTTTTGTGGGAACCTTGATCGATGTAATGCATGTGGCTGTAATTCCTGGAAAATGAAAATAATTTCAGGAAGATAGACCTATCCGTATTCATGTTTAAGGTCCTTTTTCCTAACCAGAATAGGAAATTGAACGTTACTCTTGAAAAACAGGTGAAAAAATGTTTTTTAGTGCCGAAAATGGCATTTTACGATCGGATATTTGCCGAAAATGTTATTTTTACGACTATAACTTCCAGTCTTTGGTATAACGTATGTATTTATCTGTATACTCTTCCCCATCTGAATTACATTGAATTCCCTGAATCTAAACCAGGCTAAGGCTATTAGAGGGAAGGTTGGCCCACTTAGCAAGGCGCAATTACGTCAGTGACGTCACTGCGTTGAAACTCACACAGGCCGCTTATGGGAATACGGCTTTTTTCGATCTTTATTCATAATTGATGCACTCAACATACTTTTTTTACTATTTCTACTGTATACAGTCGAAGCTCGATACATCGAATCTCAGGGGACTGAAGAAATAATTCGAGTTATCTATTGTTCGAGTTAAAAAAGTTCGACTTGTGATGGTGGAGAGTTTGAGTTATCTATTGCATATCAAAACACGTTTTTATTTATTTATTTCTTTACTCGATAAGTCGAGTATGTATCTGCAGTGTGGTTAGCTTTGGTAAAATCATGTCTAAACAGGAATGAAAGAGATTAAAAGTGAAGTGTTCAATTACGTACAGTATAGGTACAGCGCTCGTGCTCGACTTATAATGCTTATTTACTTCACAAAGTTCGACTTATAGAGCTTGCACACAGTGGCGTAGCCAAGGGGGGGGATTAGGGGGATGGATCCCCCTTGAGATGAGAATTTTTTAATATACTGGCAGTATCACAGTGAATGTACGAAATGAAATTTAAATCCAGATACATAACTGAAGTTGAAAAGCACAACATACTGATACGTCAATGTAAAAACATACACCTCATGTTAGGTGTACCCCTGCCCATAATTTTGCTCATCCCTCTTCTTGGAAAAATCCTGGCTACGCCACTGCTTGCACAAAGAAAATTTCTAGTTTCAATGGTTTTACTTATTAAAATATGTCGTTTTCTACAGTCAAGTCTTCAAAATTTTGAGTTCGAGTTATCTATTTTGCGTTCGACTTACAGTAATAAAAATGTATACGTTTATATAGCAGTGTGACGGGACCGACGAAATTTGTTCGAATTATCTATTTTTAAAGAGCCTCGTACAGTAAAAATGCAATTTTCCCATTACTTTCTTATGAAGTGAATTTCGGCGTGGGTTAGACGGGAAGAATTGTTGCTGGTTACCTACCCGAGTGGACCACCCTTCCCTCTAATAGTCTTGAAACCAGGCTAGTAGTTACCACCAGGGCAGCTAGGGCGAAGCCCCTGCTGGCAAGCGCGCCGCTCTGGCTGGCACCTTCCAAAAAATAAAAGTTTAAAAAAATGTTTTAGTAAAAATAATGAACTTTTACTGTCCCCTTGTGCCCTGATGAGAATATCAAATGCCCTGGCAGACACAAGCAGTTAGGTACCAACCTGATCTAAACGCCAATGGTCTATTGAACGTACTATGTTTACAGCTTTGAACTCAACTATACCATGTGAATTATTTTTTTCCAGATCTTGGGTTACAATAATATGTCCGAGCATTTCTTCAGATGATTATAATTATACTACAGTATGTCACGAATCTGGCTGAATATTCGTATTCGAATTGATTGAAGATTCCAGGTATTTCAAAATATATAATTCTTCAAATTTTGATATTTTCCATCAAAATTTCTCTCATCACCTTTGATGATGTTTCCAAGACGATAATAATATTCCATAAATCGTAGTTTTCAAATACAAATCGATCAAAGCCTCCTGATATTAAATTAAAATCAGTATTTAATTTTATCGTATTTTTCGAATTTTGAAATTTCTTTCAATTTTTTTTTATACCTCTTTCAACATTTTTCTACGGAAACGAATGAATTATTGTGTAGATACACGCACTATTTGATGACTCTTGATAACGAATTAAGTTCACTTTTCGGTTTTATCGAATTTTTCTAATTGATTTCCAAAACTTTTACGTCTTTCAACATTTTGCCAAAGAGACTCTATGACTGTCCATGAATACTTCTCAGGTTTCGTTTACGAGCGGTCTCGTGATCCCTATTCAAATTAAGTTTTATTTCCAATTATTGTCAAATTTTTTGAATTTGCAGATGCCTGATGAATGATCAATGATTTTTGTGCGTTAAATACTCATGCATCGGAACCTTATGCAACGCATATCGTCAACTTGAAATTAGCGTCAACCACGTTCTTCTAGGACATACTAAAGCGATTCACCAATACATTTTTGGTAAATGATCTCTTCCAGTGTATGTTTTCACTGTACCGACCAGCGTCTTATGGTTCAACACATGCTCTCATACTATACCAAACTTGGAGACCTAAATGTTATTGAATTCACCCTCAAAGACCTGCGGAACCTACTCTTCTTCATCGGTCGACACCACTTACATCTAGACATGTAATTATACTTAACTTCTATTATCCATAATTTATACTTGTACCTTAGGGATATAGTCATATATTATCATGGCAATAAATAACCATTATTTAAATTAAAAAAAAAAAAAAAACTTTATCATTTTGTAAGGTAAATTCAATTTTCCACGAATCTTATTCAATTTTCGCATGCAAATTATTTAAAAATCTAATTTAAGTTCATTTTTCGAATTTATCGAATTTTAATTTTTTTAATATTTTTAATAACTCTTAATTATTTTTCCAAGGTTTCCGTAATTTTCCCTGAATTTTACTAAGTTTTCTTAAGCCAGGCTTTTGAACATTTCTAATGTCAAATTGACTTCAATTTTCACATCTTAATTTTTTTTTCTATTTTGTTTCACGAATTATTACTGATTTTTCTGTACAGTAGTAACCACAAATTTTCTTGAATCTTGAAAGAATTTTATCAGGAATAAGTGGATGAAAACTTCTGATGATGAAGTCAGTTTAATTCCTCGAATATTTCGGTGATCTAAAAAAAAAGAAAATTATAATAGAATGATGTCAAGAATCTTAAAATAATCCCCAATTTGGAAAATTCGAAAAAATTTATAATTTTGAACGTAACTTGATATTACGAGTCTTTCAACAACTCACCATATATTCAGGAAAACTTATTATCGTAGAAAAATGTTGAAAATGTATGACAAAAATTTTGAGCACTTAAATTTGAAAAATTCTGCAGTATCGGTAATTGAACATGTTTTGATTTCAGGAATCTTAAGTTCAGAAATTCGGTTCGATTCATGATGTTCTGACATAACCTCAGAAAAGTGCCAGAAAAATTTAGAGTAAGTAGGTTTTTGAAAAAATCTTCAAACTTGAAAAACTCCACTAAATTGAATATTGTACATAGATTAATGTTGTAGATCGTGAAACAACTCTTGAATGAGTAGGTACTAAGTAGAATTTATAAAAATTTGTGGTCCTACAATTTTGAAAAATGAGTCCTAACATTTGGAAAATTTGACAGAATTCAACGTTGAACGTAATTTGATATCAGGAGTTTTCAGTTAACGACTTCAAAAGAATTACAGCAAGATTCGTGAAAAATCGAAATTCATATTATTATCCATTTTAGAAAAATAATTGTTAAAATATAAATACTAAAAAGAAAATCTCAAAATTTGATAGGAAATTTTTATTTCGATATGAGAAGTTTAAATCAGCTTGTATTCAAAAACTGAGTAAAACTCATGGGGAATTGTGATCACCTTGGAAGTACGATTAGAGAATACACTGATTAAAAATGTTGAAGAAAATCTCAAAATTTCCAAAAACTTTGACGTAATTGAAAAAGGGAAGTATTAAATAGCACGAAATATAAAGTGTGATTGAACGAAATGGGAAACCACGAAAAAAAAAGTTTAAATTACGAGTTTTAAAATCGATATCACGAAATGACTTGCATACGGTATATTATGTTGTTTAAACACAAAAATTATACGTCATCGCGGATAATAAAAACGATCATTAAGAATTTTTTCGTAAGTACTCTAGAAACGCCATAGAGGGGAGCTCTGAGGTAATGCTCGAAAGGACGGATTTCAGGGCTTCGGTTGAGAGAACAAAAAAGAGTGAGCGTGTAAAAATTACCCTTTATTACAGTACATTAGGAATTTTTAGACCTATTATTTATGCGAATGACCCCATCGAGATCATCGAGGGGTTTCGAACTCAACGAATTCGTTTTTGATATCGGTTTGGCTCTTAATCTAAATTTGTGGCCCCTGAGGAGGGGGAGAATCGATTCATAGATTTTTATTGCTCCAAAATTTGATTTTGACATTAATTTGTGCGCAATTGTAAATTTGTGGCAAGTATGATGGATGCCGAGAATTTGAACTTTTTATTTCGGGCGCAGTAATATCGTGTCTCTTTTTTTCATTGTGTGTAGAAGGTATTAAAATTCCGGGCGTATTTTATTTTATCGTGTAAGTGAATTATACTGCGTTCTGAAGTTTAATTTTTTCTTCAAACTCTTTCTTTTTCTGTTTCGTACTTGTTACTGCGCTTGTCATTTATATATATCGTGCAAACCGCATATTTCTTTCGTGAATTCAACATTATCATTGTGGGCCGGTAAATGGGTCCCATTGAAAAAATCGAGTCCAATACGACGTCAGAAGTCGTTGTTAAATCGGTACATAAAAATTTAGCACAGTTTATGGAATGTTGTAATCACATTTGGTAGAATTCAATTCTTCAAAATCTCACATCTGTGGCATTTGTGTTCAGGTGAATGGGATTAAAAATTTCAAAATCGACCAGTCCAATACAAACATAAATTTATGTAATATATTCACGTGGCATTTCGTTTTGTTTTGGTTGTGCTACTTACTTGTAAATATTTGCGCCTAGTAGTGCTAGGAATGCAGCCTATTAAATAATTGATATTAAAATTGCAGTTTCCAACATTGAAGACGTATTCTTGAAATCAATGATGATCTACTCGTCTAAAATTTAGTGATACTAAGATGTCAGCTATACACGTCATCGGTATACTCGTAGTTTCAACTTCGGATATCAATACCATTCCTCGCAGTGGAAAATAAACTGATTCATTCAATTGTCTAGTTTTTTCCGGCAAGTATTTTGCTACAACCAAAATTTGTACTCCATTACGTTTATAGTTTTGGCTGACAACGCTGTTGCCTACAAACGGTGAGTACGAGCCCCTAGTATTATAGAAATGCAACATATCCAAGTTCATATTAGAATTGCGGTTTTGAATACTGAAGGCGTGTTCTTGAAACCAATAATCTGGAATTCCACGGCGCTGAAGCGACAACTTCTGATATCATAACTTGTTTTTGCAGTAATCTCGAAAGTATCAGTATAATCGGCAGGGCCGCCAAGAGCCAAACCGGGCCCGGAGGAAAAATCTACGAGCCTACACTAAAATTATTTGCTCGTAAAAAGGCAGATTGTCTATTTGATAATTATAATTTCTGTGACCCTGCGGGCCTCCTAAAAAAACCGGGCCCGGGGGGAAAAAGCACCCTCCCCCTCTTCTTAGCGGCCCTGATAATCGGTGAATGCAAAATGATTCGTGTAATCGCCTTTTTCTTTTCTACATGTATATTAACTTTCAGCTAACGAAAATTTACGCCGTATTTCGTTTTGTTTCGACTGCTAGCACATTCATATAAATAGCATTTCATAATTGTGTAGGTCCGTAATATTTATATAAATGTAATCTATTAAGCATTGGCGATATTATGATTGCAGTTTTCGATACTGGGGTTTATACTGCATACGTTCAGTAAAATTTCAACTTTTGATATCAGAAACATTTCTGGCAATGTTCTCAAATGTATCAGTACAATGAATGTAAACGAACTGCTTCATGCTGGATTCACGCCAGATTTATAAGCATGCTATTGACAAACATGCTACATACATTTTAAATGAAGCATACTTGTTAATAGCATGCTTATAATTTTGGTGTAAATCCAGAGTCATTCACTTCTCAGCAAATTTTACAGTCACAAGCAAACAAAATCAGCTGCGAAATACAAAAGTTGAAAATACCAGATGATATCAAACAGAAGTTATAATAGTACAATTACGAGGACTGTCACAATAGTTCAGTAGACAATTATAATTCAGAGTTACGAGTAATTAGCGTTCAGATAATTGAATTGTGGGTTCTTCGCGAGAGGATGATCAACTGCGGTATTAAAGCTGAGGCGGCAATGGATTGTCGCTGTACGCGCTGATTCTTCATTCATCCCGCTGTCAAAAGATAATGATGGCATGCATGCGTTGGTAGGTGTTCTATTTCAGTATCGGAAAACAAAACAACAAATATATTCAAAACTGCAGCTGGACAACATGGTAAGTACTAATCAGGCAAAGAAAAAAATATAATTATTCTGACGCCACTGACAATCATTGCTTAACGCTTCAAATACATGAGCCATTCTACGTCCCAGACCGCAGTAGTAAAGAGATCCCTCAGTGACCCGTTATAATACAGAAAAGAAAAAAACTCAAGAATTTGCACTCATTTTGAATCGAGATACAAAGGAAAAAACGGGGCTCAAAAATTTATTTGCCTCAGGGCCCGCGAAAACTCTCATTCGGCGCCGATAACTGTCCCAGGAGTCTCTCGAATTTCTTACGGTGAGTTGTTGCCAATTTGTAGTTCAGTATGTATTTTCATTCTGAAACCACTTCAAATCTTTTCTCATGTAATACACAGTCACCTTTGATATGCTCCTTCGAACTTTCACTTATGCAACATAATGTACATTTTAAATCGAAAATGCCTTCAATGATGCTCATATGTAACTCCTCTAACACCTGGAAATGATTAAGAATTGGCTCAAACAGTGCTGAAATGTGGCATTTCTACCAAGAGAATATAAGGTACTGAGAGATCTCATGTTTGCCTGATACGCCTGATACTTGCCTCGCTGCATACTGTATGCTGATGGTCAGTCACAAGCTGCATGCATTGATAATTGAGTATGCTAGTTCCATAGGTAGACTTCTCCAAAAACCTAGTTTTCCAGAAAACGCAAAAAACTGTTTCTCAGCTAATGTTCGGGCTTAATGGTTGGATATAGGTGCGATGGATCACTTTTTGTGCTCACATTGAAGATATAGGTCGAAAATTTTTTCAAGTACTCCGATTCGTGTTCAAAAGGCGTTCAAAGATGGAGAAGTCTGGGTTTGACACGATGTTTTGAAATTGCTTATCAATTTTTGTTTATTATTGCTATAAAAGGCTGCAAAAGAGGAGTAACATGGAAATTTATTATCAGTTGTTATCACCTTTCAAAATGAGACATTTTTATTATCAATACACAAAAAATGAAAACGCAACATGATTCAGTTTTTGCTATTTATAGTTATAAAAAATTGAGCAATAATTGAAAAGAAAAGACTACTAATTGTTTTACAGTAGTACACGATGACAATAATTCATTATCAAAAACACAGTTTTGTAAACAAAACGCAATAATTGTGTCAGACCCAGACTTCTCCATAGGATAAGTCTACCTATGATTCTAAACCAATTTTCGTTTGCATACTGGAGCGCTTCTGTTGTTGTTTTTTGAAAATCGATGACGTCACGTTGTAGGCAGTGTTGTACAGTAACCGAAACGATACTTAACTCAATTTCCCTAAATTCGAAGAAGTCTACCTATGGAACTAGCATACTCAATTGCTGAAGACTGAAGAGTACTCACTTCATAGACTTCATTACTAAAAGGTCACTGGATGACTACCACGCATCTTTGGTGCAGCTAGTTACCAACTATCAGCATGCAGCATACAGCATGCAGCTACACACTATAAGGAGGGAACATGCGACCTCTCAGTACCTTATATTCTCCTAACATAAATAGCCGATTTTGAAACTATTTCGTCTCATTCAATTTGTTCGTGTTGATTGAGTTCCATAGCGTTCCGACACTGTTGGCGTATGCTATTTAGGTTGTATAGCTTTTTGCTTTCAGGCGCTTGAACCTTATTTCAGATGAATAATTTGCATTGCAGCGAGTAGAATCTTTCATTTGTTTGCATCTGTTTTCATGTGTGATAACCATAGAAGACTTAGAAGTCTTCCTAAATAATGATCAGACGAGACAAGTAGTCCATCAAAACCACATCGCGTTTCAGGTTTGTCCTATCACTATTGAAAACTAAGAGCTTGGACTGATCATTTTCCTAAGATTAGCCTGGAAGGATCTAAACGCGAGCTCTATAACGAAAAATAGGTAATCAATTTAAAAAAGATAAAACTTATATTAAATTTAAAACATGATAAAAATTTTAAATAATGTAAAATAAATACCGCCACAACGCCAGCGGCGGTGGGTGCTGGTCGCGGCGGCCAGGCAATCAGGTTGGGTTGGTTTCTCCGGATCTGGAAAGATAACATTAGGTTTTAGATCGGCGAACTTGTTTTATTTTGTAGGCAATGGAAAGTCGTCTCCAAATTTGAACAACCGATTCGAACTCAGCGTGAAAAATTGAGTAATACACAGTTTTTAATTCGAAATTTTTGATTTTTGAAAATAAATTTTGATAATTTCTCCATACCATACATCATGTCTTTTTTTGGTCGAAAAATTTTTTTTTTCGGTTGAAGAGTCAGTCTTATTCAAAATTGTCTCCGCATTCCAAATTTTCAAACAGTTTCGGTCTAGCTATCTCCAATTAAGAGATTTTCACGTTTTATCAGTTCGCCCCAGCAAATTGAAGATTTCGAAAATGTCAGTTGGTGCCGTATGTGTTGAAGGCGTTACGCGATTCTTCAAAATTTCGCATATTGACCACATTTTCCAGTGTATCTCGGCAACGCAGGGTCGTCGAAAATTTGAACACCAAATTCGAACTCAGCGTGAAAAATCTAGTAATACACTGTCTTGAAACCAAATTTTGATTATTTCTCCATACCATAATGCATCATGTCGAAAAATTTTTTTTTCGGTTGATGAGTCAGTCTTATTCAAAATTGTTTCCGCATTTCAAATTTTCAAACCGTTTCGCTCTAGCTATCGCCCATCCAAAATTATTCGCATTTTATTAGTTCGCCCCAGGAAATTGAAGATTGCGAAAACGTCATATGGCGTCTCCACTTTTTCGAATATTCTATTCACGCCTTCAGTATGTAGAATATGCAACCCAACCTACACCAATCGACGTTTTCAAAATCGCTAATTTCTCTGGGGGGAACTAATAAAACGCGAAAATCTCCGGACTGGGTATAGCTAGAGGAAAACAGTTTGAAATTTTGAGAGCGAAATGATCTCCTCCTTCGAAAGTGTCAACCCGTTTCGCTGTAGCGGCCCCCAAGCCAAAGATTTTTGCATTTTAATAGTTCGCCCCAGGAAATTGAAGGTTTCGAAAACGTCAGTTGGTGTATGAGAAATAGCATATTCGATACTTTGAAGGCGTCGCCGGATTAATTCGAATTTTGGAATATGCTGGTAATGCCTTCGGTACGGCGAATATGCAACCGAACCTACACCAATCGACGTTTTTTAAATCGCGAAAGCTCCAGACTGGGAATAGCTAGAGGAAAACGGTTTGAAAATTTGAGAGCGAAATGAACTCCTCTTTCAAAAGTGTCAACCCGTTTCGCTGTAGCGGCCCCCAATCAAAAGATTTTTGCATTTTAATAGTTCGCCCCAGGGAATTGAAGATTCCGAAGACGTCAATTGATGTATGTGAAATAGCATATTCGATACTTTGAAGGCGTCGCAGGATTAATTCGAATTTTCGAATATGCTGGTAATGCCTTCAGTACGGCGAATATGCAACCCAACCCACACCAATCGACGTTTTCGAAATCGTTAATTTCTCTGGGGGGAACTAATAAAACGCGAAAATCTCCGGACTGGGGATAGCTAGAGGAAAACGGTTTGAAAATTTGAGAGCGAAATGAACTCCTCTTTCAAAAGTGTCAGCCCGTATCGATGTAGCGGCCCCCAATCCAAAGATTTTTGCATTTCATTAGTTCGCCCCAGGAAATTGAAGATTTCGAAAACGTCATTTGTCGTCTCCACTTTTCCGAATATTCTAGTCATGCCTTCAGTACGTCGAATATGCAATCCAACCTACACCAATCGACGTTTTCGAAATCGCGAAAGCTCCGGACTGGGTACAGCTAGAGGAAAACGGTCTGAAAATTTGAGAGCGAAATGATCTCCTCTTTCAAAAGTGTCAACCCGTTTCGCTGTAGCGGCCCCCAATCCAAAGATTTTTGCATTTTATTAGTTCGCCCCAGGAAATTGAAGATTTCGAAAACGTCACTTGATGTATGTGAAATAGCATATTCGATACTTTTAAGGCGTCGCAGGATTATTTCGAATTTTGGAATATGCTGGTAAGGCCTTCCGTACGGCGAATATGCAACCCAACCCACACCAATCGACGTTTTCGAAATCGTTAATTTCTCTGGGGGGAACTAATAAGACGCGAAAATCTCCGGACTGGGAATAGCTAGAGGAAAACGGTTTGAAAATTTGAGAGCGAAATGAACTCCTCTTTCAAAGGTGTCAGCCCGTTTCGCTGTAGCGGCCCCCAATCCAAAGATTTTTGCATTTTATTAGTTCGCCCCAGAGAATTTAGCGATTTTGAAAACGTCAATTGGCGTATGAGAAATAGCATATTCAATTCTTCGAAGGCGTCACAATTGTCTTTCAAATTTTCTAATATTCTGGTACTGCCTTCAGCACGTCGAATATGCAACTCAACCTACACCAATTGTCGTTTTCGAAATCGCGAATTTCTCTGGGGGGAACTAATAAAACGCGAAAATCTCCGGACTGAGGATAGCTAGAGGAATACGGCTTGAAATTTTGAGAGCAGATTGATCTCCTCGTTCGAAAGTGTCAACCCGTTTTGCGGTAGCAGCCTCCAATCTAATAATTTTTGCATTTTATTAGTTCGCCCCAGAGATTTTAGAAAACGGCAAATATTCTGGTAATGCCTTCAGCACGTCGTATATGCAACTCAACCTACACCAATTGGGTTTTCGCAATCGCGAAAATCTCCGGAGTGGGGATAGCTAGAGGAAAACGGTTTGAAATTTTGAGAGCAAAATGATCTCCTCTTTCGAAATTGTCAACCCGTTTTGCTGTAGCTGCCTCCCATCTAATAATTTTTGCATTTCATTAGTTCGCCCCTGAGATTTTAGAAAACGGCAAATATTCTGGTAATGCCTTCAGCACGTCGTATATGCAACTCAACCTACACCAATTGTCGTTTTCGAAATCGCGAATTTCTCTGGGGGGAACTAATAAAACGCGAAAATCTCCGGACTGAGGATAGCTAGAGGAATACGGCTTGAAATTTTGAGAGCAAGTTGATCTCCTCGTTCGAAAGTGTCAACCCGTTTTGCTGTAGCTGCCTCCAATCTAATAATTTTTCTATTTCATTAGTTCGCCCCAGAGATTTTAGAAAACGGCAAATATTCTGGTAATGCCTTCAGCACGTCGTATATGCAACTCAACCTACACCAATTGTCGTTTTCGAAATCGCGAATTTCTCTGGGGGGAACTAATAAAACGCGAAAATCTCCGGACTGAGGATAGCTAGAGGAATACGGTTTGAAATTTTGAGAGCAGATTGATCTCCTCGTTCGAAAGTGTCAACCCGTTTTGCTGTAGCTGCCTCCAATCTAATAATTTTGCATTTTATTAGTTCGCCCCAGAGATTTTTAGAAAACGGCAATATTCTGGTAATGCCTTCAGCACGTCGTATATGCAACTCAACCTACACCAATTGGGTTTTCGCAATCGCGAAAATCTCCGGAGTGGGGATAGCTAGAGGAAAACGGTTTGAAATTTTGAGAGCAAAATGATCTCCTCTTTCGAAATTGTCAACCCGTTTCGCAGTAGCTGCCACCAATCCAAAGATTTCTGCATTTTATTAGTTCGCCCCAGAGAAATTAGCGATTTTGAAAACGTCAATTGGCGTATGAGAAATAGCATATTCAATTCTTCGAAGGCGTCACAATTGTCTTTCAAATTTTCTAATATTCTGGTACTGCCTTCAGCACGTCGAATATGCAACTCAACCTACACCAATTGTCGTTTTCGAAATCGCGAATTTCTCTGGGGGGAACTAATAAAACGCGAAAATCTCCGGACTGAGGATAGCTAGAGGAATACGGCTTGAAATTTTGAGAGCAGATTGATCTCCTCGTTCGAAAGTGTCAACCCGTTTTGCTGTAGCTGCCTCCAATCTAATAATTTTTGCATTTCATTAGTTCGCCCCAGAGATTTTAGAAAACGGCAAATATTCTGGTAATGCCTTCAGCACGTCGTATATGCAACTCAACCTACACCAATTGTCGTTTTCGAAATCGCGAATTTCTCTGGGGGGAACTAATAAAACGCGAAAATCTCCGGACTGAGGATAGCTAGAGGAATACGGCTTGAAATTTTGAGAGCAGATTGATCTCCTCGTTCGAAAGTGTCAACCCGTTTTGCTGTAGCTGCCTCCAATCTAATAATTTTTGCATTTTATTAGTTCGCCCCAGAGATTTTAGAAAACGGCAAATATTCTGGTAATGCCTTCAGCACGTCGTATATGCAACTCAACCTACACCAATTGGGTTTTCGCAATCGCGAAAATCTCCGGAGTGGGGATAGCTAGAGGAAAACGGTTTGAAATTTTGAGAGCGAAATGATCTCCTCTTTCAAAAGTGTGAACCCGTTTCGCTGTAGCGGCCCCCAATCCAAAGATTTTTGCATTTCATTAGTTTGCCCCAGGAAATTGAAGATTTCGAAAACGTCAATTGATGTATGTGAAATAGCAGATTCGATACTTTTAAGGCGTCGCAGGATTAATTCGAATTTTGGAATATGCTGGTAATGCCTTCAGTACGGCGAATATGCAACCCAACCTACACCAATCGACGTTTTCGAAATCGCTAATTTCTCTGGGGGGAACTGGTAAAACGCGAAAATCTCCGGACTGGGGATAGCTAGAGGAAAACGGTTTGAAAATTTGAGAGCGAAATGATCTCCTCTTTCAAAAGTGTCAGCCCGATTCGCTGTAGCGGCCCCCAATCCAAAGATTTCTGCATTTTATACGTTCGCCCCAGAGAAATTAGCGATTTTGAAAACGTCAATTGGCGTATGAGAAATAGCATATTCAATTCTTCGAAGGCGTCACAACTGTCTTTCAAATTTTCTAATATTCCGGTACTGCCTTCAGCACGTCGAATATGCAACTCAACCTACACCAATTGTCGTTTTCGAAATCGCGAATTTCTCTGGGGGGAACTAATAAAACGCGAAAATCTCCGGACTGGGGATAGCTAGAGGAATACGGCTTGACATTTTGAGAGCAGATTGATCTCCTCGTTCGAAAGTGTCAACCCGTTTTGCGGTAGCTGCCTCCAATCTAATAATTTTTGCATTTTATGAGTTCGCCCCAGAGATTTTAGAAAACGGCAAATATTCTAGTAAAGCCTTCAGCACGTCGTATATGCAACTCAACCTACACCAGTTGGGTTTTCGCAATCGCGAAAATCTCCAGAGTGGGGATAGCTAGAGGAAAACGGTTTGAAATTTTGAGAGTACAATGATCTCCTCTTTCGAAATTGTCAACCCGTTTTGCTGTAGCTGCCTCCAATCTAATAATTTTTGCATTTCATTAGTTCACCCCAGAGATTTTAGAAAACGGCAAATATTCTGGTAATGCCTTCAGCACGTCGTATATGCAACTCAACCTACACCAATTGTCGTTTTCGAAATCGCGAATTTCTCTGGGGGGAACTAATAAAACGCGAAAATCTCCGGACTGAGGATAGCTAGAGGAATACGGTTTGAAATTTTGAGAGCAGATTGATCTCCTCGTTCGAAAGTGTCAACCCGTTTTGCTGTAGCTGCCTCCAATCTAATAATTTTTGCATTTTATTAGTTCGCCCCAGAGATTTTAGAAAACGGCAAATATTCTGGTAATGCCTTCAGCACGTCGTATATGCAACTCAACCTACACCAATTGGGTTTTCGCAATCGCGAAAATCTCCGGAGTGGGGATAGCTAGAGGAAAACGGTTTGAAATTTTGAGAGCAAAATGATCTCCTCTTTCGAAATTGTCAACCCGTTTCGCAGTAGCTGCCACCAATCCAAAGATTTCTGCATTTTATTAGTTCGCCCCAGAGAAATTAGCGATTTTGAAAACGTCAATTGGCGTATGAGAAATAGCATATTCAATTCTTCGAAGGCGTCACAATTGTCTTTCAATTTTCTAATATTCTGTACTGCCTTCAGCACGTCGAATATGCTACTCAACCTACACCAATTGTCGTTTTCGAAATCGCGAATTTCTCTGGGGGGAACTAATAAAACGCGAAAATCTCCGGACCGAGGATAGCTAGAGGAATACGGCTTGAAATTTTGAGAGCAGATTGATCTCCTCGTTCGAAAGTGTCAACCCGTTTTGCGGTAGCAGCCTCCAATCTAATAATTTTTGCATTTCATTAGTTCGCCCCAGAGATTTTAGAAGACGGCAAATATTCGGGTAATGCCTTCAGCACGTCGTATATGCAACTCAACCTACACCAATTGGGTTTTCGCAATCGCGAAAATCTCCGGAGTGGGGATAGCTAGAGGAAAACGGTTTGAAATTTTGAGAGCACAATGATCTCCTCTTTCGAAATTGTCAACCCGTTTTGCTGTAGCTGCCTCCAATCTAATAATTTTTGCATTTCATTAGTTCACCCCAGAGATTTTAGAAAACGGCATATATTCTGGTAATGCCCTCAGCACGTCGTATATGCAACTCAACCTACACCAATTGTCGTTTTCGAAGTCGCGAATTTCTCTGGGGGGAACTAATAAAACGCGAAAATCTCCGGACTGAGGATAGCTAGAGGAATACGGCTTGAAATTTTTAGAGCAAAATGATCTCCTCTTTCGAAATTGTCAACCCGTTTCGCAGTAGCTGCCACCAATCCAAAGATTTCTGCATTTTATTAGTTCGCCCCAGAGAAATTAGCGATTTTGAAAACGTCAATTGGCGTATGAGAAATAGCATATTCAATTCTTCGAAGGCGTCACAATTGTCTTTCAAATTTTCTAATATTCTGGTACTGCCTTCAGCACGTCGAATATGCAACTCAACCTACACCAATTGTCGTTTTCGAAATCGCGAATTTCTCTGGGGGGAACTAATAAAACGCGAAAATCTCCGGACTGAGGATAGCTAGAGGAATACGGCTTGAAATTTTGAGAGCAGATTGATCTCCTCGTTCGAAAGTGTCAACCCGTTTTGCTGTAGCTGCCTCCAATCTAATAATTTCATTTATTAGTTCGCCCAGAATTTTAGAAACGGCAATTTTGGTAATGCTTCACACTCGTAATGCACTCAACCTACACATTGGGTTTCGCTAATCGCGAAAATCTCCGATGAGATAGCTAGAGGAATACGTTGAAATTTGAGAGCAATGATCTCCTCTTCGAATGTCAACCCTTTGCGTAGCTGCCTCCAATCTAATAATTTTGCATTTTATTAGTTCGCCCCACGAGAGATTGGTATAATAGTAAAACGTCAATTTTTATTCATTGTACTGCTTCAGCACGTCGAATATGCAACTCAACCTACACCAATTGCGTTTTCGAATCGCGAATTTCCTGGGGACAAAACGGAATTCGAGGATGCTAGAGAATACGGCTTGAAATTTTGAGAGCAGATTGATCTCCTCTTCGAAAGTGTCAACCCGTTTTGGTAGCGCCTCCAATCAATATTTTGCATTTATAGTTCGCCCAGAGATTTTAGAAACGCAAATATTCTGGGTAATGCCTTCACACGTCGTAATATGCAACTCAACCTATACTAATTGGGTTTTCGCAATCGTGAAAATCTCCGGAGTGGGATAGCTAGAGGAAAACGGTTTGAAATTTTGAGAGCAAATGATCTCCTCTTTCGAAATTGTCAACCCGTTTCGCAGTAGCTGCCCCAATCAAAGATTTCTGCATTTTATTAGTTCGCCCCAGAGAAATTAGTGATTTTGAAAACGTCAATTGGCGTATGAGAAATAGCATATTCAATTCTTCGAAGGCGTCACAATTGTCTTTCAAATTTTCTAATATTCTGGTACTGCCTTCAGCACGTCGAATATGCAACTCAACCTACACCAATTGTCGTTTTCGAAATCGCGAATTTCTCTGGGGGGAACTAATAAAACGCGAAAATCTCCGGACTGAGGATAGCTAGAGGAATACGGCTTGAAATTTTGAGAGCAGATTGATCTCCTCGTTCGAAAGTGTCAACCCGTTTTGCTGTAGCTGCCTCCAATCTAATAATTTTTCTATTTCATTAGTTCGCCCCAGAGATTTTAGAAAACGGCAAATATTCTGGTAATGCCTTCAGCACGTCGTATATGCAACTCAACCTACACCAATTGGGTTTTCGCAATCGCGAAAATCTCCGGAGTGGGGATAGCTAGAGGAAAACGGTTTGAAATTTTGAGAGCAAAATGATCTCCTCTTTCGAAATTGTCAACCCGTTTCGCAGTAGCTGCCACCAATCCAAAGATTTCTGCATTTTATTAGTTCGCCCCAGAGAAATTAGCGATTTTGAAAACGTCAATTGGCGTATGAGAAATAGCATATTCAATTCTTCGAAGGCGTCACAATTGTCTTTCAAATTTTCTAATATTCTGGTACTGCCTTCAGCACGTCGAATATGCAACTCAACCTACACCAATTGTCGTTTTCGAAATCGCGAATTTCTCTGGGGGAACTAATAAAACGCGAAAATCTCCGGACGAGGATAGCTAGAGGAATACGGCTTGAAATTTTGAGAGCAATTGATCTCCTCGTTCGAAAGTGTCAACCCGTTTTGCGTAGCAGCCTCCAATCTATATTTTTGCATTTATAGTTCGCCAAGATTTAGAAATGGCAATATTCTGTAATGCCTTCAGAGTGTTATGCAACTCACAAAAATTGCGTTTTAATCGCAATGCGATACAATCTCGATGGATAGCTAGAGAATACGGCTTGAAATTTGAGGCAATTTCTCTGTTCGAAAGGTCAACCCGTTTTGCTGTAGCTGCTCAACTATAAATTTTCTATTTATTAGTTCGCCAGAGATTTTAAAACGCTATTCTGGTATGCCTTCAGCACGTCGATATATTGCAACTCACCTACACCAAATTGGTTTTCGAAATCGCGAATTTTCTGGGGAACTAATAATAAACCGAAAATCTCCGGATTGGATAGCTAGAGGAATACGGTTTGAAATTTTGAGAGCAATTGATCTCCTCGTTTCGAAAGTGTCAACCCGTTTTGCTGTAGCTGCCTCCAATCTAATAATTTTTGCATTTTATTAGTTCGCCCCAGAGATTTAGAAACGGCAAATATTCTGGTAATGCCTTCAGCACGTCGTATATGCAACTCAACCTACACCAATTGGGTTTTCGCAATCGCGAAAATCTCCGGAGTGGGATAGCTAGAGGAAAACGGTTTGAAATTTTGAGAGCAAATGATCTCCTCTTTCGAAATTGTCAACCCGTTTTCGCTGTAGCTGCCACCAATCTAATAATTTTTGCATATTTCATAGATTAGCATTTGAGCATTTTAGAAAAACGGCAATATTTGGTATGCCCTTCAGCACGTCGATATGCAACTCAACCTACACCAATTGTCGTTTTCGAATCGCGAATTTCTCTGGGGGGAACTAATAAAACGCGAAAATCTCCGGACTGAGGATAGCTAGAGGAATACGGCTTGAAATTTTGAGAGCAAATTGATCTCCTCGTTCGAAAGTGTCAACCCGTTTTGCGTAGCTGCCTCCAATCTAATAATTTTTGCATTTTTATTGAGTTCGCCCAGAGATTTTAGAAGACGGCAAATATTCTGGTATGCCTTCAGCACGTCGTATATGCAACTCAACCTACACCAATTGCGGTTTTCGCAATCGCGAAAATCTCCGGACTGGGGATAGCTAGATGAATATGGTTTGAAATTTTGAGAGCAATTGATCTCCTCGTTCGAAAGTGTCAACCCGTTTTGCTGTAGCTGCCTCCAATCTAATAATTTTTGCATTTCATTAGTTCGCCCCAGAGATTTTAGAAAACGGCAAATATTCTGGTAATGCCTTCAGCACGTCGTATATGCAACTCAACCTACACCAATTGGGGTTTTCGCAATCGCGAAAATCTCCGGAGTCGGGATAGCTAGAGGAAAACGGTTTGAAATTTTGAGAGCAAAATGATCTCCTCTTTCGAAATTGTCAACCCGTTTCGCAGTAGCTGCCACCAATCCAAAGATTTCTGCATTTTATTAGTTCGCCCCAGAGAAATTAGCGATTTTGAAAACGTCAATTGGCGTATGAGAAATAGCATATTCAATTCTTCGAAGGCGTCACAATTGTCTTTCAAATTTTCTAATATTCTGGTACTGCTTTCAGCACGTCGAATATGCAACTCAACCTACACCAATTGTCGTTTCGAAGTCGCGAATTTCTCTGGGGGGAACTAATAAACGCGAAAATCTCCGGACTGAGAATAGCTAGAGGAATACGGCTTGAAATTTTGAGAGCAGATTGATTCTCGTTCGAAGTGTAACGTTTTGCTGTAGCTGCCTCCAATTAATAATTTTTCATTTCATTAGTTCGCCCCAGAGATTTAGAAACGGCAAATATTCTGGTAATGCCTCAGCACGTGTATATGCAATCAACCTACACAATTGGTTTTCGCAGTCGCGAAAATCTCGAGTGGGATAGCTAGAGGAAAACGTTGAAATTTGAGAGCAAAATGATCTCCTCTTCGAATTGTCACCGTTTCGCAGTAGCTGCACCAATCCAAAGATTTCTGCATTTATTAGTTCGCCAAGAATTTAGCGATTTTGAAAACGTCAATTGGCGTATGAAAATAGCTATTCAATTCTTCGAAGGCGTCACAATTGTCTTTCAAATTTCTAAATCTGGTACTGCCTTCGCAGTCGAATATCAATCAACTACACAATTTCGTTTTCGAATCGGATTTTGGGGAACTAATAAAACGCGAAATCTCCGACTGAGGATAGCTAGAGAATACGGCTTGAATTTTGAGAGCAATTTGATCTCCTCGTTCGAAAGTGTCAACCGTTTTGCGTAGCTGCCTCCAATCTATAATTTTGCATTTTATGAGTCGCCCAAGATTTTAGAAAACGCAAATATTCTGTAATGCTCAGCACGTCGTATATGCAATCACCTACACCAATTGGGTTTTCGCAATCGCGAAAATCTCCGGAGTGGGGATAGCTAGAGGAAAACGGTTTGAAATTTGAGAGCGAAATGATCTCCTCTTTCAAAAGTGTGAACCCGTTTCGCTGTAGCGGCCCCAATCCAAAGATTTTTGCATTTCATTAGTTTGCCCAGGAAATTGAAGATTTCGAAAACGTCAATTGATGTATGTGAAATAGCAGATTCGATACTTTTAAGGCGTCGCAGGATTAATTCGAATTTTGGAATATGCTGGTAATGCCTTCAGTACGGCGAATATGCAACCCAACCTACACAATCGACATTTTCGAAATCACTAATTTCTCTGGGGGAACTGGTAAAACGCGAAAATCTCCGGACTGGGGATAGCTAGAGGAAAACGGTTTGAAAATTTGAGAGCGAAATGATCTCCTCTTTCAAAGTGTCAGCCGTTTCGCTGTAGCGGCCCCCAATCCAAAGATTTCTGCATTTTATACGTTCGCCCAGAGAAATTAGCGATTTTGAAAACGTCAATTGGCGTATGAGAAATAGCATATTCAATTCTTCGAAGGCGTCACAATTGTCTTTCAAATTTTCTAATATTCTGGTACTGCCTTCAGCACGTCGAATATGCAACTCAACCTACACCAATTGTCGTTTTCGAAATCGCGAATTTCTCTGGGGGGAACTAATAAAACGCGAAAATCTCCGGACTGGGGATAGCTAGAGGAATACGGCCTGAAATTTTGAGAGTGAAATGAACTCCTCTTTCGAAAGTGTCAACCCGTTTCGCTGTAGCGGCCCCAATCCAATGATTTTTGCATTTTATTAGTTCGCCCCGAGATAGTAGAAAACGGCAAATGTTCTGGTAATGCCTTCAGCAAGTCGTATATGCAACTCACCTACACCAATTGGGATTATGCAACCCAACCTACACCAATTGACGTTTTCGAAATCGCGAATTTCTCTGGGGGGAACTAATAAAACGCGAAAATCTCCGGACTGAGGATAGCTAGAGGAATACGGCTTGAAATTTTGAGAGCAGATTGATCTCCTCGTTCGAAAGTGTCAACCCGTTTTGCTGTAGCTGCCTCCAATCTAATAATTTTTGCATTTTATTAGTTCGCCCCAGAGATTTTAGAAAACGGCAAATATTCTGGTAATGCCTTCAGCACGTCGTATATGCAACTCAACCTACACCAATTGGGTTTTCGCAATCGCGAAAATCTCCGGAGTGGGGATAGCTAGAGGAAAACGGTTTGAAATTTTGAGAGCAAAATGATCTCCTCTTTCGAAATTGTCAACCCGTTTCGCAGTAGCTGCCACCAATCCAAAGATTTCTGCATTTTATTAGTTCGCCCCAGAGAATTTAGCGATTTTGAAAACGTCAATTGGCGTATGAGAAATAGCATATTCAATTCTTCGAAGGCGTCACAATTGTCTTTCAAATTTTCTAATATTCTGGTACTGCCTTCAGCACGTCGAATATGCAACTCAACCTACACCAATTGTCGTTTTCGAAATCGTGAATTTCTCTGGGGGGAACTAATAAAACGCGAAAATCTCCGGACTGGGGATAGCTAGAGGAATACGGTTTGAAATTTTGAGAGCAGATTGATCTCTTCGTTCGAAAGTGTCAACCCTTTTCGCTGTAGCTGCCACCAATCCAAAGATATCTGCATTTTATTAGTTCGCCCCAGAGAAATTAGCGATTTCGAAAACGGCGAATTTTCTGGTAATGGCTTCAGCACGTCGTATATGCAACTCAACCTCCTCCAATTGGGTTTTCGCAATCGCGAAAATCTCCGGACTGGGGATAGCTAGAGGAAAACGGTTTGCAATTTTGAGAGCGAAATGATCTCCTCTTTCAAAAGTGTGAACCCGTTTCGCTGTAGCGGCCCCCAATCCAAAGATTTTTGCATTTCATTAGTTTGCCCCAGGAAATTGAAGATTTCGAAAACGTCAATTGATGTATGTGAAATAGCAGATTCGATACTTTTAAGGCGTCGCAGGATTAATTCGAATTTTGGAATATGCTGGTAATGCCTTCAGTACGGCGAATATGCAACCCAACCTACACCAATCGACATTTTCGAAATCACTAATTTCTCTGGGGGGAACTGGTAAAACGCGAAAATCTCCGGACTGGGGATAGCTAGAGGAAAACGGTTTGAAAATTTGAGAGCGAAATGATCTCCTCTTTCAAAAGTGTCAGCCCGTTTCGCTGTAGCGGCCCCCAATCCAAAGATTTCTGCATTTTATACGTTCGCCCCAGAGAAATTAGCGATTTTGAAAACGTCAATTGGCGTATGAGAAATAGCATATTCAATTCTTCGAAGGCGTCACAACTGTCTTTCAAATTTTCTAATATTCCGGTACTGCCTTCAGCACGTCGAATATGCAACTCAACCTACACCAATTGTCGTTTTCGAAATCGCGAATTTCTCTGGGGGGAACTAATAAAACGCGAAAATCTCCGGACTGGGGATAGCTAGAGGAATACGGCCTGAAATTTTGAGAGTGAAATGAACTCCTCTTTCGAAAGTGTCAACCCGTTTCGCTGTAGCGGCCCCCAATCCAATGATTTTTGCATTTTATTAGTTCGCCCCCGAGATAGTAGAAAACGGCAAATGTTCTGGTAATGCCTTCAGCAAGTCGTATATGCAACTCAACCTACACCAATTGGGATTATGCAACCCAACCTACACCAATCGACGTTTTCGAAATCGCGAATTTCTCTGGGGGGAACTAATAAAACGCGAAAATCTCCGGACTGAGGATAGCTAGAGGAATACGGCTTGAAATTTTGAGAGCAGATTGATCTCCTCGTTCGAAAGTGTCAACCCGTTTAGGTGCATTTCCTCGGCCCCCCCCACTTACCCAGATAGACTTGAAACATACGCCATTCGTTTGTGCTACGTTTGTGCTGGTTTGTGCTGAAAACCCCATCGTTTGTGCTGCTCCCCTTCCTGAGATATTCGAGAAAACTTTTGGGGGGCTGTAGAAACGGGAGCCCCCCCACTTTCACCTAGGGGATTGAAAATGGTGTCAGTCGTTTGTGCTACGTTTGTGCTGGTTTGTGCTGAAAATTCCGTCGTTTGTGCAGCCCCCCTTCCTAAGCTGTTGAGGTTTATTTTTGGGGGGGCTGAAGAAATGGTCTTTGAAAAAGGAGTTAGATAAAGAGTTGAAAGGGGAAAAGTGGATGCAATAGTTTGTGCTCCGTTTGTGCTGGTTTGTGCTGCCATCCATAATCTTCTATACCCCATAGACCCGTCGAGAGGGGGCTCTTTGTCGTACAGTAGGATACAAATCAGGTTTGCCTGAAAATTAAGGAGTAGGCAAACATATGTAAGCAATAAGGGAATGCGATAGAAAAGTTGTTTCTGTATTTATTAGCTCAATTATTTTACCGAAGTTTGTTTCATACGTACCTAGACCCACTTACTTACATAATTCATTTTTGGACATGAATTTATTAATTATTATTGTCATTACAGCGCACTGATATTTTCACCAAAAAATTATTATTCAAACGAACGCTGAAATCTAATATGTCTTGATTTTCACCAAAATCAAATCACTTGCTCAATTACTTAATTACTTCAAAATTTAGCTCTCTTTTTTTTTTTTTTTTGGTTGTTAAGGATGAATTTTGAAAATTCATAACAGTGCTACTAGCTGCATTGCGCCTCATTTGGGTCTACTGTCATTACACCCTCTTACAAAATCTGCATTTCCCGCTCCGTGGTCCTTTCGTCCTTTCATTCTTTTCGGCTCTTACCATCTTTTTGTGCAGTCAAATTAATTGTGCGTTTCGCGGATTATAAGGTAATGACCACCTGGACCATCTTCCATCTTCGGTCATTTCACCTTCTTTTTAAAACTATATTCTTTCACTTTGGCGTTCTTTTTATCGCTTTCGCTTGTGTCACCTTTTTGTGTGGAATCAAATTAATCTTACTTTCGGCGGATTATAAGGTCCATGACTTTCCGGGCCATCTTGGTCTACTGTCATTACACCCTCTTACAAAATCTGCATTTCCCGCTCCTTGGTCCTTTCATTCTTTTTAGCTCTTAACATCTTTTTGTGTAGTCAAATGAATCTTACGTTTCGTGGATTATAAGGTTCACGACTTCCTGAACCATCTTCCATTTTTGGTCATTTCTCCCTCTTTCTGAAACTATATATATTCTTTCGCTCTGTCTTTGATAATGCCTTTTTACATGAATTTATTAATTATTATTGTCGTTACAGCGCACTGATATTTTCACCAAAAAATTATTATTCAAACGAACGCTGAAATCTAATATGTCTTGATTTTCACCAAAATCAAATCACTTGCTCAATTACTTAATTACTTCAAAATTAGGCTCTTTTTTTTTTTTTTTTTTGGTTGTTAAGGATGAATTTTGAAAATTCATAACAGTGCTACTAGCTGCATTGCGCCTCATACAATTTTTATGGAACTAAAATTGCTCGTCCATTGGCCTGAACAGTAAATTAAACAGATATTTTGATTCTCAAGATATATTATATTCATTGATTTCTTGAGAACTTTCTATAGCAGGGCTACCATCTCTTTCAATTTTATTGCAAATTGTAATATTACTACCCTGAACTGTTTTACAACATTAAGTAGTGGCAATTTACAACCTTTTCTATTATTTTAATGCAGTTGGCAGCAATGTTACCGACAAATTTGAAAAAAATAAGAAAATAATTGAGTTTTGAGGTTCAAAAAGTTTTATGATTTATTTTCCAGGATACTGAATAAGCTACTTCAGTGTCATAATAATTCTTGAGGAACTCCAAGCTCATTTCCCGTTTGGACTAGGAGGCTCACATTTTTTCTGTTCTAACTACTTACTACACCAACAGCGCGGGTGAAAGAATTGCCTGATTAGTGTGTAGGTGGTAGGGAAGGGGGCAAAACAGTCATCTCGAGAAAGTACATAGAAAATTCCCTAATCGGACACCATAGCGGGTTTTCCGATAATGTTCGAATTATGCCGATAATGATTTGCGAGCTGCGGCCCGCCCAGTCGTTCGCTCCGCATACTTGAGGCTTTCTCTTAAAAATTGGAGATTTTTTAAGGTGCCTTACAGAACCTGAGGATTTACTTGAGGATATGAGCCAACCGAAGTAGAGGAAGACTGAGAACACTCACGAATAAAAAGATTCCCCAATGCTGTGAAAGTACAAATGTCAGTGTATATCAAAGAGTGGTAGCCCTCTACACGAAGTTTTTAAAACCATTTAACAGAATAAGAACTTTTTAGATGACCTAAAGCACAAAAAAAAAAAAAAAGATTACTTAAATGACCTCTTTTCAAAAAAATATGACTTATATGATCGGTAGACCTCCTGATATACGACTGGAAGTTATTTTCGTTCACACATTGACGTTTTCAGGATCACGAAATCCACTCCTTGTATTTTTCTTTTCTTCCATGTTGGGCTCCGCAGAGGGCTGATTTTCAATAATTATACTAAAAAACGCTTCCTCTATGTCTGAATAAAGATTTCTTGAGTCGCTGAGTACATTTGTGTCATTCTCTTCCCCTCTCCCTGACCGTTTGGGGTCCACAGGAGGCTGATCTTCAGTTATTTTGATTTTAATAATCCAACCCTATAAGCCTCAGAATTAAATGACTACTTATTAAAATTATTATAACATGCATTTATCGGCACGCAAAAAAAGAAAAAAGTGCCCGCAGTATCGACAGTCACAATGAAAAAGACAAATGAACGCAATCGAAAAAGAGGTCTCACAAAATGAAAATTTATTGAACGCAAAAAATAAATATTAATTTACGCTAGTGAAAATGGAAAATTTACTTAGTTAAGAAAGCCTTCTTTGCTTTCGCAAGCCGTCCTCTTTAGATTTTCTACGCACATAAATTTGGTTTCAAACATTCGAATTGTTAGAAACCGCGTGTGGGGATGATTGTTAACGCCGAAAGAAGGTTTTCCAGCGGTATGCGCTCGCTGGAAAATTATCGGCGAGAGGAGCGCCCTTCTACTTTCTTTCTTCCATTCTCGCGGGATTATCCACAATGAATTTGTGCCCCCCCCCCCCACCGCCAAAAAATAAACGCAGCATCCTACAAAGATGTCATGGAACGACTTTTGAAGTAGATTCAATGCATGAGACTGGAATTGTACCGCACCGGTGATTTTCTTTCCTCTTGCAAGAGACAAAAGACAATGCGCCAGCCCATTCCTCGACACTCGTCACTCAATTTATGGCTCAAAAGTCAGTCACCACAATTCACCATCCGCCCTACTCACCAGATCTGGCTCAGTTAGACTTTTTTATTTCCTAAATTAAAAATGGCGATGAAGGGAGAGCGTTTCGAAGATGTTGAGGCGATACAAAGGAATGTGACCACGGCTCTGAAAGCCATTCCGAAAGAAGAGTTCTCCAGATCGTTTTTCAGTGACTGTACGAGCACAGCAAAATTTGTATCGAACGAGGAGAGGATTATATTAAAAACTAAATGGAAAGTTTTTTATAAACTTCTTTTCCTTTCTTGAAAAAAATTAATCCCGGAATTTTTTGAATACACTGTGTATACTAAAAATTACTGTTCATTAATTTCATAAATTTATTTAAAAATATATTTCATTTAAAAGCTTTTAGTTGGAAAATGAACGCATACGGATAAGGGGGAGAGGGAAAAACTTCAAAAATGGACTGTGGGACCGAAAAAACTCTCATTCAGACATAAATGACGTGGAAATTGAAACAATTGAAAATCAGCTTTCTGTGGAGTTCGAAGAAGGTAAAGGGGGAAAATGATCCCCGGGATGGGTTCAGCGTTCCTGAAAACCCTAATTTAAGAAAGAAAATAATTTTCAGGGTCATGTGAAGAAGCTTCCTCTTGACTGAAGCTCAAATTCGAAAAATCATCTCGAAAACATGAAAAATGAAATCCACTTCCAAATTGTTAATTTATTCTTATTTTCAGCCCTCGCCCCACTACAGGTCCCTCAATTTTCACAGTAATCTGAAAATCGGTACATGAATTTTATGGCCCCGAAACCCTGCGAAACGATACGCATATTACATTTAATGCATTTTTTGCCTGTCGCCCCCTTTCCCGATGGGATCCAAATTTCTACCTAGGGGTTAATCGGTGAAAAACGAATTCAGTGATTTCGAAAACATGATTACTGATGTCTGTTGTATCACAATATTCTTTTTCGCGCTTGTACGAATCTGGAAAATTCTTCAATGTAAAACATAAAGCATCAATATAAACGTGTATCTTTATGCTCATCGTCCGATATTCAACCGACACTGATATCGGCACGATATCATTCCGATATCCGACATTCGCGTGAATGCGATATCATTATTTGCGAAATTACTGACAGATTTAATTACACCGGGCATTCGCTTGTGGCTAATTTGTTTGATTTTTCAAATTTGAAAAAAACAAAAATCTCTGGCGAATTAACTATTGAAGAATACAGTGGCATGCTATTCCTTCCTTGATGAAAAAAAAATTGAAGATTGAACTGAAAATAATCTATGAAAGGCAAGATTTCTAAAGTGTAAAAACAACTGATTTACGGTACTTCTTCCTTAAGGATATTCTGAATACTTATTTCTATGAATTTATTAAGCCTCTGAAAATTCTATATAATGATGCTAATGTCATCTGACGAAGTTGAAAGACGTTTCTTGTATGTAGAAAGAATCAAAACTTTTATAAGAAACACAATGGAAGAGAAACGCCTATTGCCCTTTGCTATGCTATCCATGGAGAAAAGACTAATCAATGAATTTCAAGGTTTCAATAAAAAATTCGTGCAGTGGAAAAAGAGAGGCAAATGGGCTTAATTTACAAACATACAACTGATGCGGTTCTTACAGATACCCAATAAAAGTTTTGCTCGTTAACCGTTTTAATGTTGTTAAATCCTTGAAGATTATCATCAAGGCTCGGATTTTTAGGCACTAAAAACTCAAAAAAAAGGTCGTATTAAAAGTCTCTAAAAAGACTTAAAGAGTCTATAAAAATCCCTATAAAAGTGAAATATGTAGTCTCAAAAAAAAAAAAAAAAAAAAAAAAAAATACAGTAGACTCCCGATAATCCGTCATTGGTTTATCCACCTTCCAGATTGTTCTCACCACGAATTTATCCGTCCAAAATCTCACTAAAATCACAACTTCAGTCCTTAGCACACCTGATAATGATTATGATCAAGAACGGGTAGGAGACGCATCAGTACATATGGATCAGCCCCGGATTATGATGAAGGTCGGTTACAAGCACTCGAGGCTCTCGACTGCCTAGCCGGAAATTTTTTTTTCGTATCTGTTCCTATCCAACATCCACCTTAGAAAAAAGCTCATTCTCAAAATTCGGCCACCCCTCAAAATCGGCTGCTCCCATCCGGTGCGCTTGTTGTGCTCGTAAGTAAGCCCAAGGCTGATACAGATTATGACAGTGCTTTTTCCGCATTGGGAAAGTTACAGGTGTTTAAACAACAGACAGTAATCACTGCTGACGATTATGAAATTCAGAAAGAAAGTGGAGAAATTATGCTGCTGAAAAGAGCGGCATATCATGAAGAAGCAAAGAAAAACTACAGATTTAAAAAAATGAAATGACTGTTTTTAGTTGTTTTTTTACAATGTTGCCCCCTCCCCCAGTGATCAAAAAGGCTAAAATTGCCGATTTTTTTTTTAATATTGAAGTTTTTTTTGTATAAAATAACTTATTACCTTACGTAACTAATTCAATAAAAATGGTTTTCCCCCCTTTCTCAATCTTTTTCTTACCAAAATTACATGTTTTCAGGTTATCCGCCCAATCTGTAGCCCCAATTCGGGCGGATAATTGGAAGTCTACTGCACTCACTAAAAGTCCCGGTAAAACTATGGCTTTAATGATATCAAATTAAAGGTCTTGGAAAACTGAACCTAATTTTTATATTTCTATTCCTCCCAAACTATGTGCAATGTAACAATTTTACATCAAAATAAGTACTTTATTGCAGCAAATAATAAGGGCGGTACAATTTTTCAAAGTTTATTTTCAAGTAAAATGGATTTTTAAAAACGGTTTTCTCAAAAAATTAAAAATTAAAAATTTTTTCTTGAATAATTAGAAACTGACGAAATAGTTTCGAAAATTGAATTTCCACCCGACGTAGTCCCAATACGTATATAAAATCGTCAATTTTAGGCGAAAATGTCATTTTTGAAAGAATAGTCTAAAAAGGCAGTATCAAAACACAAATGTACTCAGCGACTCAAGAAATCTTTATTCAGACATTGAGGAAGCGTTTTTTAGTATAATTATTGAAAATCAGCCCTCTGCGGAGCCCAACATGGAAGAAAAGAAAAATACAAGGAGTGGATTTCGTGATCCTGAAAACGTCAATGTGTGAACGAAAATAACTTCCAGTCGTATATCAGGAGGTCTACCGATCATATAAGTCATATTTTTTTGAAAAGAGGTCATTTAAGTAATCTTTTTTTTTTTTTTTGTGCTTTAGGTCATCTAAAAAGTTCTTATTCTGTTAAATGGTTTTAAAAACTTCGTGTAGAGGGCTACCACTCTTTGATATACACTGACATTTGTACTTTCACAGCATTGGGGAATCTTTTTATTCGTGAGTGTTCTCAGTCTTCCTCTACTTCGGTTGGCTCATATCCTCAAGTAAATCCTCAGGTTCTGTAAGGCACCTTAAAAAATCTCCAATTTTTAAGAGAAAGCCTCAAGTATGCGGAGCGAACGACTGGGCGGGCCGCAGCTCGCAAATCATTATCGGCATAATTCGAACATTATCGGAAAACCCGCTATGGTGTCCGATTAGGGAATTTTCTATGTACTTTCTCGAGATGACTGTTTTGCCCCTTCCCTACCACCTACACACTAATCAGGCAATTCTTTCACCCGCGCTGTTGGTGTAGTAAGTAGTTAGAACAGAAAAAATGTGAGCCTCCTAGTCCAAACGGGAAATGAGCTTGGAGTTCCTCAAGAATTATTATGACACTGAAGTAGCTTATTCAGTATCCTGGAAAATAAATCATAAAACTTTTTGAACCTCAAAACTCAATTATTTTCTTATTTTTTTCAAATTTGTCGGTAACATTGCTGCCAACTGCATTAAAATAATAGAAAAGGTTGTAAATTGCCACTACTTAATGTTGTAAAACAGTTCAGGGTAGTAATATTACAATTTGCAATAAAATTGAAAGAGATGGTAGCCCTGCTATAGAAAGTTCTCAAGAAATCAATGAATATAATATATCTTTGAGAATCAAAATATCTGTTTAATTTACTGTTCAGGCCAATGGACGAGCAATTTTAGTTCCATAAAAATTGTATGAGGCGCAATGCAGCTAGTAGCACTGTTATGAATTTTCAAAATTCATCCTTAACAACCAAAAAAAAAAAAAAAAAAGAGCCTAATTTTGAAGTAATTAAGTAATTGAGCAAGTGATTTGATTTTGGTGAAAATCAAGACATATTAGATTTCAGCGTTCGTTTGAATAATAATTTTTTGGTGAAAATATCAGTGCGCTGTAACGACAATAATAATTAATAAATTCATGTAAAAAGGCATTATCAAAGACAGAGCGAAAGAATATATATAGTTTCAGAAAGAGGGAGAAATGACCAAAAATGGAAGATGGTTCAGGAAGTCGTGAACCTTATAATCCACGAAACGTAAGATTCATTTGACTACACAAAAAGATGTTAAGAGCTAAAAAGAATGAAAGGACCAAGGAGCGGGAAATGCAGATTTTGTAAGAGGGTGTAATGACAGTAGACCAAGATGGCCCGGAAAGTCATGGACCTTATAATCCGCCGAAAGTAAGATTAATTTGATTCCACACAAAAAGGTGACACAAGCGAAAGCGATAAAAAGAACGCCAAAGTGAAAGAATATAGTTTTAAAAAGAAGGTGAAATGACCGAAGATGGAAGATGGTCCAGGTGGTCATTACCTTATAATCCGCGAAACGCACAATTAATTTGACTGCACAAAAAGATGGTAAGAGCCGAAAAGAATGAAAGGACGAAAGGACCACGGAGCGGGAAATGCAGATTTTGTAAGAGGGTGTAATGACAGTAGACCCAAATGAGGCGCAATGCAGCTAGTAGCACTGTTATGAATTTTCAAAATTCATCCTTAACAACCAAAAAAAAAAAAAAAAGAGAGCTAAATTTTGAAGTAATTAAGTAATTGAGCAAGTGATTTGATTTTGGTGAAAATCAAGACATATTAGATTTCAGCGTTCGTTTGAATAATAATTTTTTGGTGAAAATATCAGTGCGCTGTAATGACAATAATAATTAATAAATTCATGTCCAAAAATGAATTATGTAAGTAAGTGGGTCTAGGTACGTATGAAACAAACTTCGGTAAAATAATTGAGCTAATAAATACAGAAACAACTTTTCTATCGCATTCCCTTATTGCTTACATATGTTTGCCTACTCCTTAATTTTCAGGCAAACCTGATTTGTATCCTACTGTACGACAAAGAGCCCCCTCTCGACGGGTCTATGGGGTATAGAAGATTATGGATGGCAGCACAAACCAGCACAAACGGAGCACAAACTATTGCATCCACTTTTCCCCTTTCAACTCTTTATCTAACTCCTTTTTCAAAGACCATTTCTTCAGCCCCCCCAAAAATAAACCTCAACAGCTTAGGAAGGGGAGCAGCACAAACGACGGGGTTTTCAGCACAAACCAGCACAAACGTAGCACAAACGATTGACATCATTTTTTATCACCTAGGAGAAAGTGGGGGGGCTCCCGTTTCTCCCGGCCCCCCAAAAGTTTTCTCGAATATCTCAGGAAGGGGAGCAGCACAAACGATGGGGTTTTCAGCACAAACCAGCACAAACGTAGCACAAACGAATGGCGTATGTTTCAAGTCTATCTGGGTAAGTGGGGGGGCCGAGGAAATGCACCTAACCCGTTTTGCTGTAGCTGCCTCCAATCTAATAATTTTTGCATTTTATTAGTTCGCCCCAGAGATTTTAGAAAACGGCAAATATTCTGGTAATGCCTTCAGCACGTCGTATATGCAACTCAACCTACACCAATTGGGTTTTCGCAATCGCGAAAATCTCCGGAGTGGGGATAGCTAGAGGAAAACGGTTTGAAATTTTGAGAGCAAAATGATCTCCTCTTTCGAAATTGTCAACCCGTTTCGCAGTAGCTGCCACCAATCCAAAGATTTCTGCATTTTATTAGTTCGCCCCAGAGAAATTAGCGATTTTGAAAACGTCAATTGGCGTATGAGAAATAGCATATTCAATTCTTCGAAGGCGTCACAATTGTCTTTCAAATTTTCTAATATTCTGGTACTGCCTTCAGCACGTCGAATATGCAACTCGACCTACACCAATTGTCGTTTTCGAAATCGCGAATTTCTCTGGGGGGAACTAATAAAACGCGAAAATCTCCGGACTGAGGATAGCTAGAGGAATACGGCTTGAAATTTTGAGAGCAGATTGATCTCCTCGTTCGAAAGTGTCAACCCGTTTTGCGGTAGCAGCCTCCAATCTAATAATTTTTGCATTTTATGAGTTCGCCTCAGAGATTTTAGAAAACGGCAAATATTCTGGTAATGCCTTCAGCACGCCGTATATGCAACTCAACCTACAACAATTGTCGTTTTCGAAATCGCGAATTTCTCTGGGGGGAACTAATAAAACGCGAAAATCTCCGGACTGAGGATAGCTAGAGGAATACGGCTTGAAATTTTGAGAGCAGATTGATCTCCTCGTTCGAAAGTGTCAACCCGTTTTGCTGTAGCTGCCTCCTATCTAATAATTTTTGCATTTTATTAGTTCGCCCCAGAGATTTTAGAAAACGGCAAATATTCTGGTAATGCCTTCAGCACGTCGTATATGCAACTCGACCTACACCAATTGGGTTTTCGCAATCGCGAAAATCTCCGGAGTGGGGATAGCTAGAGGAAAACGGTTTGAAATTTTGAGAGCGAAATGATCTCCTCTTTCGAAATTGTCAACCCGTTTTGCTGTAGCTGCCTCCAATCTAATAATTTTTGCATTTTATTAGTTCGCCCCAGAGATTTTAGAAAACGGCAAATATTCTGGTAATGCCTTCAGCACGTCGTATATGCAACTCAACCTACACCAATTGGGTTTTCGCAATCGCGAAAATCTCCGTAGTGCGGATAGCTAGAGGAAAACGGTTTGAAATTTTGAGAGCAAAATGATCTCCTCTTTCGAAATTGTCAACCCGTTTCGCAGTAGCTGCCACCAATCCAACGATTTCTGCATTTTATTAGTTCGCCCCAGAGAAATTAGCGATTTAGAAAACGTCAATTGGCGTATGAGAAATAGCATATTCAATTCTTCGAAGGCGTCACAATTGTCTTTCAAATTTTCTAATATTCTGGTACTGCCTTCAGCACGTCGAATATGCAACTCGACCTACACCAATTGTCGTTTTCGAAATCGCGAATTTCTCTGGGGGGAACTAATAAAACGCGAAAATCTCCGGACTGAGGATAGCTAGAGGAATACGGCTTGAAATTTTGAGAGCAGATTGATCTCCTCGTTCGAAAGTGTCAACCCGTTTTGCGGTAGCTGCCTCCAATCTAATAATTTTTGCATTTTATGAGTTCGCCCCAGAGATTTTAGAAAACGGCAAATATTCTGGTAATGCCTTCAGCACGTCGTATATGCAACTCAACCTACACCAATTGGGTTTTCGCAATCGCGAAAATCTCCGGAGTGGGGATAGCTAGAGGAAAACGGTTTGAAATTTTGAGAGCGAAATGATCTCCTCTTTCAAAAGTGTCAACCCGTTTCGCTGTAGCGGCCCCCAATCCAAAGATTTTTGCATTTGATTAGTTTGCCCCAGGAAATTGAAGATTTCGAAAACGTCAATTGATGTATGTGAAATAGCATATTCGATACTTTTAAGGCGTCGCAGGATTAATTTGAATTTTGGAATATGCTGGTAATGCCTTCAGTACGGCGAATATGCAACCCAACCTACACCAATCGACGTTTTCGAAATCGCTAATTTCTCTGGGGGGAACTAATAAAACGCGAAAAACTCCGGACTCGGAATAGCTAGAGGAAAACGGTTTGAAAATTTGAGAGTGAAATGAACTCCGCTTTCAAAAGTGTCAACCCGTTTCGCTGTAGCGGCCCCCAATCCAAAGATTTCTGCATTTTATTAGTTCGCCCCAGAGAAATTAGCGACTTTGAAAACGTCATTGGGCGTATGAGAAATAGCATATTCAATTCTTCGAAGGCGTCACAACTGTCTTTCAAATTTTCCAATATTCTGGTACTGCCTTCAGCACGTCGAATATGCAACTCAACCTACACCAATTGTCGTTTTCGAAATCGCGAAATTCTCGGTGGTGGGGGTGGGGGGAACTAATAAAACGCGAAAATCTCCGGACTGGGGATAGCTAGAGGAATACGGTTTGAAATTTTGAGAGCAGATTGATCTCTTCGTTCGAAAGTGTCAACCCTTTTCGCTGTAGCTGCCACCAATCCAAAGATTTCTGCATTTTATTAGTTCGCCCCAGAGAAATTAGCGATTTCGAAAACGGCGAATTTTCTGGTAATGCCTTCAGCACGTCGTATATGCAACTCAACCTCCTCCAATTGGGTTTTCGCAATCGCGAAAATCTCCGGACTGGGGATAGCTAGAGGAAAACGGTTTGCAATTTTGAGAGCGAAATGAACTCCTCTTTCAAAAGTGTCAACCCGTTTCGCTGTAGCGGCCCCCAATCCAAAGATTTTTGCATTTTATTAGTTCGCCCCAGGAAATTGAAGATTTCGAAAACGTCACTTGATGTATGTGAAATAGCATATTCGATACTTGTAAGGCGTCGCAGGATTGATTCGAATTTTGGAATATGCTGGTAATGCCTTCAGTACGGCGAATATGCAACCCAACCTACACCAATCGACGTTTTCGAAATTGCTAATTTCTCTGGGGGGAACTAATGAAACGCGAAAATCTCCGGACTGGGAATAGCCAGAGGAAAACGGTTCGAAATTTTGAGAGCGAAATGATCTTCTCTTTCGAAAGTGTCAACCCGTTTCGCTGTAGCGGCCCCCAATCCAAAGATTTTTGCATTTTATTAGTTCGCCCCAGGAAATTGATGATTTCGAAAACGTGATTTGTCGTCTCCACTTTTCCGAATATTCTAGTCATGCCTTCAGTACGTCGAATGTGCAAGCCAACCTACACCAATCGACGTTTTCGAAATCGTGAAAATCTCCGGACTGGGGTAGCTAGAGGAAAACGGTTCGAAATTTTGAGAGCAAAATGATCTCTTTCGAAAGGGTCAACCCGTTTCGCTGTAGCGGCCCCCAATCCAAAGATTTTTGCATTTCATTAGTTCCCCCCAGGAAACTGAAGATTTCGAAAACGTCAATTGGTGTATGTGAAATAGCATATTCGATACTTTGAAGGCGTCGCGTTATCAATTCGAATTTTGGAATATTCTTTATGCCTTCAGTACGGCGAATATGCAACTCAACCTACAATGAGCGACGTTTTCGAAATCGCTATGTTCTCTGGGGGGAACAAAAAAAAAACGCGAAAATCTCCGGACTGGGGATAGCTAGAGGAAAACGGTTCGAAATTTTGAGAGCGAAATGATCTCCTCTTTTGAAAGTGTCCACCCGTTTCGCTGTAGCAGGCCCCAATCCAAAGATTTTTGCAAATTGTCTGTTTAGCCAAAAGAATGGAATGTTCGAAGGGGGCAATTAGTGCGCGATGTATTTCCTGTTCACCGTATTGAACGCACTACGCGATTCTTCAAAAATTTCGCATTTTGACCACATTTTTGAGTGTATCTCGGCAACGGAACGTCGCCGCCAAATTTAAACAACAGATTCGAATTCAGCGTGAAAACTTGAGTACAAGAGAGTCTTGAATTCGAAATTTTAGATTTTGAACATTTTGAACATTTTTCCATACTATACACCATGTCTTTTTTTGGGCGAAATTGTTTTTTTTTCGCGTGAAGAGGCAGTTCTATTCAAAATTGTCTCCGCGTTCCAAATTTTCAAACTATTTCGCTCTGGCTATCACCAGTCCGAAATTATTCGCAAATTGTCGGTTCGCCCCAGTAAAATTGGAATTTCGAAAACGTCGAGTGGTGCGCGGTGTGTTGCATTCTCAACAGGTCGAAGGCGCTAAACCAAAAACGTGTTCACTTTCGTGTATCTCTGGAACGGAGCGTCGTTGCCAAATTTGAACACCGAATTCGAACTCAGTGTGAACAATTGAGTTGAAAACTGTTTTTAATTCAAAATTTTTGATTTTCTCGAATTTTGAGAATTTCTCCATACTATACATCATGCCTTTTTGATGCCAAATAATTTTCGGGGAGCTTCGGCGTCAACGCCGGGGCTAGTTATTCAGTTTCTCGAGACGAATTAAAATCGGTCGTCAAAATTGAGCTACAGTCATTTTTTGACCCAAATTGACCAATTTCCCCAACTTTTTCGAGTGTATCTCGGGAACGGAGCGTCGCCGCTAAATTTGAGCACCGAATTCGAACTCAGTGTGAAAAATTGAGTTGAAAACAGTTTTTAATTAAAAATTTTTGATTTTCTCGAATTTTGAAAATTTCTCATGTCTTTTATGAGGCCAAAAAATTTTCGGAGAGCTTCGGCGTCGACGCTGGGGCTAGTTACTCAGTTTCTCGAGACGAATTAAAATCGGTCGTCAAAATTGAGCCACAGTCATTTTTCGATCCATTTTGACCACATTCTTGAGTGTATTGCGGCAGTTTTGCGAATTTTCGAAAAATGTAGTAACGCCTTAAACTTGTTCGATCTGCAATACAATTTGCACCAATATGCATTTTCAAGATTGCGAATTTCCTGGGGCGAACTGGTAAAAGGCGAAAATCTCTCGACTGGAGGCTTCTATAGCAAAGCTGAAGACCACGTATTATTCGAAATTTTCCACTCTATCCAAAATTGCTAACCGCTCTGCTCTAAGTGGCTCCATTCCGAAATTATTCGCGAATTGTCGGTTCGCACCAAAAAAATTGAAAACGCCAGTTGGTGCGCGATGTGTGGCATTCTCAACGGGTCGAATGTCTGGCGCGCTAGTATCGCTTTACGTGATAAGAATTTGAAAGAATTATCATGGCCCCGTGATTAACATGGGTTTATATGGAGAATACTGTAATTCGCAGCATTGTCTAGGAATTACTTGTTAAATATGCATTTTAAATAAAAATACCTCAGAGTAGCATTTAAAGTACATGTTTTTCTCCTTCGAGTGGAATTAAAAGAATCGCGGAATGTAGTACGGGAAAATTGTACCATTCAAAAGAAAATACGTTTTGGTTATCAGTGATAGTATTTTGCACAATACAACCAAATCGATACGGCAAGAGTTCGCTCGTGAATTACTGGTAATGCTGGGACTGAGATAACTCATGAATATTTGTTTGTCCGTCTTCAAATCAGTGGTTTAAAAAAAAAATGCGAATATTATGTAACCAACCCCAATTGTCAACATTCGGTTACATTTATAGTGATAACTTGTGTTGATTTCATCTTATTTCCTTAAAAATATAGGTACTCATTAGAACGATGATCTTCAATTTTAATTCTTACTTCTGTTTCTTAAAAGTGCGTGATTCTCGAGTAACTGATAGAAAAACGTGAAAGTCTCATAAGATCCGATTGTATTTAGAGTGATAACTTGTGTTCCTTCTATTCCATTTCCTTGAAAGTATACTCTCATTAGGACGAGAATTGTATGGTGTTCAATTTTAATTCTTATGTCTTTTTCCTAAACGTGCGTATTCCTGGAGTATTTGATAGAAAAACGTAAAAGTCCCATAAGACACTGTGTTAAAGTCGGCCTTTCCACGCAACGTTGCCGTCTTGCCGAGTTGTGGATTCCGGCCTGTTATTGTAAATGGCCGTGATATGGCAGTCAAAATGATGTGTAAATAGAGCAATTTTCAAGATTTTTCGTATTTAAATAGTATTTAACGTAACATTGGTGGAGGTTTCAAAAATTTTTGGTACGGCTCGTAAAATTATATTTTCTTCGACCGGGGCCCCGATTACGACCGATGGTTTAGCGTGATAAAAAATTTTATCAATTTTTATCAACGTGATAAAACCACGATAAAACAGATTTTGTCAATGTTTTATCAACTTCTTCATGGCTGTTGATAAAATGTTGAGAGGAGTGACAAGGTTGAGAAAGTAGGGAAACTGAATCCTTGATCGTAATACATGAGTTTTTAGTCTTCCGTGTACCATTATCATCTCTATTGAATAGTCCTACATGATCATTCTTTTAAAGCTTCTATTTTTGACCGCCAGGTGACGACTCTTTCGATGCACGGTCCCAATAGATTTCTACAAAAGTGAGAATCTAAGAATAATTAAGATTCGAAATTCTACACGTCAAGTTATTCTCATGAATGATAACATACCGAAGCATCTTGAGTAACTGGTATCTTCGATGTAAACGGAGAACTCGTACAGCTCTGAAAATAATTATTGACAAGAATCGAATTTCGAAACTTTCAATAGACAGAATGAGTGAGTTATGGAATCTTTTTTACCTCAGCGATCTTCATCATTTTTTTCTTCGGTTCATGGAACATATTTTCGGAATGAGTGTATAACAGACTATGAAGGATAACAACTGAAAAAACCTGATGTTAACTGAAATAATAATAAAATATATTACGAACTATGGACTAATTGGTTAAATTCCATGAAAATTGATCCATTATTTGGGTAGTTATTACACTTATTAGTCAACAGCGAATTTATTTACCTGTTTTTATTCGATGAGTCTAGTTTTCAATGACGTTCGCAGGATGTTTCGTTGTTCAAGTTTCTTAATTATTATTATTTCAAATATAAATTTTTAACCAAAAGACCAAAACTATCATCATGATCACTACATTTTCTTCCTCTGCAATGTGCAAGAGCATTGGGCAAGGGTTAACTCGGTGTAAGGTGTAACACTTAGGTTAACTCGGTGTAACACTGAAATGACGTCACGTGTACACAGCTAATTTTTGAGTCCTGTATTTATCAAACCTGTCAGGAAACTTGAGCTTGATGACGTCAGTGCACTTGATCTTTCCCGGAGGAATGATTCAGATTTGCATTTTGATCAATGGAATCCTTCGTAATTTTATCAGTAAATCGGATGAAATGTAAGAATTATTTGTCATTTCTTTGATCTTTACAGCATTAATGATATATTCGCGATCCGCCCGATTGTTAACGGTAAGTGTGGCTGTTACACCGGTTCTGTACTCGTCGAGAGAGCTGTGGTATCCGAGCTTTCATTTGAGTTTCCGATTTTGAGATAGCACCGTGTAAATCCATCGACAAGCTTCATCAGTCGTCAGCAATGGTTGAAAAGTATAGTTTCGGTATCGATCCTATACCCTATCATGCGTGGAATAGTAACAAACAACGTGAGTGAACATATTTCATTCCAGTTGGAAACACCGGCCCTGCCCAATTCGAATTTCATGTTCGTGTTTCGATTTCAGAGATTGCCGTGACGCCAAATAATCAAGAAATAAGGATCTATCAACATGACAAGAATGCCAACGACTGGGCGTTGCTTGATACGCTGAACAAACACGATTTACGAGTGACAGGAATTGACTGGGCTCCAAAAACCAACCGTATTGTTACGTGTTCTGAAGTACGTCTATGAAATTTAACAAGCTTGATCTTGACTCTCGTTTCTTTATACCGCTAATCCATACCTCTTAATCTAGGATCGAGACGCGTACGTATGGAAACAAGGTCCTGATAAGAAATGGACACCAACTCAGGTTCTCTTGCGAATCAATAGAGCAGCGACGTGTGTTAAATGGTCTCCCGATGGTAATATCTGTTTCTGTTTATTCTGTTTTGTGACGATGACTATGTAAGTACGCCGAGTGATTTTCAGAGAATAAATTCGCCGCTGGTTCGGGAGCCCGGATCATTTCCGTCTGTTATTTCGAGCAGGCGAACGACTGGTGGGTCTCGAAGCACATCAAAAAACCGATCAAGTCTACCGTCAACTCGATCGACTGGCATCCGAATAACGTGTTACTGGCAGCCGGCAGCGCCGATTTCAAAGTCAAGGTGTTCTCAGGGTTTATAAAAGAAATTGAAGATAACTTTCCGACCACGGCATGGGGCAATAAAGGGAGCACACTCGGTAACCTTCTGGCCGAGTTTAACAATTCTTCGTATATAGGTACGTCAGTTGCTTGTTTTTTGGTGAGAGGAGATTGGTTCTTACTAATACGAGTTCGTACTTCCAGGTGGCTGGATTCACTCGGTGGCATTCAGCAGCGACGGTAATCGCTTGTGTTGGGTTGCACATGATTCTTCGATATCGGTGGCTGATGTTAGCAGCGGGTCGCCGGTTGTATTCAAGTTGCGAACTGATACATTGCCGTTTTTGTCATGCGTTTGGGTGAACCATAACGCAATCGTAGCGGCGGTAAGTTTCTGGCCGAATTGAAGAGTACAAGAAACTTGATACAGTTTGATGTGACGTACGGGAAGCTGTAGATTCGGTTACAAGTATTCCAATTTGTTGTTTGTATAATGTTATGTCTTTGCTGTAGGGTCATGGGTGCTGTCCAATGTTGTACACGGTGGACGCGAATAAACAAATCAGATTCGTGTGTAAGTTAGATAGATCTCAGAAGAAAGAAGGCTCCGGTCTCAGGTAATTAGATAGGTGTTTCATTTCCCTCTTGTCCTATGAGACTGACGCTCAAGTTCAACTGGACTCAACCTTGACGTGTTCGCGGTTTGTTGCAGTGCCATGAGAAAATTTCAAAGTCTGGATAGACAAGCGAAAGTAGAAAACGATACGATGCTCGAAACCGTTCATCAAAATAGTATTAAATCGATACGGATGTACTCGAGTGTGAACGGTACGGCTACCAAGCTCAGCACGACCGGTTTGGACGGTCAGTTAGTAATTTGGGACTTCAACGTAAGTAGAATTGAATATTGCAATGAGGGAGTTCATAGGTGGCGTTACGGTCAGTGGTGAAACTTAATAGTCCTGTTTTCGAATTACAGTTCCAAGGGTTAGAAGGCTCCATACAAGGGCTGAAAATCTAAACCACGTTGCGTTCAGCTAATTACGAACCAATAAACAGGATTCAATTGTTCAGTGGTTGTTCAGTCATAATAAAGTCGCTGTTCGATGATGTACATTTTTAACTACGTTATTTGTTCGGATTATTTATTCATTCGCGATATTCGTTAATGATTTTTATACCTTTTGATTATTAAATATTTTCTATTTGTTACTGATCGTATGATTCATGATTTACGGGTGATTGGGATCTAATCTGATCGAAACGAGATATAGGAACAATGGCACTGGGTGACCCATAACAAAGGTAAACTTTTACTTCTGGTGCTTGACCTTCGTATAGAATATGCGATTGAGCTCCCGAGTTCAGCTCTCCATAATATAGGGAACTTGAACGTTGATGTAACGAATTAACGCTCTGAACGTAGATTTTGGAGTCACAAAATGAAAAGCTGTGGTTCATCTCAGTCATAGATAAATCGAAAATTCGGCTATTTGTACTTAAAGAGTGGAAGCTCTCATAACCTTCAGTAATTTTAGAATTCAGCTCTATTAGCAAGAATGAACTGTGTTTTAATCATGGCTTTTCAGCTCATTAATAAAAAAACTTTATTTCTGTCCAAAATTGATGCAGTCCCTTCCACCCGGCCTATATTCTGTGTAAACTAGGATTCGTTTCTCCAGGTTGTATACTCGGTTACCGGCTATCAACTCTCTGCTCATGACAGCCAGCTGTCTGCTACTGATTTTCATTCTCAACATTACCGGCTGTCGTTTCCGATTAATTGCATTTCCAAACTGTGTTTTCTAGTCACAGAAATGGTCAACTATAAGCTTCCAGCTGACTTTCGTTCCCTGCAGAAGCAGATCGAAGCTGGAGCCACGAAGCGACTAAAAGAACCAGATTTCTCAAAGTCAGAGCTAGGCCGAAGAATATGAGACTCGTACTCAGAGCAGCCGCGCAGCTAAGGGGTGGGGCATACCGCCCATAAAATTGCCCCCCCCCCAATACGCAAAGCTACACTCGGGCAAACGTGTATAACAGGTTATTGTGGAATTGATGTTCCCCACTATTAACTATAAACACATAACTATGCAACCCGCCGCTATACTTTTATCCTAATTGTGCTGAATGTGCCGTAAAATTGACGACCATGCAAATTCATAAATCTCTACAAAAAGTGTTTTTTAACTTTAAAAAAAAAATGTGACCCTCGTTTTGTGTCTCCCCCCCCCCATATTTCAATTCTAGCTACGCGGCTGAGTCAGCGCAACTGAATTCTAGGACATGGGCTTTTCAGAGGCCATCGTATGTATTTCCAAGGATCGTTCCTGAAGGCACAAAAATATGACAACATGACAAATGCGTAAAGCCTAATGAGAACCCAAAAACTAATTAAATGCAAAAGGTTACCATAAATGAGGAATAACTGATGACATGATCATGATTTGATTGATAACTGAAAATGAAAACTGTAAAGTCGAAAGTGAAGCTGCGGAGCCAGAGCATGAAAATCACAAAATTCTTCATCGTCTGAGTCCAGAGTCGCCTCTCATGGTAGATTATGGAAGCTCGAAGATGACTCCTCGTAACCGAAGTCACCTACGTCGGTTGAGTTGGAGCAAGAGTCGTCTCTTCGCCAAATGAGCACGTCAAAAGTACGACTCGGAGAACTGCAACAGAATCACCGTTCACTCTTATTATCCTCTCTCAGCATATTCAAAACTTCCCCTTCACTTCAGAGAAAACTTAATTCAAGATTGGCCTTCAGAAAGCTAGTGTGCCGTCCCTTCATAAACACAGCCTCTACTCGAGATTTGGACGGTCATCTCTTGACTGACCGACAGGTTGACAAGGAGGCAGATTTGAAACACACAGAGACAGATAAGAAGCAAGGCACATAGTGCTAAGTGTCGACATGGGATGAATATTTCACAATAATGAACTACTAGATCCTGAAGAATAGTCCAGTGTTTACTTTTTTCTTCAAAATCCTATTCTCAAGTACGTTTTCGCATGCCGTGTAGGTGAACAATACTTCTGTTCGATTCTGCTGTAGCATTACGCCTCAGTAGGTTGAAAGTCAACGAATAGATTTCAAAGCACATGCCTCCTAAACTAAAAGAAGATTCGAATAATAAATTTCATTGAGAAAACACTAATACAGGTAATACAACAATACTGCAGAATAATACATAGTAATTAGAAAAACAAAAAGCAAGAACATGATAATAATAAAGTCAGTCTATGCCGATGAGAGTAAGTTTTTCATATCGTCCAAAGAATACTCGAGAGATTCTTTGAACAGAGTGGCATTTGTTTCCTTACAGGATCGGAAAGCGGATATGGCGAAGTTGATGTCCTCTTCTCGTGGGTTGTAACAGCACGCGTATCCGTCTTCGACTAAAGGCCCGTAACACATAAATGCGTCGCATTTGGCCGCCACCTAATTCGAAAACAATCTCTTGTCAATTGACACTCCGACGGGAACAGACAAAAAGGACAGTTATATACCTGACTAGTAGAGATTCTCATGTGAGTGCTTCGCGTATATCCAGCATCCAAGAATAATTTAGGAACTTCGATACCCAGTTCTTTGACTGCCAGCTTCAAGCCGAGTAAGTGTCTGTCAACGCCTAAACCTTCCATAGCCTAAGTAAGAAGATAAGTCACCATTTAAGAAACCAAGCTACTATTGGTACAACTTCGTAATTAATTCTCGAAAGGCTGGAGGTTCTTACAATCTAAAATTGTATTTCGCCCGGGGTAAAATATCACGACTGGAGTTTATCAAACAGGAAACATTTCTAAGCGGAAGTATTTTTTAAATAATCAGGGCAATCGAATCACATCGCTGCATCGAGCAACTCACTGACTCATATCCGGATGACACATCGACTAACTAATCCACTAATGTAAATAACGAGCGCTGAAGGCTAACCTCTACAGTGTACTTCTTATGAGCTGCGATAGCATTAGTCAACGCGTTAATCTTTTCATCCTTTCCAGCCGACTTGCTCAGCATGGAACGTGCGAACTGTACAGACTCGACCGAGCACGAACGTATAGTTTCAGTACGGCCATGTAAGAATCTCCTGGTCGACGCTGATTCGTAGTGAGCTCCGGGAGTATTATGTAATCTACGACACAGACATCGATTATTAGATTCGATCCGACTTCACGGGTGCGATGATGTGTAAAACGGGATCGTCGTCTGATTTCACCTGTAGAATGCATACTGCTGCGCCATTTGGATGTAACTGTCCGGGCTGTATTTTTGGCTCTTGATAAAACTCTTACCGTAGTTCTTGTACGTGAAGCAGTTCATTTCTAGATTGCTCACTAATCTGCGAATGCAAACGGAGTATTGATTGGAATGTAAATGGATTATCATGGAACAGATACGGACAATTGCTGACCGTAATTACATTTTCTTGTCACGTGCAGTCATGATCTCATGACTTGTAAGTTCCTCTCATAAAGTCAGGAATACGATTGGTGGAGAAAATGAGAGCAATTACCCATCCCAGAAAAGAAAAATTAAATTGGCAACGCTTCGAAAATGACAACTTTTTACCGAGTCTCTCAAAGAAGCATTCAGCAAATTTTCACGAGTTTTAAACGCCTAAAGAGTTTTTAAGGAGTAAAAGTGGTAAGTTTGCAAGAGCTCTAAAAATCCTTTAGTGAGAGAAAGTCATAAAAGGAAGTCTTGAACGGGCTTAACGATTCCTAAAAAGTTTGGAAGGGCGTTAAAGAATATCTACTTGTCTTTATAAAGTATGGAGGAATATGTACAAGTCTTGAGGAGTCTTGGTCAGCTCTGGAAGTCGTAGAAAATATTAAACGAAGCTTATACAGTCAGGCGGTTTGAACAAGTCTTGAAGAGTCTTAATAATAATAATATAATTATTATTTATTTAAAAAATATGGTATTTATAGTGCCGCCCGACAGCCCACCGGCCAATTAGGGGACGACACTTTAATAATAATAATAAAATTCTATATCCAGCCGTGAGTGACCACACCCCGCCTCCCCCACTCGCCCCCCCCATCCCCGCCCAAGCAAAAAATGTTAGGTTTCGGCAAGGGACCACTAAAAACCTCTATTGTCCTTTCTGTACATCTCTGTTAACGCATTTACTGTTCTTTCTTTGTATTTTTCTTTACTTTCAAAAAAAAAAAATGTCGATTTCTGGATCTATATTAGTCAGTGTGTCATAGAGTTTCATGGATTTATTCAGCGGCAATAAACTGCGATGGACTGTACGGCATTGCTCTACTTGAAAGAGAGATCGCGTTCGACAGGTTCTACTTGGAGCGTATAAATTTATTCTTTCCAGAAGAAAGGGGGAGTCAAGCTTTGCACATAATATATCTCTAAGCAGTATCATTAGGGCTAAGTCCCTCCTTTTCGTATCCAAGAACCAGTTCTGTGTATGATAAGTAACCAAAATCTCTATAGTACAGGTATTTTAAAAAGCGTTTTTGTATACGTTCTAGCGTTTTTATTTGTTCCCCCGCCGCCGGATGCCATACTACACTAGCGAAATCCAAATGCGACCTTACTAGGGTGAAGAACAAGACCTTAAGGGTAGAAACATTCCTGAAGTACCTTGTGTACCTTAGCATGGCGCCTATACTGCGGTTCGCCTTTTGCTTGAAATTCCTTGTATCTGTCGTTTGTAATGAAGATCATTTTGGATCTAGACTCTCTAATGTTTCTCCCTCAATTTTATATTTGCTTTCTAGAGGTTCTTCTTTTCGGCTGAAAGATACGGTTTTACATTTTTTAATATTTAGCGGTATTTGATTTTCCTTGCTCCATTCCACCAAAGCATGTAAGTCCTCCTGTAGTAAATCTACGTCCGTACTATTCCCAACTTCCTTATATAATTTTAAATCATCCGCGTACAATAGACATTTGGTGTTACGTAATCTTCCGTGAATGTCTGTCATATACAACAAAAATAGATATGGCCCCAGGTTGGACCCCTGTGGCACCCCAGAGGGGCACTCATACACATGCGACTCAGCTCCCCGGAATGTTACATACTGTTTCCTTCCGCGTAGGTACGACTCAAATAGGTTCAGAAGCGTGCGCGAAAACCCAATATTCTCCATTTTCTGTAGTAACCTAAGGTGATTCACTTTATCAAAGGCTTTTTGGAAGTCGGTGTAGATAACATCAACTTGAGATGGTGTACGCGAGTCTAGCGCTTCCGTTAAGTAATGCGTAATTTCAAGTAGGTTTGTATGCATTGATTTATTTTGTACAAAGCCATGTTGCTGTTGCGGAATGATATTTTTAGTCTGCCAGTATAGTTTATCTGATACTGTGGATTCAAAGACTTTCATCGGTACAGGAAGGCTAGCGATGGGCCTATGGTTTGATATTTCTTGGGTTTCATTTTCTTTAGGTATTGGGGTTACTCTAGATATTACCCAGGAACGTGGAATAGTGTCGGTTTTGAGTACTACATTAAAACTGTGGGTTAAGGGTTCTTCCAGGAACTCTCTACATGCTTTGTAAACATATGGTGGTATCCCATCTGGTCCTATGCTTCGCTTTGGTTTCAACCTTTTCATTGCAATGGATGTGTCGACTATTGTGAGCTTTTTGAGGTCGATGTGGTTCGACCATTTACCTTTTTCTAAGTTACTACCACTCTGTGCGCTATGAGCGCTGAAGACAGATGAAAAATGCCTTGTGAAAGCCGTTGCTATTTCTTTAGGGTCTATGAGGTATTGTTCCCTGTACTGCATAACCGTGGGGGTGTTCCTATGATTTTTTTTTGAATTTATGTGCTGCCAAAAACTATTGGGATCCATTTTCATCTTTGCCTCTGTATCAGTGATATGTTTCTGATATGCTTGCCTGATTAGTTTTTTGCTTTTATTTCTGAGGTAACAGTATTTTTCTTTCAGATTGTAGTCTCCTTTTTTTCATTCTCGCTCTACATCTTTCCTCCTTTCTAATTATTTGTATAATTTCTGTTGTAAACCAATTGGGGTAAGTTGGATATTTTCGATTTGAATTTCTTTGTGGAACCGTTTTCTCTATTATATCGCACATTTTCTTTTGAAAGAAATCGGCAGCGCTATTGCTATTATTAATCGCATACAGTGGTTTCCAGTCTATACTCTTAATACCTTGATACATTGCATAAAACCCAGCCTTCATGAAGTTTCTTATCACATTAAGAGACCCTATAGAACCTGTACGAGTGTCGATTTTATTCATTTTGCTCTCATCTGTACTACTACTAGTGCAGTTCCCACGGCATGCAGCAACAGGTTTTATTCGAGTTGTGTTACAGCTATTTCCGAGCTCAATTTCAAGAGGTGGATGATATTTATCGATCAACGGGGTGAGGGAATGTCCCTGAGTCACCGATAATACAGATACGTTACTCAAGACCAGGTCTAATGTTTTATTTTGGTGATTAACTATTTCGTTGTATGAACGGAGCCCTGCTACCTGTATGAAGTCGGTAAGTTCAGTCACGCGTCTATCAAGTGTTGATGAATAATTCATTTTTTCAGTATACCGAAACGATGGAACATTGAAGTCTCCCAAAATCACGACATCCGTACCTTTAGATACAATTTCAATAATCTTTTCATTCACGGCGCGATAGGCTGTAACCGGAGCATTTGGAGGGAAATAAAATAACCCTAAATATAGATTTCTCTTATTTTGCTGATAACTATGTAATTTTACCCATACATTTTCGCAAGTGGCATTATTTATTTCAAGATGTGTGACTCGTTCCGCTGGTATGTTCCTGACCCGGGAGTATGATGCGAATATATGGTCACCAGAGACCACTTAGCCTCTCGACTCCTACCCCGCACTCACCGACAAGAGGTGCCCCTGTTAAGTCGAGTAATCTGACGGAAGGTTAGGGTACCCAATCCCAGCAAGAAGTCAGGTCGGCGAGAGACGAGTGTAAGGAGGGGTCTAGTCAGGGCAAGTATATGGCGTAGTTGTAGAAAGGCCTGACTAGACCGGATAGGGACAGAGGCAGGGTACCCATCCTGTGGACGGCGGCAAAAGAAACCTTTTAAAGTTCAACGGTGGCGTTCCACAACCCTGAAAAGTAGGGTTACTATCTACTGAGATCGGCAGAAGCGGTTTACGTATGGTTAAGACATCGAGGGAGCATGGGAAACGTGATTAGCTCACAATAATAACCAGAAGAACTCTAAAGCACTAGCCTTGACGTCCACAACTACTGATCAAGAACCTGGCCGCAGGTATAAAAGGCACCCTTTCAAAAAAAGTGATGTGATACGTACAAGAAGTTACAAAGCCTCGGACGAGCCGAGTGGAGAGGCTACGCTCGGCGAGAACATCAACCAGTCTCCACTAGGAAGTATTGAAGGACCAAGCTGCGTCAACCTAGTGAAACGAACAGCAAGAAAGAAGGCACACCCAAGGTGTAATGATGCTTCCACTTCGAGTAATACGAAAGTGGCCATCAGCGACACCGAAACCGTTAGCAATGTATGACAACGAACAAAATGGACACCCGAAATGAATGAGTGTGTAATGAGGTCGTACTACAGATGTACTACGCTAAAGAGTGACCTAACGGCGTACCGAGAGATGTTTCTAGAATTTAGAAAACATTACCCGGAAATAAATGTAACACAACAGCGGGTGGCTGATCAGAAAAGGACCATAGTAGAGAGAAACTTCGTACCACAAATCATCCTGGACGGAATTCGAAAGGAGGTGGAAGAGGAATTGAGGAATCCTAGCAGTATCAATGAAGAAGGAAGACGTGAGCGAATGAATGTGGACAACACCCAACAGCAAATAACGGTGGAAGCAATGGGAGAAGAAGCGGTTGGAAAGAGAAGTTTCCAAGAAGCGATCGTTGAAGATGAAAGCGACCGGAAGTTAAGAACAGAAATAAAAAACCAATACCAGCGCGCATTGATATTATATGCTGAGACTGACCCGAGCAGAAGGCCGGCGATATTAATATTGCAAGTAACCAAGCACGGGAAGAAAGTAGTAAGAAAAGTAAACGAAGAAATGCTCGCAAAAGAGAAACAGGCAGAGTCACTGACCGAAACCCATGCAAGAATTTATTGTGCCGCAGTTGCAGGAGTCACGGTGCTGGGAAAGGAAGTGAGGGAGAAAAAGGAAGGGGGACAGTCGGAACACATGGTACCAGCATGACAAAAAATAATAAATGAGAAGATACAGGAACTGCGAGCTGATATGAACAGAGTCGTGCAGTATGAAAGAAGAAAACAAGGTGCGGCACTGAGCCAGAGAGCGAAAACTCAAATAAGAAGAAAGAAAAAAAAAGTATATGAAGCACAGCAAGTATGAAGATAGTGCAGAAACAATGCGACAGATCAAAGACACCATACGGCAGAAATTGGTAATGACTGCAGCAAAGCTGAAGAAATACAAGAAATCCGCAGAAAGGAAGAGGCAAAATAGTCAGTTCTGGAGAAGCCAAAAGTTCTTCCACAGACAACTTGATGAAAGCTCATGCTCGGGCTCGGTAAATGAACTGCCTACCAAGGAACAACTCACAAAATACTGGACAGGTATATGGGACAAGGAACAAGCACATAACGATGATGCTAAATGGATTGAAAGAGAAGCCCAGGAACACCAGCGAAAAGGAAAGCCAAAGAATGAAGAAGCATGTGGCATTACGTTGTCAGAGTTGAGGAGAGTAATTGGGAAAACACAGAATTGGAAACCCCCCGGAATCGATAGGTTTCCTAAGTCCCCCCTCCTAAACTTATTCCCTAAATCAGCCCCTGGAAATATGCTACCAATGGTCCCTCAAGGGGGGGCATGCGATTTTGCAGTCTCGATAGACAACATGGGAACCTACGGATGATTCTCCCTCTCTCCTGCGAAACCAGAATAATTCAAAACCAAAGAAACGCCAGAAAGACAAACAAAACTTTAGACATTCACAAGGACTTTCCTTTCCGTGAGTTACCAAGCCAAGAGCAATGTAAGTTGAATAATTCCTATAATCGTCCATATCCAATCTAGTTGCCACCAAACTGAAAACTAGTTTCACTATTAAACAGTCCAAAATCCGAAAAGCAAGGAAACTTATTCCCGTTTTACTAACACATTTAGGTCAAAAATTCAGATTTAGAAAAGGAAACGATGAAATGCCGAAAGTAAACATTTTCGAGTTAAGGTTAATCAAGTTCACTTTTCAATAACAAGGACAGACGAAACCCAGAAAATAAACGGAAGTAAAATTTGCGTCAAGACGTGACGGTCAATAAAGCAAAAATGTTGGTACGATTCCAAAAACAATTTTGTTAATAATATTCGAGCTATTTATTTACCTTCGTTACATCCAACTAAACACGAAGTACGAAAATATGAAGAATTTGTAGATGAAAATAAAATTACTACCCGGAAGTATTATTCTGATAAACGTGAACAGAGGTAAGAGTAACTCACATGCATGAATGCTGCAATTTTTCCTCTGTGCTGTACAAGAAGAAAAATACGGCAGGGGAACTTCAAAACTGTTAAATCCCCTTCTATATTGTTAAATTCCGAATACTAGCAGGAGACTACAGGAGCAAACTTCTCTTTTTTCTACTCGTTAGTCTACTTATTTCCAACGTGAAATTTTCTAATTCGAGGCTATGTAAGTTTCACCCCCCTTATTACCGAGCGCTATCTTAACATACTCGTCTGCTTACTTATCGATATTCTGTTCAGCATTGTGCACCAGCTTCTTAAACTCGTCTGAAATGACAAACGTTAATTTCTCGTGGTTCGGAGAGAAGTTACGAGTAGTTGTCAGATCCACGGGTACGAATTTGTTCTCCCTGCAAAAATTACCAGGTCAGCTTCCTGTACCAAATCTCCCGCCAAGTTCACAAACACGAATACGTACATGTGATCCACTATATAGTCAGTCATGACAGCTATCGGCTGTCCTTCGGCGGGACTGTGTTCGTACGTGAGACCGACTTCACCGCCCCGGTTCACAATGAACTATCAAAAACAACACCGTCTCAGAATGTCACCTGAATCGAGCTAACGCAGAACACAGTATTTCTTACTTGAATCGTCTTGTCAAACCAGCGGTTGCCAGAATTACAATGGGCGCCGCCACCGTGTACCGTCTGCAGAGCGGCTTTCGTCTGGGGATTCACTTTCGTAATATCACAGATACTGTCCAACGATAAGACAAACAAACTGCTTTGTATTTCCTGCAGCGTTTTTTGATTTTTCGGATCTGGAAACAGTTTATTATTGAAGCAATTTCACTGATTAATTGAATTTATTATGGTCTATTGAGCAATCGGTAGGTTTCGGTGCAGTAAATCAACAGACATTTCTGGTTAGCACGGTCTGTTCCTCCGTCTTTATGAAACGGCAATACAGGAAGTTACAAACTGAGGGGAATTCCCCTAGATTACTCGCACGAAGCCTTCCTCCAATTGGGTACCATCAATACTCAAACCTGATGTAAGTTCACCTTTTTCTAGCATTTGATAACACTGAGCCCACGTGTCACGGTGCTCCGAGGTTAGTACGCCAATTGGTATAACTTTCTCGAGCGAATTTTCAACCATAGCTAGCAAGTTATCGTAAATGTCTTCTATATTGAGAATGCTCTGGTCGTCGGCGAGAACTCTGAGTTTGAAAAACTGAAACACATAAGAATTCTCAATATTCGCCCGAGCTCACACAAGTGCTCGAAGAACGCATGCTACAAAAGAATCTTACATTGTTGTTGTGCACCACGACGATATGCTTAGAGTTTCCATTAAAAACTAATTCATCTCTACCAGGTCGAGGAATCCGACATGTTCCGAAAATCTTCTTGTACTGCGCCATGTCCAGTGGATCTTGTCCGATTTTATCTTGCGGTATCCCATCTCTTAAACAAGATACCACCGATTACGTCCACGGCGAGTTTATAACTCGACCAACAGAAGGCTCTAACTCACCGATCGATGAGTTCCTTGTATGACAGTGCCGCCCTGACCATGTTAGCGGCGTAAGTCAATTGATCGGCAACCGAGTTGAAAGTTTTTAGAGGATACACTAATCCTGGACTAGACCATACAACAACAGGCAGTCGAAACTCCAAGTAAGCGCTATTCAACCACCACTGTGAAAGCTGTGTAACACGAATTATCGCGAGTTATCTTCGACAAAAGAATTTCGATAAGCGATCGGTAGAGATTATACCCAGTTTTCATGCTTCGTAGCGCGTTCCTGGAGGTACGCTTGTAGTTTCTGCCCGACGCCACCATTTTTCTTGAAATCCTGAACTAAAGATTCGGTTACTTTGTACTCATCCGATGACAAAAATGGTTGCACTGTTCTGTAACAGAAATGATGTAGTAGCGGCTATCTTATTAAACACACGAAAAAAAAACTAAATATATTCATTAAACCTGAGGTATTTGCTGAGAGTGTGTTCAAGGTCTGGGACAGGCTGACGAGCGAGTTCAATTTTCGGTGTCAAACGTGTACTCTCCCGAACTCGATTTACGGTTGCGAATGTCCGGTTCGCGTGCAACAACAGTTCGTACTCGGTACAGCATTTCAGGAAACTGTTCGCGTAGTGTAGCTGCAGATTTCGGCGTACTATATTTAACATCTGAAAACGAAGCGTGTGAGTGAACAGCAGCCAACTAATAATTGCTTTTGGTAGGTCGGAAACCAGAACTGCATAAGGCTACTTACTTTGGCGGCGAACAACTAATACTACAGCCTTACACTAAACTCGAAACCAGTGTATCTCGGATATTAATACGAATACTTATAAATAAATTACGACATGAAATAGTCTTTAATAACCTCGCTGATGAAATTCACGTTTCGATGAGGTAGTATAGTAAACAGAATTTCACTTGTATTCTACTGGTTTCATGCTCGTATCGAGTTCTGGACTGAACAAGAAATACGAGATGTGGTAACGTAAGGGTTCCCGTTAGTTTTAATTAGAAGAATATGGTTCTGAATTAAAATCTGATTACAAATTTAGTTGATTGGAGCTAGAGGGTGCATTAAATAACGATTTGGATGGAAATTTCAAGTTCAAGAGAATCAAAATAAACCTTTTGCCATCATCGTTTTTCAAAGTGGCTACACTGAGCTTACTCATGTTAGACAATTTAGAAACGAAAACACGAAAAGTGAATTGATTGAATTATTAAATTATTTATCAATTTTTGACCTATTTCCACCCTTTAGCTGCGAGAACCTATAATTTATCATTTTCATTGACACTGTGATTTGAATTATTATAAAACTGCCGCACAACGTGGTACAATACAGTTTTCTATGAAATTTTAAAATAGGTAGTTTTTTTGTCTGATTGATTTTATGTTTCGAAAAGTTAGTGACACTGCGCCCTCATATTGATAACAGAAGCCCGCGTTCTTCACTTCGGCACTATTATATCAATTTTTTTCAATTTAAAATTTTGTTGATTGCCATTCGCGACAGCACAAATCTTCAAGTTATTCACGGCTGTTAATCGCGTCGTAAAGCAAAGTTCCCTAAACTATGCAGATGAGTGAACATGTAATTCCAAATGCCGGAACTCGAAGCAAACCAACTCATCGGTAAGTGTTGTAATCAGTTTGTTGCGATGACAACGTTCACTTCTGCGAAAACTCTCAGAGAATAGAAGTCATGTTTCTAAATTATTGATACATGCATTATGATTCGCTAGTTACACTCGTTGCGGATACTGTCTAATTCCTGGAAATGGTATTTCAGCTGAACAGGAATCGTTCACAAGAGATGAATGTCGATGAAAGTTCAGAACAGTTCCAGCTTCGCCCACCGGTGGAGAAGCGGTGAGTTACTTTTCTCGAACTAGTGTAATTGGTTAGGCAGAGGGATGCTAAATCTTTTCTTTGCTGTAGCCGCTGTATAGTATGCTAACAGTCGGAATACACTGCTGTGTCAAGCCTTGAGGCATACTTCCCAGGTGACGAATATCCTTTGACTTAAATGTTGATTGTATCTACATATTGAACATTTTTGCTGAACAGATTCAACCCAAAAACTACCAACGAGATAATCCACTCAGTTCTGAGTGAAGAACTCACGGGTAAAACCTATAAACCTGAGGAGGCTCAGAATTTATGTTCATTGATTACTACCAAGGTCAAAAGTAGACTAAAAGGTAGCTATTAGAGCTGTTTGCGTGTCAGAAAGCTTTCTTAACCTATTCTAATAGCTACGGAATATTTTAGGAACTATCGATTCCCAGTACAAGCTCGTCTGCCATGCTATTTTGGGTGAAGCTCGCGGAGCCGGTATTCGCGTAGTTGCTCGTTGCCTATGGGATTCGGAAAACGACGCAATAGCATCGACGTCATTTGAAAATGTAAGAGCCTTTGGTAATTTGAATTGCATGTTCAAAGGTCACTATGTTACCAAGGAACATTTGCCTTTCTTTCTACAGTCGCGGGGAAATTTCGTGACACATCCTTCTCTTCAAAACTGCCAATAACCTCAAAGTTTCTCCCTTAACTCAGTTAATTCGACGCTGTATCTGAAATGAATTGTATTTTTACAGGATTCCTTGTACTGCGTGGCTTCAGTGTTCGCCGTGTTTTTCTACTGAAAAACATAGAATCATGTTCCTGTTCTTGTGTACAGAAAACTTATTGTGAATTTTTAAATCATCTTTTATACTTGGGTAACCTCGATAGTTACGAAAATGAAATCTGCAATGCAATTAGATAGTTGGTGTATTGTTTCAGATCTACAATTACAAGGTGTTTCTTTCCTTCCATTAAATTTGTGTCACAAATTTAGTTAAAATTCGTATTAGTATTGGTCTTGATTCTTCAATACCTCCGATGGATAACGGCTTGGATGTTTCCTACTACAACAGTATTCAGAGTAGATCTTCCAACTGCATCAACTCGTATTTCCTTTTCCGAATTCCAATTCTCGATCTAAGAACATCCTCACCATCGAGGATCTTTGCTTTCAAACTTGAAATGAGAACACGATTTGGACATTTAAATTTTATTTTATCACGTTACACATCGCATCTAAGTAAAGACATCCTGATTTTCGGAGACGCGTATCGAACTGGATAACGCACGGTCATTTATTAATACAATACAAGATGGCAATCGGAATACATATGTAGTACTAGCTGCATTATTCTGCATGTAATGAAAACTAAAAAATACGAGGCGCCAGATAATTCCGGATTCGTTAATCGAGGATGAAGTCAAAAAGGGAGCAGATAAAGCCCACCGACGGGGTGGAGTGACTACTATTTTCAACCATGCTGAGCACATTCACTCGAGGATATCGAAGCGACTTCCCTCAGGACGGGGATCTCAGTTACTCCGAACATACGTCAGTTTACTCGTCCAAGTTACCTCGTCGAGGGCTCACGATTTTCCAACTAGATCCGATTTCTAACTTGTGGGAGGCAACCCCATTTCCCCTCACGCCCTGCACTTCCCCGAGAATTTTGAGCTTTCTGTTTTCGATCGATATTTTTTCATCGACTATCCCATTCACCCCGCTGACTGCTCTGCCCACGCTTCACAGACCGTCCACGGGAGGTTCTTCGAACAGGACAATCTCATTTTACTCGACGTCGCCGACGAAATAGGTTACCTACGTTGTACTTTGGGACTCGCAAGCAGCCCCCACCTCGAGCGCATTGATGACGCGATGAAAGTTCATTAAAGTTGCAAAGAAATAGCTAAACTGACGGCCCACGCGCAGCCTACCGCAGTTCCGCGCGGCGGAGCATCGAGCGAAATTCGACGGGAGCAATACAAAGCGAAACCGGACACCGCCAATGGTCAAAAACTCGTTTTAACCATTAACGGTTTCCGCTTTTTTTTTCCATTTCTCTGTGCGACTTTTGCTTCCCACTCGGCCGCGTCAAAAGCGCGATAGGCCCCGCGTGGGCCACCAATTTAGCTGGTTCTTTGCAACTTTAATGAAATTTCATCGCAGCATGAACAGGCTAGAGGGAGGAATGTACTTGAAAACGCCTAGGTCTCGGCTAGCGAGATCGAGAAAATGAGATTGTCCTCTCCGAAGAACCCCCAGTGAACGGTCTTACAAAATGCGGCCAGAGAAAAGGGAGGATCGAATTGCTCGTGATGCAAATCGCACTAGCGAATAAGGCGCTTCTAGCAAAAGTTGGAAACTATACTTTTTTCAATAAATGCTCGAAAAACAGTTTATAGGAGTAACTATTAAAGTCCATAGGGTTTTATCAGTATCCTAAACCGTCATCCTACACTAGCGCTTCTACAGGAAAAAGGTTTATACGTGAATGTTTCCTTTTTGTTCATTTTTGTAATAGAGCATAGAAAAGTTACTTTTCATGCACACTGCCCGTTTAGAAGTTTCACTTCTTGCACTGAAAAGTGATTACAAATAAGGCGCTTTTCGAGCATGTACTGAAAAAAGAGTATGCCAAACGAAAAAACGGAAGTGCCCTTTCGAAGCCCGAAAAATGGACTTCCCATTTATCGATCTCGAGGGGAGGGAGGAGACCTTTCATCCGTGAAAGTCGATTATTTCCTTCTTGAACACAAGGCAACTCACAGACCGCACAATCTTCCAAAATAAGGGCTGAAGCAAAAGTATAGGAAGGCCGGAGGGACCATTGCTCTTTCAAGAAAATAAAATTTCAATGTGAAAATGCTTCAAAAATGGTTGATCAGCGGGTAAATCCAAAGAACTAAAACAGTTTGGCAATTTTTCGAGGCAAAAGGAACGAAACTGTCAGGTAAATTTGTTTAAAACCGTAGAACATTTCATCTGTAGTATCGTCTTCCCCTTCATAAGAGAAAAATTGAATGGTGATCCAATATTAGAAATTGCTGCGCAGTCAGAGAAGCCAACAAGCTGGGAACATTTAACATTTCATTTTCAATATCAGAATAACATGATCAGCCCATGTTTTTCCGAACTGCAGTTTTAATTTCTTGTTTACTCATTCACACTGGGGTCATACACATATGCGAAACATTCAACCGGATAGGGGAATCAAACACTATTCAACTCTGCATCACCCCTCCTATAATGACTTCTTGGATAGGCTACAATCGAGATATTTTCAGAAGTTTTCCAAATCCGGCCCGGAGGACCAATTTAGCGATTTTGTTAGAGAATAGTGGAAACAGAAACCAACGAGCTGGGAACATTCAACCTTTCATTTTCAAAATCAAAATAACATGATACGCCCATGTTTTTCCAAATTGCAGTTTTAATTTCTTGTTTACTCATTCACACTGAGGTAATAATCATGAAATGCAAAACATTCAACCGGATAGGGGAATCAAACACTATTCAACTCTGAATCACCCCTCCCACAATGACTTCTTGTATACACTACAATCGAGATATTTTCAGAAGTTTTCCAAATGCGGTCCGGAGGACCAATTTGGCGATCTTTCTAGAGAAGAGTGGAAACATATAACACGCACTTATGCAATATTCCTACAGAAAAGGCGATGAAAAGTAACTAATTTCGTGGGTTTCTACTGACATTACTGAATCCAGCTCGATGACCAAATCAGAAAACGGGGAACCAAACATATGCTAACATTGATTGGGACTTAAACCTAAGTTGCATGTGTTGGCAGCACTGTCAGTATGTTCATTATATTCTTATCACTTTGGGGTGATCAAATCACACCAAACTGATAACAATACCTACAAAACGTCTGCCCATGGTAGCGCTATCTAGGTGAGGCTCAAACCCCAATTAGAAAACTCAATGGAAACCTGATTCACGCGGAAAGTGAAACAGAACTATTCAACTTTGAATTGTCCCTTTCATAATTTCATCTGAGCTACGCCATAGTCTAAATGTATTTTCTAAGTTTCTACCGAATCCGGCCCCGAGGACCAAATTTGTAACCTTACGAGAACATAATGCGAACACAACACACGCCCAATGTGATACACCCAAAGTACGTGCCACAAAAGATAACAAATCTCATAGTCTTTTACTGGCTCTATTAATCCGGCCTAAAGGATCAAATGGGAAAACTGAACAGAAAGACTAATGCAACATTCGAGGTAGGACGACGAATAGAAATTATTCAACTCTGAACTGCCTCTCCCTATATTGCACACCTCTTCAAACATTAAATAAATAAAAACATGTAACGAGTAAGAAAATGGTGCCTTGAGTTTGAGACGAGATTCGCAAGATTTTTTGCTGATTAACAAGAGTTTTCCACAACAAGAATTGTTTTTTGGCGTTTGTCGATTAATAATTCTACAGGGTGTCTACAGGTGCTGAAAAGTCCTTCAAGTCTTGAATTTTGAAAGTAACTCCTAAACGTCCCAAAAAATGCTGAAATTTAAAAAAAAATTGAAAAGTCCTTCATTTTTGTTAGAAATACTCAAAAATAAATTTTTGGCGATTCCTATAATTGGTCACTAAAAAAGTGTAGCGCAGGATCTACATTCACAAGAAGGGGGGAGTAGATTAGCAAAAAGAAGGGAGGGGTACAGGGGGAAAACAACAAACAACTGGAAACCAAAAAAAAAAATTGCACACGGGGAAAATATGGAAAATATGCCGGATATAATCCTGCAGAGTTCTGAAAAACTACTTCATTTTTACTTTTCGATTTCTGTAGATACCCTGTTCTACTTTTTGCACACCTTTAAAAAACATTCCAATGCCACTTACACCTCAGCACCGTTATGGTCTAGACAAGTTTGCAAGTTTTTACAAAATCCGACCTGGCGCACCAATTCGATGATGTTACAAGAATCTGTTGGAAACATGTAGAAAATGTCAGATGGGATACACTTGAAGTAACTGCGATGAAAAATAACTCATTTTATAGTATTTCAGTGGCGTTACTGAATCCGGCCAGGAGGACCAAACAAAAAACTCAACAGAGACTTGACATACGCATACATTCGAGTAAAAGAGGAGAACGGAAACAATCTAACTCTAAATTATTCTTTCTATTACTGAATCTTAGCTAAGAAAGAGTCTAAATGAAATAAGGCTAAAGCGACTTCAGGAAATTTCAAGATAGGACCGGGTTTTTCCCCTGCTTGTCTACTCATCCCTCCCCCCAGAAGAACGTACAGATTGCCACTAATAAAATGAAGAAACAGTTCCGCTTTCTGTCCTTAATTACGTTCAGCGTTTAAGGTCTTTGGAGTAAGTAAAGTTTCTAATTTTCTCAATATAACTCGTAATTAATAAAACAATGAATAATATCAAATGATTCTATAACAGCCCAATGACTAACGGAAAGAATGTCTCATTCGACTGTTGGAAATTTCTGTCAGTAGAAAAAGCGAGTCTTCAAGTTTCTCTCAAGTTTTGGTTTACAAGGGAGAAACATAAAAATACTTGGCTTCGATCTGATCCTAACAGATTTTGCTTGACATAAAATAAGCGTTCATATTCGCCCTTTCCATTTTACTTCATAAAAGGTAATGAATGGAAAATTTTCGTTTCAATTTCACCCAAAATTTTGACAGAACGTAAAAAGTCTTTTCAATTTTCCTTTACAACTGTGAGAAAAAAATGACTCTACAACTTTGTCATACATTTTAATTGATAAGTTAGAAAAGCTATCCTAAAGGCTGTTCTATCAAGACAAAGGAGTTCACCCGGGGACGTACCGAAAACTTTTTCCATTGGGAGGGGGGGGGGGGGGGTAAAATTGTGAAAGTTCCAACTGACTCAACTCAGAATTCCCAAATATCAAAGCAAAAAAAACCCTTTCGACTTGTTGGATTCTTCCAACTGACTTGACTCAAAATTCCCTATCACAAAAGAAAAACCATTTTTTGACTTGTTGGATTTTCCCGACTCGCCTGATTGAAATGGTAAATTTTCCCGCCTGCTGAGTGAAAAGTCCTACAGGGGGAGGGGGAGGTGTCCCCTATCGGTACGTTCCTGAGTTCATCTTAAATTTTGATGAACAATGAACTCGGGTTCTGGAAGCGAAAAAAGTTGAATTTGGTTTCCAGTTTTGATGAGAGGGTTTCATCACATTTTCCTAAATTAGGTTTGGAAAAGAAGGAAAATTGAATTTAGTTTTTAATTTTGATCAATGTCCAAGAAATTGAAGAAGTGAAGAAATACGTACATAAAAGAAAGGCTACTCTAAATTATCTTAAATTTTAATTGATTGATCGGAATTCACACAGTGCGAATTCAAAGAGAACAGTCTTAATACGAGCTCAACTGGTATACCAGGATAGAAGGGCCCATTTCGTCGTTTACAGTTCTCGAACTGCACCATTTTCAGACTGAAGGTCAAAAATATAGAATTTTTATTTCGATGTTCTATTCTATACGAAAACTCAGAAGCCCAAATTAAACTAGATAAAGAAAGCGAGTGGTTTAGGGTTGAACGCGGAGTAAAACAAGGGGATCCACTCTCCCCAAACATTTTTAATGCAGTCTTAGAACATGTTTTTCGGCATATTAATTGGCAGGGAAGGGGGATCAAAATTAAAACTAGAGACCAAAATTTATTCTACTATAAATATTTAAATAACCTTAGATTTGCAGACGATATCGCGACTATAGCAAAGAATGGAGACGAACTTAAAACCATGGCGGAAGACCTGAGGAGAGAGAGTGCGAAAGTTGGCCTGACAATTAACCAGGATAAAACAAAAATCATAACAAACATCAATCATCTTGACGACATCAAAACGGATAACATAAAAATAGAAGAGGTTACGGAATACAGATATTTGGGACAGATTTTATCAACCAAAAATAAAACAGAAAAAGAGCTGAAAATCCGTACAGGAATGCCTGGAAAGCATTGTGGGCGCAGGGAAAAGTATTGAAGAGCAAAATGAAATTGAACACTAAAATAAAAATTTGGGGAAGCACTATTCTCCCTGTTCTGACTTACGGGGCCCTGACCTGGGCCACAACCAGAAAACAGAAAAGGAAGATTAACACGACCCAAAACTCAATGTCGAGCATTTTCCAAGTGAAACTAAAAGACCACATAAAAACAGAGGAAATAATTAACAGGACTAAAGCCAAAAGAGTGGCTTGGTGGCCGAGTGGATTCGAACGCTGCATCCTAAACCACAGAACGCGGGTTCGAATCGCAGTACGGACGGCGAATTTTAAAGATTAAAATATGATAAGAAAGTAATAAAATACAAGAATATATGAAAAATTTTAACATTCGACCAAGCCACACCAACTGTAGCAAGAGGTAGAGTTCAATTTCATTGCTCCGCCGGAATTCAAAAAGACTACAATTGGGTTAGCCACATGTATAGACTCCTAACACCTGACTAGTCTGGTGTGCCATGCAGGATGCATGCTCCTTATAGAGAAGGAAAACTCTCATAACCATTCCCCAGTAATGGCTTGTCACCAAGGGGAATTAGACTATAACCCTTGTATCAAAATACTTGAAAAAAGCCAAAAACATCTGGGTTGCCATCAAGCGGCTAAAATGGAAGGATGCTGGCCATGTTGTAAGAGAATCGGGACTTGAATGGAACAAGATTCTGACAACATGGATCCCGGACTTAGGTAAGAGGGAAAGAGGCAGACCGGTCAGGAGATGGTCTGACGAACTGGTGCAAGACGTGGGGCTCCAATTGGGACGCGTCAGCAAAGTGGCTGACATCTGGTGAACAAATGCAGAAGCTACCGAAACGGGATGAAATACATAGCGCGCCATCTACTTTACAAATAATGGTAGCCAAAAGTGGAAGTACACAAACGGGATGAAATACACTAGCGCTCCATCGCCGTAACGCAACCGAATGGATGTACCTGGCCAGAGATAGGGACAAATGGAGGGAAGAGACGGAGAGCTATACCCAGAAATGGGTAGCCGAAAGAGGAGTCAGCGAGAGGTGAATTTGCCTACCTAGTGTATAAAGACCTTGTTATCTCCTGATTGGACTAAGCTCAATAAACAAATTTTAAAAAAATCTGTAGTTAAAGGTACACTACCTTCCAACAATGGTGTTACGACTATATGGTTACTGGCTCTCACATAATGTATCTTTCAAACGATGATGGGAAACGGGCTCATTTGGTCGCCGCGCACAAACTCATAAGAAAAATTTCACGCATGTACAATAACGACTTTAGAAAATGGTTTTATCAGAACCGTATTTTTTATGCTTCAGACTTTGAACTCGTACAGTTAGGTTGATTTTATACCAAAGGAGCTGTCCGAGAACTCATTTGATAGGCTGCTCCATCTAGTCGTCGGATCCAATCTTAATGCGCACCAAGGGAGCCCTTTTCAAATCTAAGTATACAGATGTGACCTGGAATCATAAAATGTGCCTCTGGTGTCAAAAAATCATTTTTTTATTTTCTTGACATTCCTTACAGAGAACATCACGCTCTTTCAAATGAAACAAATTGCAGCTTCTCATCTTCATTAGTTTCTCCACAAATTACATTTAGGAATTACGTCAACAGTTTAAGAACATCCGTTTACATTGCATTGTGTGAAACGGGCCTACGCAAATGACAGAGAACAAGAGTACGAGACGCGGTTGTCTGAGCAACGCGTAAACGCACCATCACAAACGTACATCTGTACGCACCACTACCACCATCCCATCTTTACATTCGAAAACCTGTTTTCACACAAGAGGCACATTTCATAATTCCAGGTCACATATTATACTTGTACGGTAAAAATTAATCCAACATTTTTCTTTTTGCATTACTGAAAGGAGTGAAAATCTGGCACATGAATAACGTCACCCAACGAGTCACAAACCCACTCATTCACGGGTAATTAATTAACCCGGCTGCTCACAAGCCACTCCACCCCATGGTCGGACATTACAAAAGAAACCTAGCCACGCCGGATACCTATACCAGATTACCAGCACCTAGCTCACAGCCCAAATTACTCCATTGTTCTATCCACTGCCCTTACCAAAGTCCATTGCGAATTCCCGCCTAATACCCTCCCTCCCATTTGCAATTATCGCAACAATACGGACAACCAGGATGTTTCTCAATGAAAGTTCAACTTGTACCCAACGTTCATCCTCTACTCGAGCCTCTCACGGCACCGTTAATGACTTCATCGACTCGCTGTCAATTTTAACCAACAGTGGCGTCGATACTATCGATCGGATTTCGCGTCTACGAACACGTATTCGTAGAACGGGAAAGTAAAACAAACACCACGGAAAACGAATAACATAAAATAAAACGATAATACACAAGCATTTTTTGAAACTAAACGAAAACGGAGGGGGAGGGGGAATAAATTATTACACAAATATCGTCTGTTTAATGTAACCTATCGGCCAAATTGATCAAAAATTCCTATTATAGCGAATAACCCGATCAACGCGGCGATTTCATCTCTCGCGTGTCCTAGTAACGGTCGCGGTTACATTACACTTTTTTCCTTTTTTTTTTTTTTTTTTTTTAAATTTTTTAATCTCCTTACTTACCGAGTGATACAAATTCTACGGGCGACGTGTTCCGGTCACTGCAGATGGTAAAGTTGGCAAAAGCCAAAAGCCTACCACGGTGGGGGGGTAGGCGGCGGGGCCCGAGCCCCGGACCCCGAACCAGGCCGGCTCCACTTCGACGCGGAACTACATGCATGTACGCCCATCGGAACTCGGGAGTCGGGAGGAAGCCTTTAACTGCGGCTAACCCTCTCCCGCGGAGACGCCCGACGAAAGGCTGTCTCTCAGCTTGGATTAATGAATTCATTCGTCGTCCGAATACAACGACGTTTTACCGTTTACATATTTGTTTTCCCAACGATTGTCTCGCGATTGCCGTCTTCACACCCACGGAGTCCAACCTTCGTACAGCAGTGCCAGATTCTCCACGTTGGTCGCGTCTTTTATAATCTTATCGACCTGAAAACAGCCGAGGAAGCAAAGCTGATAAACCTGACGCATTCAGTTAGGTCGTAACTCTCTGCTCCCGCGTTCTTCGTATCGAACGCGAAGGCCATCGAAGAAGCCCGAAACGCCTACCTGTTCCTGAACTGACAGTTTTCGTCCGTCGGTGTGGTCCATGTCTCGGCCTTCCAGCTTCATGCGCACTCGTCGCCACACATTCACCGCGTATTCGTTCTTCTCTTGCAGAACTAATAATACAGGAAACATCGATCAGAAAAATCCTTCTGATGATTATGAGTACTGTTACAAATGAATCATTGGTTTTCGGAGATTATCCCGACTTAATGAAGCATATTTTTCTCAACCTAGTTGAAATCTTTGGTACTAATGTTTAGATACATGATTTTCAAGGGGAAGGACAGGGTGCGAAGATTCATTTGAGCCACACAAACTGCAAGAGATACAATAAGCAATAAAACCGTGACCAGGTTCGCTAGTGTCGACCTCTGAAAAGGTTGATCAAGGTATATGTTCTCATAAGAATACGACGTGTGAAACTGGTAAACTTTAAAGCTTGTGTAATTACTGAAAACAGGGTTTTTTGAGTCGTATAACATGTCAAATTGAAGCTTGAAGTCTCTAGTTTATGATGAAAGGTAATTTAATGCACTTTATTCGCTCCAGTTAGATAAATAAGCAGTGTTGGAAGAACGAACGAGAACGAGAAGAAAAACGGCATGTTCTCAGTTCTCGTTCTCAGAACAAAAACGAGAACATGATGGGATTGAGAACAAGAACGGGAACAGGAACTGGACCAGGTGGGGAACAAGAACGAGAACGTTGGTAATTATAGGGGAAGAAGAACGAGGAGCATGAACGAGAAAACCTTACAGTTAGAGAAAGGGAACGAGATGATTTTTGCGTTCTTCCAACACCTTTGCAGCTGGCGCGAAAGTAAAATTCTGAAATCCTAAAACCATAAATTATAAATTTTATTAATGAAAAAATCAACCTGCACTACTCGGATGTCGGAAGAACGAACAAGAGCAAGAAGAAAAATGGCATGTTCTCGTTCTCAGAACGAGAATGAGAACACAATGGGATTGAGAACCCGAACGGGAAACGGGAACAGGACTAAGGTGGGAACAAGAACGGGAATTGGAACGTTAGTAATTCTAAGGTAAGGAGAACAAAGAACATGAATGAGAACCATGCAGTTAGAGAAGAATGAACGGGAACGCGAACGATGATTTTTGCGTTCTTCCAACACTGTGAATAAGTTGATTTCCAAATTACTGTTTTTCTTATGGAAGTTTACCATTGGCACAACACGCGCTTGTAAACAACTAATACATGGAAAATGCCGCCGTTTCCAGTTCATAAATTAAAACTAGAGACCTCAATATCTGAATTCATCTATTATATGACCAGTGTTAGAAAAACGTAAAAATCACCAATTCGTTCTTCTTCCAACTGCACAGTTCTCGTTCATGTTCTTTGTTCTCTTCACCTTAAAATTACCTATGTTTTTGTTCTCGTTCCCATTTCCATATTGTTTCCGTTTCCCGTTCTCGTTCTTAATCCCATCATGTTCTTGTTCTCATTCGTGTTCTGAGAACGAGAACATGCCGTTTTTCTTTTCGTTCTCGTTCATTCTTCCAATCTAACCCCATGACCTACGTCGCACACTGAACTTTCTCAAGTCTTGCCTGCGACTTGTCAATCTACCACGTACAATGGCTACAACAGCAACGCCAATTCCAAATAATCGTCTTCATGCCCAACTAATACTACGCTATAGGACTGAAGCAGCCATACGCTCACTCGACCTGGAATATGTGACAGACTTTCAACCTGGATCATCCAAACTACTCTCTGAAACAGTGCACTCTGAATGGCACGGCCGTTGGTCTACACTTCGTCTTAGAAGCCAGGCTCGAACAATCATCGAAGAACCAGTAAGCCCGATTCCAAACACAGGAAATCGCCGCCTCGAAGTTGTACCCACACGCCTTCTTACTGGACATACTCGACTCGCTCACTCACAACTTTTCCTTCGTACCCCTTCCCCCACGTGCCCTGTGTGCCATGTTCCTATCACAGTTTCTCACCTCCTCCTCGAATGCCCTATCTCCACTCAACTTCGCTTAACCCTTTCCTATCCACCCACGCTTAAAATCGTCTTCCAAACCTCTAACTTGCATAACCTCAACTCCTTTCTCCGGTCATCCAGCTTTTACTCATCGTGTTAATCGCTAATCGCACGTATGACACGCAACTTAGTTGCACTACTAGCCATAGATGTTATACATAGTACAATAAAACAATAATGAATGAATGAAAGATGGCAGAAACAGAACACAATTGGGGTATAAACCTGCACTAGAGTGCGCTGCAAAATCACCTGTGCGGGTGTTAGCGGGGAGGAAATGAATGGGTGATCATGTGTACTTTCGAATAGAAAAATCTCCATGATCACCCATTCAGACCACTGATAAGACGCAATCGCGCCAACATTTGCAACTCTAATTTATATCCCAATAAGAAGACAAAGAAACAAGGCAAATGTGAATACTGAGAACATTTGAAGGCCAGCATTTCAAAAACGCCTAAGTTACTTTTTAAAAATTCTGAGTTAGCAACGCTGTCTGGTGAGCAGATAGGAACTACACATTGCGACGCAACACCCGATATCCAAAACATTGTACTTATCTCTATTCGTTGCTTTATAATCACCATCGAAATAAAGTGGTATTCCAAAAAGTCCTACAGGTCAAAGAGAATGATGATTACGACAAGAGGTTCGGCAAGAACATTAGTTTAGTATTTTTGGATAATTGAAAATACCTTCTCAGGAGAGCAGGAGATCATCTGAAAATAACTACTGCGTATATTGATACCAGCGGAGAATGATTAAAGATGAGAAAATATGTATTTTTTTCATGTGTGTACTTTGGGTCTTACAATAAATTGAAAATGATGCATGAAAAACATTTTTTACCATCTCTTGGGCCACAAATGATGAGTTTTTCGTCTTCCAAGTACAGAATGTTAGTCCAAAATGTCACCCGTTTTTCAAATTTGCCAAGCTCTACACAGTGAACTGAGCTACACACACACACATACACACACAAACGCTTCTTCGGGCGTATTTGGGAAAGATACAAACAGTAGTAGGTATCCCGCTAAAACAATCTTTTCAAGTCAGTGCTGGCAGGAAAAGAAACCGTTTCTATCGATTTACCAACGTTTGCAAAAAGTAATTTATGACGTTTTTGGAATTGGTATAATTGAAATATTACGTTTTTAAATATTCTGTCAACGAGATTTAGCCATTTCGAATCTCTCGCTTCCGAAATCACGTTTCAGACAGAATAAAAAAAGCTTCAGAAAATCTTTAGAACGAAGTAGAAATATTAAGTAAAATTGCTCCACAAAAATTGAAAATCACTTGATTCGATTTCTGGATTTTCGGAGAACGTGTGAAGAAATTATTTGCTTGAGTAAAGCCTATTATAGCGATTTCGAATACGAATCAAGCAACCGCAGTTTAGCAGTCGTCACTACTCCCCTCGCAGCCCGTATCAGATTCCTTCTACTTTAGATTGACTTCACTAAGCAAAGGCTAAAAATTACCATTTGGTTAATTTTCTTAAAACCCTTCATACTGACAAAGTAGGCCTTTTCGATAGAGACGTACACAGTTACCTATCCAAGTTAGGCGCGAACTTTGCGTGGAATGTTCGATCAAATTTTACCCAACTTCAAATGCTCACATCTCGTGTGACCGACTAGGCGTCCAGCTACAACGTTTCATACGGAAAAAAGGTGAATACATTGAGAACTCATCCAAGTCAACGACCATTAATACTATGAATTAGGAACTTGAAATCTTTAGATCGGACTGGAGACTCGGTTTCGTTACACCTCTCTTACAATGTTACGAAAGCGAAAGTGCGAGGACAACCAACCGAAGAATATGGAAACTAGAACTCTCCAGTACACAGGTAAAATGACACCACATAAAGCTGATGGAGACAGAAGGTAGGGGCTAATTCAAGCTCAACATCTGAGATATGCAACGAGTACCAAAGACTATGAAATCCAACTGGTGACAAAATCTAGCACAAAATAAGAACAACCAGACTGGTGAGAAACTAGAAACCTTGCCCCCCCCCCACTCTTTAAAAGGAAACTCACTTTTGCCAGTCCGTGGATCATGCGGCAATCGTTTCTTCGGCGAAAGATGAATACTCTCTTGACGTAGCAGCGGTGGACGTCTCGCCTTCGCAGGTTGCTTCTCAACCGAGAACTTCAGCAATTCTTCGAACACGTAATCTGAAACATCGTGCATGCACGCTTTGTAAATACATTTACGTAAATGCTACCGACGGTGTCTTACAAGCAAGAATCACTCATATAAGACGAGCCACTCGTCCGCATTCCAACTATTTCGTACGTACCAATTTGCTGTTGGATCAACAACAACTGCTTCAACGCCATCTGACCTTTCAGTTCGGATAACTCGGTCGACGACAGCTCCTTCGTGAGCGTGTTCAACTGCTCGCAAAACGTTTTATGCCTCATCATGTACTCCGGTATCCCGCTGATTCCGTCGTTTTCTTCGAACTGCCAAAAAATACGCTCGATCACACTCGGCTCTTTCGCGGCCCTCTCCTTTCCAGCTGGACGATGCTTACCTTCGTCATCGACTTCAGCAGCGAACGTACATCAACGAGAATCTTATGGTGCTCCGACAACAGTACTCGCAAAGACGTAGCCATTCCTTTCACTTCGTCTCGCGCCTCGCTCACCCGATTTTTCAGCGGCTCCAATTCGTGTCCCAGCTTCTTAATCGACTCTGTAAATCATAAATCCGCCGGCATATGAAAACGTTGTTCGAAAATCGTGGTTACAATTATGGCACGAGTTCCGTACCTGATATCAAAGTGTCCGCTTCGCTGATCCACGCCACGTCGACCGTACCAGTCGGCGGTAACAGCTGCACCAGGTTCTCCTCCTCAGGAGTGAAGCTGGCGGTCGCCAGACTCATGACCAGATTGCACGCGTCTTTGTAATTGTTCACCAACTGTAAGGAACACACACCGACTATGAGAGACGCACCACGGAGGATGGACACGGGGGAGATGTAAACGAGTAACGTATTCGTACCTGCAGGAACTGCGTATCGTTCAGTATCGTTTCCGACGTGTGCATCCGCAGCGACTCGTACTGCAGTACGCACGTGCACATGTTGATAATCGTCGAGGCTAACTGATGGGTATGCGTGAAACTATCGCCCTCCAACTTGACGCGCTCTTCGAACGCATTCATGACCTGGAAATCGAGGCTTGTACACGTTATTCAGAAAACGAAAAGACGAAACACACACAAAGCAGAAAGAATCTCACGTCGTTTATCGTCGGATTCGAGCCAGCCGCCCACTTCAGACGGGTCCTGGCGCTCGCGATTAGCGACTCCTGTTGCTCCTTCAACTCGGTAATCATCAGCTGCGAACTGATCAACGATGTTAGAGCCGTCTTCAGCTCGACCAAGAATTCAGAACGGTCTGAAACAGAAGGAAATACAATCCATCATCGGTCAGAAGGAAGAAAAGCTAGGCGGGTTGTTTGCTTGAAATTCGAAAAATTCCACAAGAATTAGCCGCGCGGATAGGCACAAACGGAAGGGCAGACAGCCGTTCTTCTCCAGCCATCAGGAAAGATATAGCACCGAAAATCAGAATTAAGTATTCAGGAGTCAATATCTCTTCAGCTTTCTGTATCCTAAAGCTGACATATATTCATCTCTCTCTTTTCTGACTATCGGTTCTCCATCTCTATCTATCCGTTCATTCGTCTGTTCCCCATTCTCTCTGGTCACTGATGCGATACTCGAAAGGGTAGTTCCCGGGGCCAGGAGTGCAGAGTCTCGGGAGCCAATCTGGCATGCGTGCTTCGCCGTATACTCCACCAATGGGATGCCCTCCGGAACTTTTATGGTTTTGCGTCTCTCCGTTTTTCTGCCGGCCATCGGTCCGCCCTCTAGCAGCTTTTTCAAAAACTAATCCCTCTATCGATTATAAAATTACTTTCCCTTCATCGCCGAAACAACTCCAGCATCCTAGACAATCTTCCAGCTAATCAGTAACTAAATAAACAATCGGAAGCTGATAGAAAGCGAGACACGTGGCATCGAGTAGAAAGGCCACACAAGCGAAGCAAGAGTACGCCAAAAGAACCTCCTCCTAAGGAAGATTACAAGAATTTTACCCATAATTGGTGACGGCAAGACCGCCGACTTCAACAGATCATCGTGCAACCAGCGGTGCGCATTGTACTGTAGCTTCAGATTCTGAATCATCAGCTCCTGCGACTGTATCTCCAACGCCAGTTTCTTATTCACGGCCACGCGTTTCCAGGTCACCTGCAAATTAGCCAGAATGGACAACGCATGCGAGTAACCACCGCTGGTGATGGTGTCCTGCTGTCGCTGCTGCTCGATCGCCTTCTGGCAGAGCTCCTCCATGGGCACCTTGCTCTCGGCGCCGATGTCGCGTTGCTCCACCTCGGCTGCGCAAACGAACACAAAGGAGGATTAATATAGTTACGACTTTCATTTCACCATTTTTGTGAGGGTTCGGGAGTACCAAATACGAATACCAACCGATGATGTTGAATCCGATGTGCTGCAGAAATAGTCCGATCGTGGTGGCGAACGTGTACGAGAACAGACCCAGCAATTGTTGGCTCAGGTAGTCGGCGGTGAACTTCTTGATCAGCTTGTTCAGTTCCTCGTCCGAGTGATAGACCGTCGGCATGCTGAGGCCGCCGCGATACGCGGCCGCAGTCATCTGACATTTGCCGAAAAACTCGTGCATCGTGTGGATATACTTGACCAGGAACAGATCCTGCAGCAGCATTTGCGACTCTTTACTAAACACCGGTCCCTGCGAACGCAAATCGAACATCACAAATTAATACGGCGCCGAATCAAAAATGACGGGATGCAAATCGCTTCCTATCGCTTTCATTGGCAAAAAACTGCAGAGTGAACCATGGCCGATGGAAAAGGCTCTCGGCATTTTTTCTCAGCCCACCCGAGGAAAGTAAAATTGTGGATTCAAGGTAACTTCACTGTCGCAAATCAACATAGGCCTTGTGCGAAAACAAGTATCCAGTTTATTGGGACGGTAGCTAAGCAGAATTTTCAGGGCAGACTCTGGATATAGCACTTGAGTGAAGATGTTCTGGTTCAGGATTTGTGGGATGATACACTTATTGGGAGAGAGGGGGAGGAAGGGAAAACAATAGGTGCGGCTTGAATGACGCACAGTGTGACTGATTATTTGGGAATTAAAAGCGGTAAAGAGGCAGGGAAGATGAATGCAGTATTTTGAAGTGTGTGCGAGTATACAATCGAAATACATACTTTCGGATGCTGAATCAAATGCAGACGAAGTTATGTCAAGACGAACTTGGGAACGTGGAAAGTATACATTAAAATTTATAAGTTATCAATTACTAATCGGGCATAAAAGGCACGAAGATAAATTTACTAGAAGAAGCTTGAACGGCGTAGCTCGTACAACTGGAATTTAACATGAAAAATAATAGAACCAATGGCAAAGAAAAAAAATTCAGAATACACTGAAAAAATACGTCAAAAGAAAAAAAAATGGCACACTCGTTTCATCGGTACGACTGAAAATAGCGAACTGAAATAATATTAATGTGGCAATACTAAGTGTTCAACCTCATTATTACTAAACAGGTGGCGATTGCAGAAATTAAGTATTAACAAATTTTATGACAGAAGAACAATAAGACCATGAGTATCTGTGTGCCGACAAGGTTCCACATGGCCGATTTAGGACCAAGCGACTTGAGTGAACGTTACGAACACATTTCCCACTGTGGACTGTGACAGTGTACGTGCATTACCATATGGACTGCTGTGTATCCGTTTTTATTTACAGCAGATAAGACGAATATGGTAACATGTGCTAAACAGTCGGTAGACAGTAAGTATAATGTACATTCCATGTTTTTTTCAAAACTACGTATCATTAATTATCCCTCGCCTTGGTTTGCCTGGCCAACATAGGCAAGTATGGCCAACATCTTAGTAAAATTTCAAAAATTTTAGTATCACATCAGACAAAAAAGCAGACAGGGGGAAAGAAATTAGGAATATAAAAAATAATGAAATAAAAAATAAACTGACAAAAAAAAATCATACCATTTTCTCAAATTCTCAAATGGGAGGAAATCAAGTGTACCTGAAAGTGTACCAGCAAGAATTTTTAAGATAGAGTAAAATGTTATCAATGAAACTTGAACTACTTTTAATTTCCAACAAAGAAAGTGAAGTATCATTTTTGCCTATCATTGAAATTGAAGGCGCTATACAACATTTAAAAATGACAAAAATGTTAAAATTCTCTCTTAATTTAGGGGGGAAGGGAGTAATTTAGGTCAGGTGGAGTGTTGAGCTAGTCGGTTCAATATATCCACAATGAATTCTGTCATTCCTCAACTGGTTGGCAGCCGTATCTGGGACACCCTGTATACCTAATTTCTGGAAGCGCACTTCAGCGCAGTCACCCAACTACTCAATACAAAGAGATTACGGGATAAGATGAAAAAAGTATAGGTAAGATCGAGTGACTGAAATAGCTCTGAATGGTTCACCTAGCCGCTGGATCTCATCTCGGAGAAATAATTTCATTTTTCTGAAAGCGAAGTCGATAAAATAATCGATGATTCGGGAAAATCGCGGGAAATTCAGCTACAGAACAGATGTGGTCGAGTTCAGTCATGTTACATCCAAATTATTGTCTTGGCCCTCTTTTGGTCAGTTTTAATCAAATATGATCGTTCTTCGTCACTGTCGTTTTGTCTCGGTCATGTCAGGCTTCATTTTGATTGGATTTCATCTCTTTTGGTCTATCTTGGTCAAATTTTGTTGGTCTGGCAGTTTTTATTCGAATTTGTTCATACGGTCATGCATGGTATAAGGTAGCCTAGCCAATAATTGGTACCTCACCTATAATGAGCGATTAAGATTTCAGTTGTTTATTTTAAGATTTCTAAACGCTAATTGGCAACACTGATTATGCCAGTTCATCGTTACAACATAGTTGTCCTTATTGACTACCCTAAAACACCAAAAAGTTGAACCATTTTCGTGATAATTTTTGCCTGGAAAAAAAAAAAGATGCTGGTCAGTTTTCCGCAGCCGTTAAAAAGTAATTACCCGATTTGCAAAATCAGCGTCAAAAGACACTCTCAACACTCTCTTTGAGTCAAAATAGTGTCGGTCCTTGACAATCACGTAGACTCCGCCCACTTGTATAGCAGAACAGATCGGTCAAAAGTGTGTCAAGAAGTCAGAAATGCGTCAGAGTGCTCTGATTGGTTAAAATATTGTCAAAATGTCGAAATACCGTGTCAAAATTTGCAAAATTGACGCAGGTCAAAATTGTGTCAATCCTTGTCGATCGGGTAAGGAACGAAGGAAATTTCTAGTTTCGATAGAGTGCTAATGCAGATTTATTATGCGGTAAGTAGCAGTGCACTGTATTAAAGTTAGGCTTTGATATGCGATACTGGATTCATGGGAACATGCAATAGATGCCTTCAGAGTACAAGTGCCCATTATGGAGTTATCAAAATTTGTCATCTGTCCTGGAATGGTCTGTGTATGTCCATTATTAGAAACAGTTAAATATTGCAAGCTTCAGTAATGGGCACGTTGCTAATAATCATTGTTTTGGTCTAATCAAGACGTTATTTCATTCATAGTTGGCACTTATAGAGCTTGCATAGGTTCATAATAAGGTAAGGTTACCTAATATGGACCCCTCAATTATCTCCGATGTTCTTAGCGCTCTCTGGCAGGGCTTGAAAGTCAGCTGAAAGCCGAAAGCTAAAAGCCAAAAAGCCGTATTTTTGAGGAAGCCAAAAGCAAAATCCGAATCTAAAAAATGTACTGGTGCTGTGAAGTTGAAAGCTAAAAGCAAAATTGTTTTCAGCTTCTTTTCGGCTTCTATGTTTTAAATAAGTGATAACAAGCCAAAGCCAATAAACAACAACTTTGGTGCTCATCTTGTACCAGTAGGGCTCTATAGTTTCACCTGGGTATACTAAGCCACCATTTTGGTTCATACTGCGCCCGTCGATGCCGAATTGACTACGCGTTACGCTCCGCATAGTCGGATTCGGCATCCACGGGCGCAGTATGAACCAAAATGGCGGCTTAGTATACCCAGGTGAAACTATAGAGCCCTAGTACCAGTACACCAGTAGGCCAGTACAGTAAGCGGTAATGCCGGTAATTGGTAAGCCTCCCCTGACGCCCTGACTCAGTTTGTTTATAAAATTTGAAAGTCAAAAGCCGAAAGCCGAAAAAAACGTATTTTTGTGGAATCTGAAACCGGAATCCGAAAAACCTGGCCTGGTATAAAAGCTAAAAGCCGGAAGCTAAAAATTCTTATAATTGGAAGCTAAGCTGAAAGCGGAAGTTTTATTGTTAGGCTTCCAAGCCCTGCTCTCTGGCTGGAAAAAAAAATATGTTGTACAGTTCAAGTCACAGATCAAATCCATCCAAAAATAGCATCCCGCAAGCCAATAAAGAATTTAGTGCAGAAAAACGAAAATTGATAATGGAACTTATTTTCGGGTCTCATGTTTCCAGCTATAATTTTCCAAAAATAAATTAATATAAAATGTTTCAGATTCATATAAAGTGTAGTTCATTTCAAGCCCACTTATTTAAAATACATTTTTCATCATTTTTCTTTGTGTCCATTACCGGGTGCCCATTACTGGATTTTCGAATTTTTCAGTGCCCATTATTAGCCAAAATTATGGCAGTCTTTAAAACCAATTTTGAACGCTAATTTTTAACTCTTTCCTCCCATTCAAAGACAAACTTATGGAGAATTTTATCCTTCATTTTGTAATTTTTGTTTCACGTTCGCAAGTTGATCCAATAAAATTAAAAAAAGTATTTACGGGAAAAAATTGCTTACGGTGCCCATTATTGGCTAGGTTACCTTAAGTTACGGCAGTTTTAGCTCTGTTTTGGTTGTATCCAATTTTGGGCAATTGGCCTCTTTCGGATTATCTGTCAGTTCAGACTTGTTCATTAGTTTTGTAAAGTTCACCAGTAATGGGCTTTTTGTCACTGTTGGCCTATCATTGTGTTTACAGCTGTTTGCCCGCAGCGGGCCGTTCATTAGTTTCGCGCTCAGAAACGCAAATAAGACTCAGAACTAGAGGGGCTTAAGCCCCCATATTATGAAGCAACATCACCCCTCCGCATCATTTTCTTTGGCAATTTCTCAGTGTTTGGCTATTTGCGCCTGTGTTCGCGCTGTTCATTAGTTTGAGTTATTCACCAGTATTGTACTGTTCGTTACTTTCGTCTACTTTTGATCATTTTAATTTCAATTTTTCCCCCCTTTTAGCTTGCAGCTATTCATCGGGTTTACATGTTCAAGCCACTTTCCCGAAATAACTTACAATCAGCGATCTCGTATCCTTGATCAAATCCACCGAATTCCAGGTCGTGTTGGTCATGGCCAGGGCCGGCAGTAGCGAGAAGAGGTCCGACGTATGTTTGAATATGTTGTTGAACAGAACGTTGAAGCCCATCAGCAGCATCTGGCCTTCGGTCATCGTGTTACTCAGCGAGTTGCTTCGCTCGTTAATCAACGCATTGAAATTGCACCGAAGCTCGGCCGCGATCGCCACGCAGTTGGGATGCGGCGACTATGGTCACAATACACAAACGTATGAACAAATATGTCCGCAGTCGCGCGACTACCTGAAGTTAGCATCGAGATTACGCGCGTTCACTCACCGGCATGCCCATGATCATGTACCGCAAATGGGTCTGCAGCTCCTTGATCAACTCGTTTAGCGGCAAACTGCACGACGAAATGATCATGTTAAGTTTTGTTATCATATCGAGAACCGTTTCGTCTTCCACCAGCAGCTTTTTCATCGTCTCTGGCAGTATTATCGTCGAAAAGTTCACGTTCAGCTCCTTCAACAAGATTGGTTAACATCACGATGCGAAACCCAACACGTATAATATCAAATGGGAAGTATTAAATAGCGCGAAATAAAAAGTATGATTGAACGAAATGTGAAGCCACGAAAAAAAAAAATAGACGAGTTTAAATGACTTGCACACGGTATATTGTGTTGTTTGAACACAAAAATTATACGTCATCGCGGATAACGTACATACTCGAGGTAGTAGCAGATACTGTGCAAGAGTAAACATAAGCCGAAAGAGCCGAAGCACATTCCGTTAGCGCTTAGGGCAAAAGAGGAAGAGGGAAGGCCATCGATGACGAAGAAAGCTCTCAAAGTTCAATAAACGCCATCTTTTTTCATCTTTTTATTTTGGGCGCAGTAATATAGAGTCTCTTTTTTCCCTTGTGTGTAGAAGCTATTACAATTCCGAGCGTATTTTATCTTGTAAGTGAATTATAGCGCGTTCTGCGCGCTTGTCATTCACATACTTCGTGCAAACAGCAAATTTTTTTTTTACCAATTCGACATTATCATAGTGGGCCGATAGATGCGTCCCATATTGAATACAGTATGCGTCAAATCGCCTACCTGCAGTCGTTTGTATATCCCATGCAGCAAATCCAGACATTTGGTCACCAAATGAATGCCCGGATTAGTCTCCAACAACGACGAACTCAGTATGTACGAAGCCAGCTTGATGGACACCTCGGTCATCAGGCACATATCATCCAAGAACCATTCTCCGTCGAGCGTCGTCAACACCATCAGGCAGTTACCAGCACCTATGCAAACACGCGAGTCACTCACACTGCAAAAACCACCGCGCTCACTCTAGACCACGAACCCCTGGCCCTTGCCTACCTAGAGCTGCCGTTTCCATTTTCAAAAATTTCTTGTTCAGCTGGCACAGCTCGCTAATTACGGCGCACTGCAACGTCAAATCAGTATTCTCGGACATTTTCTCGATAGTCTGCTCCATCTGCACGATATCGTTCTCATTCTCGGCCGTAACCTTTTCCAGCTTCTCCAAACGGGTTTTTAGCGAGTACTCCATCTCGACGATTCGCTGGTGCAGGTTCTCGGCGAATTTAACCGCCTGTTTCGTAATGCTGTCGTTGCCGATGGGCACCGCGTACAACAGGTTGAACTCGGACAGAACTTTGTCGCAGCTGAAACCAAGCGCGTATGTTGTTAATACTCGTGGAATATTTTCGTGACCTGGAATCGCGAGTATCGAGAACGGAGCGCGGTAACCGGGAACAGCTACTGTTCGATAGAAAACGTATTCAAAATGATGCGCTGCACTCGCAAAAACATGCATTAGGGTTGTGCAACACTTTTTCACCGGTATTTTCGGGTTGAAGACAGGTTTCATTTCGAGCGGCAAATAAAATTTTTTGGATGGCAAGCGTTCCTGGATGACCTGTATTTTCTGCAGAAGAAACTAGTTTCTGGTATCATGTTGGAGTGTGAGTGAAGGGGTCTGGTTGCCCGAGTGGATAGCGCACTGGTCTCGAACTCCGGAGGTCCCGGGTTCTGAGCCCACGTAGCAACTCGCTGCATTTCGACCTAGGTCGGTTTTTTGGCAAGACGAGAGAAGGGCTCAGACAGCCCTAACAGCCTTCCCGACGTCTCTGAAGTAATGTTCGAAAGGGCGGATCCCTGGGCTCGGGTTCAGAGTAAATCAGAAAAGGGAGGAGTTAGAGTAAACTTGCGAGATAGAACGGGGCGATTGTAGAAAGTTCGCGGGGACGCTGTTCAACTAGGAGGTAAGTCGTCGACTATCGCAAACTCCACGTTTTCAACTCGATCGTAAAACTATACTAACACATTAGGCGATGGAAACTCCAGCATCATGTGAATCCAGCGTTTATACGAAGCGCAGCGATGTTTCAGCAGACTTGATGCCGGATACAGCGAGCTGACCATGGAGTACTTTTTCAACATTTCCAAACCGGCGATGATTTTCGGTATCTGGTCCCTGGTCGCATCGTTCAATTCAGTTTCAGACTGTAAGCACTACAACAGATACACGAAAATCGATATTTTTATTTACACATCCGGTAACAATCTAATATTTAATCAAATTGACGAAGACGTCGGACTCAAACCAAAAAAAAAAAAACAATCAGAGTGAGTGGCAACCTGATACCGACTACCCAATTTGAATCAAATACAATGCGTAGACCTAGAGCAGTATTCGTAAGGAATACGAGTAATACAATGGAGGCGCTTACTTTCTATAGTGGCCCAAGTCCAGTTTTCTAAATCCGGAGGTTGTCACATCTGTCACTCAAATTGGATATCTAAAGCACTCTCTCAACACACCACAATACCTGCATTCTCCAGCAGAACACTTCAACCAGTCGATAGGTAGCACACGATGTTTTTCTTATTTTACCAACATTCCCTATTTCAGACTTGGGCCATGGAAGTTCCTCAATTTAAATCAGTAATTTTGTTTCAGTTGTTACGCACACGTAGCTTGCGAACCCCTAATTTCAGAGAGAAACCCGGCTCGTGGTGCGACCGTCGTCGCTGGCAACTAGTCACACGGAGGGTTGTGTTTTACAGCCTCCAGAATACGTCACGACTGGTGAAAGCGGCCACGGTCAGGCTATATAAACTCCAGCGGACGGTCGTTCGAGAGTCACTTCTTGTCGAGCCGAAGCTCCGATACAGTCTGCTTTGGTATACTCCGCTGCAGGTTGCATCCAGTCTCCGGGGCACCGTTGAGGATATCCAAATCGAGAACTTTCGATACGCTCCCGTCGCAGCATCCAGGTGTCTGGTGCTCTGAGACCGAACAGAAAGGGTCGTATTCTTCATTCGATATACTCTGCTGTGTGCTGCATCCAAGTGTCTGGTGCATCGTTGCGGATATCCGAACCGAGAATCTTCAATACTTTCCCGTCGCAGCATGCAGGTGTTGTGCTCTGGGACAGAACCAAAGGGGGTCGCATCCTGCTTCGATATACTCTTCTACGTGCTGGATCCAGCCTCTGGTGCACCATCACGGATATTCGAGCTGGGGATCTCCGATACTCTCCCGTCGCAGCATCCAGGTGTCTGGTGCTTCGGGACAGAACCGTCGCGACGCCTACGACCTCTGACCTAGCAAGGGCAAACTAAGCCTCATCGTAAAGCCGTCTCAGTGTCCCTGTCATTCGTTTCCACATACTACGTTTTAGACAGAAGTGAAGAGAGCTAAGACAGCCCTAACAGGGCTAAGACAGCCCTAATAGCCTCCGAGGTAATGCTCGAAAGAGCGAATTCCAGGACTCAAGTTGAGAGCAAAATTAGAAAAGAGGGAAAGTCTAAATAGAGTTTGTTCGTTTGTACATATTACGTCAAGTGAAAGTCTAAATACAGTTTATGACTTCACCCGTTGCGTTATCATTCTTCCGGCGTTAACGAACCTCACACCTCAACTTCAATGTCCAATGGCGTAGCCAGGATTTTCCCAAGGGGGGGGGGGAGTAAGATTCTCACGGGAGAAAAAGTCGAAAATTGAGGTACTTTTCAAAGATTGCCGATATTAGAAGACTATTTTATAAAAACTGAAAGTAAAATTACTGCTTGACCAAATATTTTTCGAAAAAATGTGTTTTAAAGGCGAAAACCTGCCAATTTTTGCATATTTTACGTTCAATTTCAGACGCCTTGGGGGAGGCATTCGCCTCCTTCGCCCCCCCCCCCGGCTACGTCACTATCAATGTCTTACAACCTCCGCTCGAGGAAAACAGACGTAACACCAGGATGCTTACCTAAAGCAACCACTGCAACATCCTCAGCATAACAATGGCCACCACGCGAACTTCCCCAGGTGGAACACAGTAGAAAGCGCTCTATAGTAATACTATTTCACAGAGCAGAGGTAGATAGCGAGTAACACATCACAAACCTGAGTAATGAGTTGATTAACGCCGGTGCTTTTCAGGAAATCGGTTATAATTTCAAACAGCTGATGTTCTTGATCCTTTTTATTATTCAAATCGGCCAGCCACTGGGACAGCTGTTCGTTACGTATGTGATAAAACAGAATCTGAAATTCAAAAAATGTTTTCAAAGTTTCAAAGGAAGAGCTAACGAGTTCTTGAATACATCCTAAGGCTTTGAATTTACAGTCCGCTTATTTGTCGATATAAAACAAATTATCGATCAGAGGGGGATTTAACGAGAGGAAAACTTCC
>CM063110.1:22295625-22589625 GCA_031841125.1 Acanthococcus lagerstroemiae
AATGCCATGTATGTATTTATAGTTTAGGAGAAAATGATTACCAAAAATGATTTCAGCCAGTCCTTCAAACTAGGGAAACAATATCCATACTGCATTTTATTTAATTTTGGAACCCCTGCCTTTTACTGGTACCACAATTTTGAATTTACAGCCTAGCTGATAACAAAATCGAGTTCTATGAGCTCAGAACCCACCAGCCGGTATCTCGATTTGACGGTACATGCTGTTCAAAGTGAGGTATCTGATAACCAGGGGGGGGGAGTTTGAGAGATGGATGGATGGGTTTGTATAGAAACGAGTCCGATGGTGATTTGTATCCTTTCTGATGCGTTAATTCCGTGAAACCAAAAAGAAGTCGAAAAAATGCGTTTTCTTCTCGAGGTTTTTGTTTGTAGACAAGAAAATGAAGGGTCACTTTGTATTCTCGATTTAAAACATTCTGGAGCAATTATGAAAAATTGTTAGATATGTTTATCGAGAAATAATTTCTGTTCAGAAAGCTTTTATCTAGAGTCGATATTTCTCGATATTCTTGGGAAAAGCTGAATTTTGAGAGATTGGGGAGAAAGCTCCAGACTATGACAGAGGACTTTCGATATTTTTGCGGCGACCCTCTCCTCTTTGTATAAATCGTCCGGCCTGGCTATTTCCTGTGTAGCACGATGCAAGCGTCTACCAAATGTCTTTTGTCTCCTGCATTTCTATACATATCCTGTACGTTACCTTTTCAATACCACATTCTTCTTTCTATTATTCTCTTCTCATTTTTCATTTTTTCTACATCGATCGGCCAGGTAGGAAATTAGTTTCATTTAGTTTCCAGTTTATGTTTTAGTTTCTGTAGTTCAGTAACAGTCGAGTTACAGTTCAGTTACAATACAGTTACAGTTATAAGATCTGTTTTTTCTATCGATCGATACACACGCTCATTGCACTTTCTTGTCTTTTTGATCTCGAATAGCTTGCTTCGATCCGGACTAAACACTTCATTTTCTCGTATAATTTCCGAAAAATCCGCATGTTCATTAGGGAGCCAGTCCAAAGATATTTGTGGATAATTCTTGGTTGGACGTTTGGTCCAACTTTAATTTTTCTCGATCTAATTTTCCACAAACTGCATCAACTTAAGTGTTTCAGTAACGGAGAAACTAGTCACTCGATCTCGGAGCCGATAACTGAAAACTGGAACATTTCTAGTGTCAAGAACCTCTGAAATCGGTGAACATAGAGCAGACGGGCCAGATGATTTGCGTCTGCATGTAAACATATATCGTATTTTCGAATTAAATTTTCTCGTTCCTGCATAAACCAACGCCTGTACGCACCCAGTCGCCCCACCACTCGAGCAAAACCACTTTCATCCAAAACTCGACACCAATTTTAAACCTGAAATAATCCGACTAGAAGCGAAAACTGTTTAAAACAACTTTAATTAGCCGGAAAAAATTCGAATTATAAGCAAACGAAGTATAACAGGTGTACTCGTTTCCGGAATTATTAGTGCACTTCGTCTCGGTAGCGCATTCGCCGTACATCGTGTCGGACATAGTAGCTTTTGAGCAGCCGCCCAGCGCACGCGAACATATCGAGTTTTACCTTCAGTTTTAATTCGATTTTGCTGCCAGAACCCGGAATCCGTTTAATCAGATATTTCATGCCCGACCGTCAATCATAACGGGGTAATGTGTGCGCACGTATTCTCCGCCATGACACAAACTTGGAAAAGCTTTTCGATCATCTGTGATTTTGTAGCTCAAACAGGCTACCTATACGACACAGTGTGTACCCGAAATAATTGGGACTGAGTAAACCTGAGTAAACGTTGCCAGGGGAATGCAAATTGGCGGTCGGGGAAATTAATTGGCACTCTGCGAGCTCGATGGGGCTATGGTATCCGCTCTTTTCATAACCTCGGCTATGGCGACACGGATTAATTCCATTCGACTGGCTGAGAGGGATCCACGCTTGAATTAATTTGACGTGTGCCGGTTAAATGTAAACGATTAGGATGATTTCCGTTGACCGTTTCTCGAATAGGTTCTTATCGGAACAAGGATATAGCAGTACCGGTTTGTTCCCCTTTGCGTGGCCACCCGAAGCTGGTCCAGTTATGCCACACACTTATCGGAAAGGTAGAACGAAATGAACAGTTGGTAGTCGTGATTCGCATGCGGGTCATAATCACATCTGTTCAACCTAGGGCGCTGTGGACAGAGAAAAAAGTTCATGTTCATCCGAAAGAACACGCGTTCAAGTTCACTAAGGAAAAACCACTCATTCAAGTTCAGTTCAGATTTACACGGTTTTCAAGTACAGTTCAAGTTCACACAGTTTGTAAGTTGAGTTCAAGTTCGTACGGTCTTCAAGTTCACTTTCCGGTGGATGTGTGGAACGGCTAGCTACCAATATTGCCAAGCAGTGGCGGATCTATGGGGGTGTTTTGGGGGTTCGGACACCCCTTCGGGCCGAAGAAGAAAGAAAAAACCGCTTGAGTTTTTTTCTCTTGTTTTTGAGTATTTGCCGCACTACAGAGAGTCTATAATAATGTTCATTTTGAAACGATTTAATCACATTATGAAACTTGTCTTCAGAAACTATTTAAAATGACATCCATCTCGGTTTCTTAGGGGGCGAAAGTGGAAAAAGTTTTATTTTCAAAACGCCCCCCCCCGCCCCTGGAAAATTTCTAGATCCGCCACTGTTGCCAAGTAAACTCGAATTGAACGGCAAAAAAGTTCAAAGAAGAGAAGTTCAAGCTCATAAAGAAACTGAACGAGTACCTACGAGAACTTACAAGTTCGTGAACGAAACTGATCCATGTCTGGTTGCGTGAAGTTATGAAGTTCAGGAAAAATAGAGCTCGTGTCCAGTAAGAACCATGGAATGTGACTCCGGATAAGAAAAAGCTCCTTAGCGTCAAAAAATCGAGTTCATGGTTTATGCAGGTCCTGGTAGATACGTGGATGTATCACGTGATGTTATACATCTTTAGTCTCTCGACTAGTAGGTTGCATCTCTCCACTTTTTTCTCGTCTGTGCTAATCTTTTCACTTCTGAGAAGGATTTACACTTTGTATCCTTCATTGTCTGCTCTTCATAGCTCATGCTTCGCCTCCCTTTCCAGTTCTTCCCCTGAACCACTCCCCTTGGCAATAATAACAATATCTCTGGATGCCCAATATTAGGACCTATCATTTTAATTCTTCTCTTTACGATTATACTTCAAATTTCTCTTTCCTTCCTATTCGCCTCAATACTTTCTCATTCCTGATCTTTTCTGTCCATTTGATTTCTAACATTCTTTGATAACACCACATTTCAAATTCTATCCTTTTTCTTTCTGATGTTCCTATTGTCCAGGTATTACATTTATACAATTCTGTAGGTATTCCAAATATACGTTTGAAGAAACCTCAGTCTGACTTTTAAATCTATATTTGCCCCAAATATGTCACCTTTTACTCTTTATTTCTGGTTTACTTCTTCCATCCTCCGTCATTAGACTACCTAAGTATTTAAATTTTGATACTTCCTTTTATTTTTGACATTTTTATGTTTTTACTTTGGCACACAAGAGAAAAAAGTGTTACTTCGAAGCGTTACGAAAATAATAATGAATAACTGACTGACTGACACGATGACATTCTCATGTTGGCGCAGTCCGTGAAGCAAAGGCATGAAAATGCTCTCCCATGGTTGCAGATTAGTCTGCAAGATGATGCACTAGCAGAGCGTAGTGCTCGCAGGTCTGACTGACTCACTGACTGTCCGTTACGGTTTTGCTCAAGTATACCCAGTTGTAAAAGCATATAAACAGGGACGTACCAAAGAGTTTTTGCTGGGGGGGGGAGGGGATAAAAATTGTGAAAGCCCCACCTGACTCAACTCAAAATTCTCAAGTATTAAAGCAAAAAAAAAACCTTTTGACCCGTTGGATTTTTCCAACTGACTCAACTTAAAACTCAAAATTCCCAAGTAATAAAGCAAAAGAAGAAAAACCTTTTGACTTGTTGGCTTTTCCCGACTTCTTAACTCAATTCCCAAGTATCAAAGCAAAAAAAAAAATTTTTAACTTGTTGTATTTTCCCAACTCGCCTGACTGAAATGGTAAATTTTTCCAACTGCTGAGTGAAAAATTCCTACAGGGGGGTAAGTTGCCCCCCTGTCCCCTGTCAGTACGTTCCTGCATATAAAATGCTAAAATTCAACTAAGTATGAGAATAGGAGTTTTGTAGGTGATTTCGAATATCGCATTAGATTTTTAATCTTCCTTCTGCTATATGACCCTTAAATTTGAAAAAAAAAAAATCAATTAACGAGGAATAAAAGTCAAAAGTATCGAAAGAAGGTTTTTTGATCGCTAATTTCGAATATCGAATACATTTTCGATCCAATACCGATTTAGGCTCACAAGTCCAAATTAACCCTTTCAGTTGGACCAATTCGACCTTACTGCAAGAGTTAAATATAAATTATCGGATTTATTTAGGTGATTCTACATTAACCTTACAATTCTACATACTAATTGTATATTTACCACTCGGAAACCCACCACCTAAATCGCCCACCGTGAGGCATAAGCTTTTGACACCTTGCCCCACCTTTTTCTGCACTTTGCAGTTACCATCCAGCAGGATCCCAAGTGTTTTAGAATTTCGTCAGAAGGCGCTCACTTACGCTTTCTATCAGAGGGACACCACAGGGTGCTCAGGAGACCCCGTTTTGCGACCCTTCCTCTTGCCAGATGAGTTTTTTGTTTCATTTCCTATTTCCATATATTATACTGGATTTTGTTTTCATCTACTGACTACCGTCACTTTTATTTTTATTCATCTTCATTTTATATTTTATTTTCAATTTTTCATACAACTTTTTTTAGTATTTTCGTTAGTTCTTCTTTAGTTTTTTCCAGTACTGCAATATTTCATCTTCAAACCTTCATCATTCTAACCGTCTTCCCTTGTATTATCACGCCTCATTTCCTTTCATTCTTTTCTTCAATTACTTTTTCTATAAATGAATAGGTTAGCAGTACTGGTGACAAAGAGCAACGTTGTCTCACTAATTGTCTTTTGGGGCTAGATAGAGGCTTCAAATTGATTCTATTTTTCAGTAAACTCCAAATTTAAAAAAAATGACTGGTCTATGGTAATTTTGGGCTGTACTGTCGTATGCATGAAACCCCTTTGGAGTATTCCTGAGGTGAAGAGGGGAGCTCCTGACGGGGAAAAAAGTCCGGTTCAGAAGCTTAGCAGTTCCCGATAGACATTACATCATAGTTCTATGTGACAATAATGAAAAAACCTAAAACAGGTTAGTTAGGGCTGTACAGAAGTCCCAGGTTGGTCCGAAAATTCATAATTCTCATAAAAATCCAAAACGCAAAAAAGAGGCTGGTCTGTGGTAATTATGGGGTCATAGTTTCACATGGTACTGTCCAAATTCCTCGAAAACTCTTCAGTGTACTAGAGGTATTTACCAGCTACCACAGCAAGGGGTAACTTTGCAATCATGAGGTGACTTGGCACACATGTTTTCATTACGTTTACAGGTGCGAGGGAAAGAATAAAACGTGTGACTTGTTGTAATGTAAGATATTGTAGCTATCGTGTAAAACCAACTTCTTGTAATTCTGCTATTTCCAGGCAGCGTTATCATGTTCTTCATGCAAAGCTTTAGAAAGTGTATAAAAATTTACATTACAGAAATTATTGTTTCGGATAATGAGTGAAAATCGAAAGAAACGGTATGTGTTTGAATTTGATCGCGGTCATGATAAACGTAAACTATTGTGCATTGATCAGCATATTGACGTAACAATTGGTGGGAAACTGAAAAAAAGGAGGGGGTGAATTTGCACAGAATTGTTTACTTTTTCTTCAAGTTAGTAAGTCATCATTCGATGTTATGTCTTATTGATCGTGAATGAACAAGTACTATAAATCGGATGTTTATGCATTTCAGAGATACCCAAGAGATACGTTCGTGTATTAGGGTCTCAGCTTTTCGAAGGAGAGGTCTCATTTGCTTTTTTCTTATGATTTTTGGAATAAAAGAAAGTACAGTTCTCATATGATTAATATTCGTTGGTTTATTGTATGTATACATAAGGTATAATATCGATTTGGGGTTACTTGGTACTTTCAATAGACGACACTACGCATACAACTTTTTTCCCGTCCATTCATGAACATATGTGCAATATCACCTCATCGCTATACCACTTGGCAAATTATTTCATAATTCTGTGGAAAAAGTTGTGGAACGGGGGTGTCACAATCCTTTGGCGAATGTATTCCGCAATGTCCCATCAAAATTACAAACAGCATACTGGTTCTCTAACCCAGTTTCTATGGTCTGTAGAGCGAGTCAAATTTTAAAGTACAGAAAAAATTGATCAAAGTCACCCCGTGTTATGGTGAACATCGTGATTGTACTAAGTTACGTACGGCTATAGCTAGCATAAGTACATATGCAATATTATTAGAATTCGCCTAAAATATGCGGATCCTAGTTTCCCGTCTTTGCCCGAGGTAGCTGGAAAACACTCAGCCTACAAACGTGAAAGGAGAATAATATAATATTGTACAAGAATGAAAGCGAAAAACTACTGAAAAAGAATATCACCCATACATTAGAAAAATTACCTCTAAAACAAAAATAAACAAAAAATTAATACACAATAATGTTCGCAATCGAAGTAATTTGGCCCACAGATAAAGGTTCATAGTTTTCCAAGTAAACAACTGAATGCAAAATAAACAGGAATATAGGTAGTAAAATTCTTGTCGAATATCAGAACTTATTTGAGTTTCTTTCTGGAGAATCACGCCGGACGCATGATGAGAATTCAGGGACGTAATATCAACTGAACTAGCTTGTCGCATACTGTGAATTCCGTTCTTACCTAACGCTCTACGCATTAGAATGAAACTTTCATGGAGGCTGGAAGCTAGAGCCTGTCAGAATAATCTCTGAAAAAATCAACAGAATTCGACTAATGCTCGCCGAGAACGAGCTATGCGGAGTTTCTTTTCTCTGTATCTGAAAAACTCGTTTTTGACGCTAAGGAGCTTTTTCTTACCTGGGGTCAACCCAAATTTGGAATTTGCGGAAGTTCTTGCAAAACATGAGCACGCCCAGGTCCCTGCCCCTCCGTGACTTCGATGACACTGAAACATGTGCTACAGCAACAAAATTAGTTTGAGTGCTCATGAAAGTGGGTCAGGTTCATAGACAGGTCAAATTTGTGATACGACAAACATAATCTGAAAACTGCTCTCAAAATTTCAAATTTTTCATTTTTAGACCATAATTCTTCGATTTTTTTATTTTTAAATTACTGTCTTTTGAAGTACAGTAAACCAAGTTTTAAAGTTTTCTGAAATGTATACATTATTTGCTTTATTAAATGCCGCCCAGTCCTTATTCATAACTTAAATTAGGAGGAGTACCAGGGGATCCTAAATTGTTGGACTACAAAATAGGGGACTCACTACTCGATATTTAAGCCGCTGTCATTTAAATATGACCGAAGCTGGGAAAATCAAAATTTAGCGCAGTTAATTTACATGCTTTCCGGAAAATCTTAAACAAAATTGGTGAATTTGCATTTTTTTTTTTCTTTCAGTTCTTAATCCGAAGCTTTTCCCGAATTACTCCCCTTCGAAGTATGATTCTTTATAAATGAGTAAATCCAAAGGCAATGAAGAGGATTCGAAAAGTACGTCGAAGAGCCTCAAAACACAACCTGGAACTACTGCAGGGTCATAATTAGCTAGTTTATTGGAAGGGAGGAGGGAGAGGATGGACAGCAAATATCATGTCAGTTGACGTCTACAAAAAAGTCAACTCCTCACTACACAGTTGTCCCATGTTGTCGACTGAATACTAGAACATGCCAAATGCCGACTTTTTAAAACTGATGGGACGGGGTGTGTCGCTACCCTAGCCTTTCTTCTCATGTAAAAGAACTAAGCTGAGAACCAAGTTAGCGCTCTAGCTTTCCTGGTTCTTCTGTAACTTGGGAAGAGAAAAAACATTTCGAACATAAAATTTAAAAAGTATTTTTAACGTTATTGATCAGTCTCGATGAAATCGTAACACGTGTACATGTAAAAGAATCTGAATTAGTCTCAGGGAGTTTCAGCGGCATCTTAATGAGTCTCAATGACTTTTTGCAGCGACTTAAGGAGTTATTACAATCTTGTAACAAAATGAGTTTTAACGAATTTTATCAAGCTTCAGGAGTTTAAATAGAATCTTATTCTAACTAGTTACAATTGATCCAAACCTCAGGAGTTTATCTAGCAGTTGGCAATATTTTTGGCAGGGGAGGGATGGGAAGCCTAAATACTGAGTAAAATATGAGAGATTTCAGTTCTAAATATTAAAAAAATAATGGTCCTCACTTTCCCATTACACGATTACCGACTTAAGAAACAACACTGTCCACCAACCCCTCCGTCGCTACAGCCTGCCAAACCCTAACTTAATTAGGATAATATGGGCTTCAATAAGCCTTGAATAATTTTTACAAAGTCAGAAGTCTGATCATAGCTTATATAATTCTTAATAAGTCTTAACAAACCCTCAACGACTTTTAGTGTGTCTGAAGAAATGAGTCTTAACCAGTCTAAACGAGTTTTATCATGGTGTTACAGAGTACTAATGAGTCTTAATAAAGCCTCATGCAGCCTATAGGGTCCTAATAACATTTAATAAGTTCTAACGGATTTTCAAAGAGTCTTGAAGAGTTTTAGAAATTCGTTAAGTGTCTTAACCAGAGTCGTGGGGGAGAACATCTAGGCCGGGAAAACCCGTAGAAAAAATAAAAAATGAAGATTACTTGACTAATTTGTAAATCGTGTAGTGTCAGTGCATATCAACAAAATTGGCTAATACTTGGCAAGTATAGTTTGTCATCATTATCATGACTGACTCATAATTTTATCGAGTTTCAGCGGGTACAAATTTATCTACTTTTTTAATAATTTTTCCACTAAGTTTGCCGTATTCACAGGTTCCCGAATAAGGGAATGCCCCCTCCCCTAAGTAAAAGTACTGAAGACTAATGCGCTCCTCCAATAATTTTTTTAGAAATAAATTTTAAATTATTTTTACGTTCGCAAATTTAATTACCTCTACCAATGACATTTGCTCCTTCACCATAAATTTCCATTATCCAGCGCCTATGGACCTATAAATGCACGATTTTTTGTTTTTTAGGCAAGCATGTTGGCTCATCTGAAATAGTAACGTACATAAGTACCACTGTAAAAGGAAAATCGTCTAATTTTTTCTTTAATCGATCTACAGCAGGTAGCGCAACGGCAAATAATTCCGTTCACTGGTTTTACAACGTGCACAGTACCATGAAGAGCACGTTTTTGACTTTTAAAATTACTATAGCGGTGATACTGGCAGACGTATATACAATTTTACACATAGGATTTGCCGATTTCTTGACAACACAGTCCCAGTGAATTTCATGAAAATTAGGAAGGAACAAGGTACCTATATGGCTTGCAGAATATTCACCCAGTCGTAAAACTTTACAGAAGAGATTTCTTTAAAACCCGATTTATTGAACCATTTTATGAACTTCCAATTGCAAAGTAAACTCTCGTACGTGAAAAAATTAATGTTACAATAAAATCTTATATCAGGTATCGTTAACACGTGTATTTCTATCTTTCTATGGCATATACTCCGCCAAAAGAAAAGGTAGGAAATTTCACAGAACAATTAAGACAGTAAAATTGTACTGTGATAAGTCATTCCATTTTGAGAACGACCGTTAGCAAGTTTTTCGACAGGAGTAAGTAAATAGAAGAAAATGACAAAATTTAAATCGAAACCTAAAAAAAAATCGTTCTTCTTCTGTTTTGTCGACGATCAGAATTTGCCGAAATAACAGTGGGAGAGAGATGGCATATACCATTCCCCTTGTTATTTCAGCCCTGATCTTAAGAGCGGATAGCTTTGCATTAAAATGCAACTAAATCTTTCTCGTAGAGAATTTCACGATTGACAATTTTAGTTCCTTCGTACCTTCCCGCATAATTTATCAATCATAAGCAAGATATCTTTGCAAAACGTGAGTCGTTGCGTCTAAGGGTCCTCATTCTGACATGGAATTTTATGTTTGCGAGTCTGGTACCACTGACTGGCTAAATCAACACAACTAAGAATCAGAATTCTAGGAGGAAAAAAAAGGTAATGTTCAAATTACAAATACTGCAATAGAAATCGATTGTAAAATACTTTCTCACAGATTACTGAAATAATTCTATGAAATAAAAACCCTTCATTATCCGGTACTTCTGATTGGCCGAATCTACATAATTGAGAGTTCTATCATACGGCAGCAAGAGTGGGCAGAATTCTGAAAAGAAGCAAGAGTGGGCTGAATCCTAAAAAAAAAAAAAAATCGTTGTTCTGAGTGAGTTCATCTGAGATGATTCAAAATTCTCTTACTTAAAAATTACGGTGTTGCCTGATAGCTCCCCTAAATTGTTTGTTGCCTTCGTAATTTTTGAATTTTCAATGGCAAGACATGCGAGAACAATGTATGTCATTTGGCTGAAAATGGACATCACACAGGGCGGTAAAACTAATCAAGGAGCCGTGGATGCGGTGGCCTCGTTCAGGAAGTATGAATTTAGTCACAGATCGAAGATAAGTCATGAAAAATTTGTAACAGTTCTTGAAGTTTGTACCAATTTTACTTTGAAAGCGGCGTGTTTTTGTCTAAACATTTCTGGGTGCTATCCCATCATCAGTGACTTTAGTGGTGGCAACTTCGATTTTCTTCGGGTGTTGCTCGACATTTTTTTACTGGGGGGGGGTTGCTAAATTATTCTCGCCAATTTATGCGAGAAAATTTTTTTCTGGACAATGCGAATGTAATTTCAAAAATGTTAACCAACCGAAATTTAAATCCAAATATCCATGTATTCAAAAAATAAACTTGGGTTTTAGAGGTATTTTTCGAAATTTTTTCGTGTGTTGCCCAAGTAGTGTCGTATGTTGCCCGAGCCTTAGGGCAGTACTGAAGTTGCCACTACTGAGTGACTTAGCTACTGACGCAACAGACTGTTTGTAACCCACTACACTGGTTAAAGTAGTACCGTATGGTGAACTGTTTCAGCATGCCCGGTGTTCTGATAGGTTATTTGTACAGGTCTTGCGGATTAGTTCCTGTTGTTGAGTTCTGATTGGCTTGTTATTAGTGTGAAAACTATTTCACTCTCAAAGTTTGCGGTTATGTTTATAAAGTTATTGTTTTGTTCTGTCTTTATTTTTATAATATCCGTTTGTTCTCATAGTTTCCATTTTCTCAAGTTGTTTTGTACTCTGTATTGTCGGTATTTTGAATTGAATGTTTTCCAAAAAATGATTGTCATCCTTCAACTTTTTTATCTCTGCTATTTTGTCTGTCTTGATATGAGTTTCTGTCTTGTTTCTTCAATATAAATCATGGTGCAGTATTCAAAGTCTAGTCTGTAGCCGCAGTAGTAGTTCCTGTCTTTTCCCTTTGTTTTTTCATTGCTTGTTAGTTTGGTGATTGGTAGGCTGTTTCTTATTCCAAGTTATCGCTTGTTCTACAAGGGTCTTCATTTCTGACTTGTCGATCGGTTGATTTGAATCACGCTCAATCTTAACCAAACCTTCTACAAAAATGATTGCAGTACTTTTTATAACAATTTACCTAACCTCAAAATAGAATAACTTTACACACCCTATCGTGCGATATTTGATTTTAAATGAAGCATGTGTGTCACTGTTAACCTACTGGACAATTATCAGGTGGAATGTTTTTTAATCTAGCAGATTATATCAGATATCGGGGAATGGGTTTTGAATTTGAAAGGACACACTCAAGCGTAGAGTTCAATCTGACGACTAAAATAATTTAATACAGTGGCTAATTATTGAGCGAACACTTCTGACCTCGATATTATTTATTGAAAACTACCCGGTCAATATTTACGGCGCTTCGCTTAGTGGAAATGTATTTATTATGAGCTAGTATAATTGCCTATTTAGGTGACAGAAGGCGGTTTGAGTTTTTCGGTCATATAACTCGACCCCTCGTTACAATTCTCAGCGGAAGCATTTAAAACAAACGATATTCAAGTGCTCGAGTCATTCATACATGTGCCTCGGAAGACTTGAACTTTGAACCTATCAACTGAAACGAAAATTCTATCAGAGTTCCTGACAGAGCGGGAATAAAATCTACGTACTTCCTCAAATCACATTATTTGGATAAAAAGTTGTTCGTAGGTAGAGCTGGAATTAAATCGCTGATTAATCCATTAAATTACAATTTCCCCAAAAATGTTGATAAACGAGTGTATTCACTGCTTTCCATAAAAGCATTAGGAGTCATGAGCCACAATACAAACGAGGTTATCTACGAATCTGACTGAAGTTTGCTATTTCAATCCAATCTTCTTTTAAACGTGTAGCAAGTGAAAGCAGAAACATTCGTTTCTATTCTTAAAAGTAAAATAGATTTAAGCAGTCATAAAAATTATGAGAAATTATCTTACAATCCCAAAAAACACAACTGAGTCACAAAACTGGAAGTGAATGCTGGTCATTTGGTAAATATCGCATCGTATAATTACAGCTGTGAAGTAATTATTCGGTTATTAGACTCGTACTAATGTTACGTAGGTACTAGGTAGTATATAAAATTTGAAACTGTAGAATCTCGGCCAGCAGGGACATTACTGAGAATCATCGTAAAAGATAATGTGCTCGAGCATACATAACTCGATGTTTATTTGCGAAAATTAATAAATATGTCACACGGTTCACACGTAGATATTGAATGCGAAAAGCCGTATGTCCACGAACAACCATCAGAGAGCTGCATTCAACCTCCACACCCATATCCAGGAATACTAAAATACGAGGCGGAAGAAAGAGAGTAAAGTGAAAATTCTGTCTTTAGTCACTTCCACCGTCATGCTTGAAAGACCGCGTAATATTTTTCAACTTAATCAGAGCTTACTGATGGAAGATAAAAGTCATTTTAGTTCCAAGTCAATGTAACTACCGCAGTCTTGAACACGCTGTTTTCTGCTTAAATTACTCGATTTCATGTCCGCACCCATAATCTCAATGTCGATGTAATCTGCGTGGATGTGTTAGAAAGTGCCAGCTCGTGTTTGAAACACCTGATCATCACTTGCCATGAGAACATGAGGAACGACCAAACAGATTAGCTATTGATCATCCCTAACTGAGATAATATTTGATGACAGAGCTATATCAAATCCACAATTTATCGATCTGAGTGTAAACTCGAGGGAACGTTCAGCAGTCTAACCAGTTGTCATTGTGAAAATTCTGAGCGTTTCCAGCAGTGCTGGTTTTACCATACAGGCTGACTGACCTGCAGCCCAGAGCGGCAAAATTTTGGGGCGGCAAATTTGCGACCTAAAAAAAAACGTTTGCGGGAGGGGATGTAAAAAAAGAAGGCGGCAAAGATACTGCAGCCCAAGTTGGCAAAGTACTTAAAACCGGCCCTGGTTTCCAGTCTATAGTGCTGTGTTGGAAATCTTAGAATCTTAGTACTGCACGAGCAACTGATTCAAGTTTTGAGTGATGACTGCTCACCCATATAAGTCCTGACATAGGCCCCGACTTGGCGCGAATATACGAAGCAGTGAGGTAACTGCTTCCTTTTAGTGTAGAGCATGAAGTAAACTTGCCAGAGTCCTAAAGAATTTCTAGGAGTCTTAAACAATTGAAGGGTATAACAAGGGAAATTTCTCGGGGGGGGGGGACAAACTAATTTCGGTTTGTTGCTGGGTTTGTTTCTTTTATAGTCTTACTGTATCATGTCCAAATTTTAGCAAAATATCTGCAGTAATCGCTCATTTATGATGCGGATCCCTAAAATTTTCCACAAACTTATATAACCACGGAAAACTTCAATACTGATTTTTTCGAAAGTGAGATTTTAGAGAAATGCGCTTCTTTGACTGTACGGTTCCATTATAAACGAGTCTCAAAAGCCTTATCTAATCCTGAAGGCTGCACACTCTTCTCTCTTGAGGGGAAGAAATCTAATGGTTTCGTAATGAAAGCTGAAAATGGTTCAAAAATTGTTGCCAAACGAAGGGCTGAAAGCATGTGACAAGTCATTTCTGAAAGCATATTCATTTTTAACAGGAAACAAGCTGGCAGAGGTCAAATATTTCCCCCTCATCTGCTCGCTCAGTTATCACTAAGAAGCAAAAAATTATACAAGTCTTCACTAGGGGGGGGGGGGTATTACACATTCCAACTTCCCCTCCCAATATTGCTCCCTAAAACCGCTACGGGTACTGACTAACCAGAAAATTTGCCATTTTCGAGACATGGCCGCATTGTAGCCGAAAACATGACAGTAAGAATCTTCAATCAATCAAAAAGCTTATTTTATGTACTTTCCTGATTGGATCCAGTTTGGCTACGAATTTTCATTAAATCAGTTTTCTGATTAGCTCAGGGTGTCTACAGATGCTAAAAAGTCCTGAAAGATGCTAAAATTAAAAAAAAAAATTGAGAAGTCCTCCATTTTTGTTAATACAATACAAATACATGTCTTTAAAACCACACCCCTCAAAAATCAAGTTCGTTGTAAAAGATTAGAATTTTCAATAATAATAATAATCCAACACAATGAACGAGAAGAATGTATCAAAATTGTGTTCAGTTGACTTTTTGTTAATTGGTAGCAACAAAATACAAAAAATAAATAAAATTTGGACACTTTGGGAAAATATGGAAAATATGCCGGCTACAGTCCTCCAAAGGGTCCTGAAAAAGCACTTCATTCTTACTTTTCAATTTCTGTAGATACTTTGTAGCTGAAAACTCGCAGTCACATTTTCGACTACATATATTTTTTCAAATTTATGGATTCACGAATCGGCGACCGTTTTTGAAGAATCTTTAAGGTTAACTACCACCACATTTTTCCTTTGCTGAGGGAGGGGACGAAGTCTTCGAGACTAACTATGATCCTTCAATTTTTAATGCTCATGTAAGTACCCCTCCCCCTCGCATCTCTGGATACGTGAATTACTTTTAGTGAGTAGACAAAAAAGAAACACACGGAGTTTTGAACGATTTATACAGCTCACTATCCTCTCATAAACATTTAAAATGAAAATCCCTTTCAATGTGCGCTGTCAAACTTTTCCAACTCAAAAGGTTCTCGAATCAGCGACCATTTTGAAGAATTTTCAACGTTTGTCACATAATCAAATTTCCCCCTTGAGAAAGGGATGGGAGGCAGTTTTTGAGACTAGCTAGCTCAGATTCTTCAATCTTTAGTGCTCGCATGAAAGTACCTTGTAGACTGTCTTAACCTTTATTTAAGACTCTTCTTAAGGATTTTTCCAACTTTTTGAAGACTGTCTGAAATTTTTCCAGATTAATTTACGACTATTCGTACATGACTTCTGGACCTAATTATGGTTTTCCAACTCATGTTCAAGAATTTTCAGAAATGTTTAAAACTTAAGACTCGTATAAAGCTACAAGACTCCTTAATGACTCTTAAACTAAGACTCTTCGATGCTCATTTAATTTGTACCTAGACTTCTTTAGGACTCTGAGAGACTTTAATTTAGGCTTCATTGATTGTATAAAATTAGTTGAAGGCTCCATACGATTTTTCTAGTTTTTATTAGGACTCTTTAGGACTGGATTAGAACTCGTACAAATACTTCCATATATTTATTAGTCTTTTTTTTTTTTCAATATAACTTTTTATTTGAAGTTGCCTTTGGGCATTTACAAACACTTTTCTTATGGTGAGCACGAGGAAATTAAAGAAGATTTACAATTAAATAGACGCTCTTTAAGGCTATTCCAAACTTTATTAAAATTCACTAAGCCTCTTTAAAACGCGTTTAAAACCTTTCATGGCTCTTCTAAACTTGCAAACGACTCCTTAGGATTCTTTCAGACTTGATTAAGACTCTTCAGGACCTGATTAGCGATTTTCATAATTCTTCCTAACTCAAAGAAGATTTCCCAAGACGTGTCTAAGACTCTTGAAAACTAGTTCTAGACTCTTCTAGGTTTGTGTAAAACTCATTACGACTCTTGTAACCTCGTTTACGACTCTTGAGACTCATTCAGACTTAGGATTTTTTTTTTAAAACTCTTCAAGACTGGTAGGTTTCTATTGAGTTCTAAGATTTTACCTTTTTTGAAGAGTTTTTCTTCGATTAGGTACCTTTTTGGAAGAACAACTGCTTCCAGCGCTTCCCCACCTACGTACCTACCATCGCGTGAAACGCATTTTGGCAATAGTTTCAAAAATCTGCCCAAATAAAAACATCCGGCTTATTTTTCTTTATTCACCAGGGTTGCCCTCCACCTTCATTGATCTTCAGTTTAATGTCAACAACATCCGTAGCACTAGTTCAGTAATAATGCGATATCAGCCGCTGTTTTCAGTATCACTCTCCTTTGACTTGTGAGCTCATATTTTCTTAGACATCACGGTCTTACAATATGAAAATTCAATCTTCATAACGTAATTTAAACAAATGTTCGCCAATTTGACGCAGTAACGTAGTTGCGAGAGACTCTGCAAATGCATGCCGTACGTTTCTCAGCATCGAACACGATAAAACACAATCTAGAGACTTATCTATAATTAGCGCAAACATCGTGTAGATTCTTTCATTATAGATCAAATTAGAAATCAGGCGAAGATCTGAACTTGAATAATCGAATACTCGAATTAATATAGGTCAATGGGACAATCATGTTTCTAACGCGCATAACTTCAATGTATTCAAGTGCAATACCTTACAGCTAAGTAGGATGATTTACTACACGACTCACGTCGTAAATCAAGAGTAAGTGCATCGTTGAGGCAACTCAAGTCGAATCAATCGCGAATCGATTATTCGTGGTGTGTCTCAAAAGCCTTGACAAAGGGGTATACTCCACTTGGGTTCAGTGTCAAGGTATATCTGGTATTTAGGTATCCTCATGTCCTCAGAACATGTGCCGCCAGTGATGCCACTTGTCCACGATAACAGTGACCCATATACTCGCAAAAAATTTCAAAACTTGGCAAATTCATTTTCTTTCGCGATTATCCGATCTTCGAAGGGTCAAAACTGAGCGAATATTCGAGCGAATGTTCGAGCGACTGTCCTCGTTCACTTCTGAACCGATTCGCGAATATTTACGGAAAATGACCAGTGGTCAGGGAGCATCGTCCAGTGTATAGGTATACCGGTGCAAAATTTTACTTACATTTGTCTCGCGCCAAACACGACGTCTCCAGTATTTGGATTTTCGCGTGCAAATTCGAACAAAACATAATAAATAAAAATAAAGCAAACCTTAATTACCGATATGTAATACGAGAACGGGATTAACGACACACTTTCCCGAAGACGACACAGTAACGAGCACCACGAAACACGTAAACCGATTACAGGGGAAAACAAGAAGATTGACAAGGTACTCAGTAAAAAGAAGACTGAGCTGCCTGCAGCAGAACAACCGGAAAAGATGTAACCTTGCTGCTGTAGGTGGTGGGCATGACCACAATTATCGGCGGTACAGTGTTACCAACACGAAGGGCAAACCTTTCATTTGCGTGTCTGCAAATTAATTGCCTGTGGGGTTCTCACGTGTGTTTTTCGAGGTACCGGACGGCCAGACATTCACCGTACATATTAATCTAATAGAGGAAATTGAAAGGAAAATCGCACTGTAACATGGCGCGAAATCAACTATATTTTTTAATTTTCTAGCCCACATCGACTCATATGGACGCTGCTAAGTGAGACAGAACCAAGCGACAGAATCTGGTTTTTGAGAACACGTGTTTCGATGTTCGAGAGCCATGTAGAAACTATATGACACAGCGTTTACTAATAAGCTTTTTTTAAACGTGAATACACATTTTTGAATCGGGGGCCCGATTTTGAAAAATTCTATTTTTCACGCCCTTTCCAAGGATACTAATAACTCATTTTGTCAACAAATGTCGCTTGGTTCTGTCTCACGTAACAGCGTCCATATGTTCAAAAAAAAAAAAGCGAACTCTTCTAGTCAGAATTTAAATCATGAATGGGCAAAACAAAACATTAAAGTTTACCATTGCATCGATTTACAGCAGTGGCCTAGCAACGGGGGCTGAACTCCTAGCGACTTTGTCAAATAGGGGTTCTTCTAATTCTAGCACCCCCTTTCAGACTCCCTCTCGAACACTAGGCTAGCTAAGGCACTGATTTACAATAAAACTATTCCACCGGCGTAAAATTTCAACAAGACCGGGGGGGGGGCTCTTTCAAAATTCGAGAAAATTGACAAAGGTGATCTGATAATGGCTGAGGGGATAGAGGGAGGTTCCACCAGATGTTTTCTCCAGTAGGCAAGAATCTAATCCACGAATGGGCAAAACAAGGTTACTGTCACATCGATTTACAGCAGTGGTGAGGGTCTGGACTCCCTATCGACTTGGTTAAGTAATAATTTTTCTAATGGTAATACCCCTTCTTACCTCTCTTCCTCCTTTGGTCAAGACTAGACCCCCTCTCGAACACCAGGTTAGCTACCGTACTGATTTATAATAAAACTTCCACCGACGTAATATTTCGATTGTAGAGGAGGAGGAGAAGGAGGGGGGGGGGCTCTTCAAAAATTCGAGAAAACGAACAAGTGTGCTTTAATAATGGCCGGGGGATAAAGAGCGGTTCTACCAGACATTTTCTATAGTGGGCAAAAATCTAAACCACGAATAGGTAAAACAAAACATGAAAAGTTATTATCGCGTCGATTTCCAGCAGTGGCGTAGCAAGGAGGTCTGGACCCCTAGCTACTTGTTCAAGTAATGATTTTTCTAATTTTAGTACTCTCTCTTACCCCCTCCCTCTTTGGTCAAGACCAGACCCCCTCTCGAACACTATAAGTTAGCTACGCTGCTGATTTACAATAAAACTATTCATTCGGTCGGGTCACGGCGATGGAGCGCTAGTGTATTTCATCCCGTTTTGTGTACTTCCACTTTTGGCCACCATTTGTAAAGTAGATGGCGCGCTATGTATTTCATCCCGTTTCAGTCACGTTTCGGTAGCTTCTGCATTTGTCCACAAAATGTCAGCCACTTTGCTGACGCGTCCCAATTCCACCTGCGTAATATTTCATTGAAGGGAGGGCTCTTTCAAAATTCGGGCAAACGAACAAGCGTGCTCTGATAATGGCTTGGGGGATAAGGGGGCCTTGATACCCCTATCGACTTGGTCAAGTAATGATTTTTCTAATTCTAGCACCCTCTCTAACTCCTTTGGTCAAGACCAGGCCCCTTCTCGAACGCTAGGCTAGCTATGCCTACTGATTTACAATAAGACTATTTATTCCACCTGCGTAATATTTCGACTAGAAAGAGAGGGCCCTTTCAAAATTCGGGCAAATGAACAAGGATGCTTTGATAATGGCTGAAGGGGTACAGGGTGGTGCCACCAGGAGTTTTCTCCAGTGGGCAAAAGTTGGCCAATTTATGAATGTTAACGGAGGTTTGTGCAGTTGATAAACAGAAATTTTGTGTATTTGGTCATTTAGCTGCTTAGGTACCACCCCCTTCCCTCCGATTCATAGCTAAAGTAAAATTTTAAAGTTTGTCAACTCCGATTTTAGGTAGATCAATTTTAATTAACCTATTAGTTTTGATTAATCAATTAATTTGGGTTAATTACTTGTTTGTTATTATCAAATATTCTTCACTAATAGATTATTTCTAGCTCAAAATTTTTGATTCATAGCTTAATTTTGATTCACAGATTATGTTTAATCAAGAGAGAGTCGTTAATTAATCCATCATCTTAAATCAGTTGATTAGTTTTATTATAAAATAATTTGCGGTAGTTAATTATTTTTTATTAGCAATTAAAATAATTTTTGATTAATCTTTTATTTTTAATAAATCAATTGCCTTTAATTTATTTGTCGAACATTTATATTTTACTGAGTATGAAACTTCTAAAAATTCTTTCACGCATGTGAAGAAAAAAATAATGCAACCGCTATGAATGTACCGTTTCTCTCTCTCCCCCAACTCCTTCATGAAATCTCCTTATGAGCAGAACGCAATAAATAATTGTATTGATTATGAGTACCTTACTTGAGCGAAATATAAAATCACCTGATCGCCAAGTCCGTTTAGCTAGACATTTCTTGTGTAATATTTTGAATCTCCATATCTCCATTATGCTGTTTCAAATACCGGCGGTACGGGGCGAGGGGAGGGGATTGACCCTCTCTTAACGCAGTCAAGAAGAGCGTTTCAGAATGTACTTTAGCTAACTGATTTCAGCAATAAGATGCCGGGATATGTGTTGTAGCGACCACTAACAACCCCCCGCCTCTCCTAAGGACTGAGACCTTCCTACGCTGGTGGCAATGTACGAAAAATGAACGGACATTAAAGTAATTATTAGTAGTGCCTTAAAACACAGTTCTTACACATTTTGTAATTGAACGTACCGAACAAAAGATAAAGCCACTTGAAAATTTTGGCCTTCCTACTCTTCTGGCTGTACCGACCGATTTTGCTGGAATTCAGTAGAGCTATATCTCCAATGATACTTGGTCCAAATGAATATTTCAAATAATCCGTGCATTCTTTGTCGACTCATTCATTAGTTTAATTTTTTCATGATATACCTAGAAAAGTTTACCCTCCTCTCTCCCGCAGTTGGCTTAAAATTAATGAGTGATAAATCATCTAAAAACTCTGTAAATGTATCTTTTCTTACGCCATTCTCTCCCCGTCCATCCCACCCCAAATGGAAATGTGGCATATGAACTGGCTGGAAAAACATCAAGTTTCTAATTGGAAATTTGGGTGAGTTTTAGGTTTTCGTCCAAAATTAATATGTATATTGTAAAGAAGACAAATCCTGATGCGTTGTTTTCTCCCTTTTTTTAATCTCGAAAATGTTACGTTTCTTGATTCAAAACTCAATATCATCGTTTCTGTTCTCGTCGAGTAAAAATTTAGTTAAAATTTTAACAAGAAACTTTTTTTTTCTATCTTTTCCAGTTTAAATTTGAGCACAATTATGACTAGAATCTCTTATTTAGCTTATTCCGACATTCACGCTAAATTTTATAGATTTGCTGTTGTTATTATACGTGCAACATTTAAATATCCCCCCCCCCCCGAGACTTCTTCTTTACGCTACTGATCCTGGAATCTGATGAAGGAGAAAGGTGAACTGAAGAAATTGTTTTTATGGTCTGAACGATCAACATAACTATTTGGTCCTTAGTTACTCTTAATGGGGGGAAAAATTCATATTTTCGGTTGGCATATCCCTTAGATTAGTTTCAAAGGAAAAAAGAAATCTACAAAGTTTGAGCAAAATCGGTGAAGGGTAACGTATGCCGCATGGGGTTTGAATTTCTTATGGGAATTACCATTGATTTTCGAAATTTGAACTTCAATTGAGGGAGATGCTCACCATACGAGTCTGAAAATAATAATTTTCTGTCTCCAATTGGAGTTTTCAGGGTCTCTGAATCTCTTCCTGAAATGTTCTTCTTCGTTCTCCACAAGGGGCTGATTTTATTTTCAATTATTTAAATTTTGAACTAGGGTTTTTGGATCACTTTTATTTCATTTTTAGAGTTATTCACTTCCTTTCCTTGTCCTTTTTTGGCTCCCCATAGAGCTAATCTTCAACTGTTTTAATTTCTACGTTCTTTATGTCTGAACAAAGGTTTTCAGGATTGCTGTCTCGAATCTACTATACTACTCACGTTACATAGCTGTGAAAAAGAAACTTAAAATGGCATTCAGTGTTGAAGAGCTGCAACTATAAAAATCTTGATGGAATTAAGAGATAAAATAGCACGATTTCCTACGTATGATGAACGTGAAGGATTGAAAAAAAGGAGAAAAGTACCCCGGAGATGACTTCAGCGATCCAGAAACCCCTGATTTAGACATCAAAAACGTGAAAATTGGAATAATTAAAGATTAGCCCTCTGTGTAGTCCAAAAGGTAAGGAAGAGGGAGAAAAGAACTCGCTAAATGGACTCAGTGACCTGAAAAATCCTTATTCAGACTTATATGAGTGGAAATTGGAAAAATTGAAATAATCAAAAATAGCTCCCTGTAAAGCCTAAAGGGAGGAGAAGAAATGTGAAAAAAAGACCGAGAAATGGAGTCCGCGACCTTAAAAACATAAATTTGAGAAAGAAAATAATTTTAAAGCTCATATGGGGGGGGGCTCCCCTCGACTGAAGAGCTAATTCCAAAAATTGATTTTTTCCCCCATAAGACCTCCTTGAGACACGGGTCACTCCTTCGCCGAATTTGTTTTTGTTTTTTTGTTTTGTTTTTGTTTTTCTAATATTTAGAACTGATATAGTTGAGGTAATGCTCGAAAGGGCGGATTCCAGGGCTCGGGTTGAGAACAAATTAGAAAAATAAGCAGTAGATGGTACGACAATCGAAAATCAAAAATTGAAAAATAGTGACCGTCCTTAATAAATACGTCTGGTGCAGATATATGGAGGTGATAAGGGTGGCAATATAGAGAAAAGCTGGAATCAAAAATGCTTCAAAAATTTCGACGTATTAAAGACTTACAAACTCTAGCCTAGAGTCTAGAAGAGTCTGAGAAAATCCTAAACAAGTATGAAGAATCTCGAAAACCATAAACGAGTCTTGAAAAGTTGTAGCGAGTTTAGAGTGGGCAAATTAGCAATGTCAGGTGCTCAGTCGGCAAATCCATGTAAATTATTTTGGCTTAGCAGTTGAAAAATTTTCAATTTTTTCACTTCACAATTGGAAAATTTTTTATTCTCACCCCCTTAGTGAATTCGCTTCGCTATGGCCCTAATATTTTGCTGGTTTCAGGCTTCGTTTTGAGCGATAGCCGAAGATGGTTACTTTTGACAACGTCTGTCCTTCAATTTTATAATAATTTCGCGTACTTTTCTCTTCCGTTGGACATTGTAGTATCGTCTTCAAAAGGTACTTTCAATTTGTCAGAAGTGTTAATTTATTCATTAACCGGATAAGTTCCAGGAATTCGTTGTAGAATGTATTTCGCACCCTGCCCATCTTTTCATTCGGCTGTTAAATGCAAGCCCTCTGTACTTCTGTTTTGTTTACCGAATTCGCATGGGAGAATTACCAAGTCGTATGCAAATTAAATCATTGGCACGCGTGAGCAAAACCAACAATAAAACATAATATTATAAGTGCACGTATTTATCATTTTAATTACAATTTCTTGCCATCGTAATTTTTTTTAGACCTAATAAACAAACCAAGGGCTCTTCTAATATAAAAACTGTAAACTTTATGAGCGCTATAAAAGTAGGAAACCATTAATATTTTTTTAAACGAGGGAAGTAGCAGATTCCCCCCCCCCGGTTTTAACAAAGGAAATTGTAACTTGATTACACGTAAAATGGTATATGACCGGGGTCCAAATGAATTCCACATGTCTGCAAACTGCGTTGAAATTAAGCATACAATATAAATACATATAATGTATTTGGTGGTAATCTCGACTATCTTGACCTTAAGAAGTGGACCATTACTCTCACTCTGATTCTGGTGTCAGGAGCAATATTATTATTTAAGTTGCTCTGACACTTCCTGGTTTCTCAAAATTTCTTTCAACTCCATAATTCCATATTGTCCTTGTACCCCTTGATTCATTTCATTAGCGGATGATTTTTGTCTTCTAACGTGTCATCTGATGAACACAGGACCAAGAAGGATCTTGAATTTTGAAATGCTAAAGTCTAGTTCCTTAAGGGTTCAAACAAATTCTCCCCCTTCGCGCCTAATCTAGTGCCAGGGAGAAGCCTACCAACATGGGCATGTTAAATTGTAGGTATAAGAACACGAACTAATTATCGAAATAGAAGTTTCCTGGGTGTCTGACTGTAAATGTTCCGTCAAATCATCGATTTAGTTCCGACTTCACTACCAAAACAGAGTTTCCGGTGCCGGGGGTGCGGTGTCTCAGGGGCCACTTTGGCATGCGTGCATCGCCATACGTCCCACCATACCAACTACCAAAACAGAAATTTTACCCTTTTGTATGAACGAAGTTGACTTGACAAATCAAAGTATAAAAGCCTGTTAGAAATTTTACGCCAAGTAAATTAAAAATACTTTGAGAAAATCTGAATTTTCTCTCTTTTCCCGCCAGACACTAGGTCGTAAGAGGAATTGTAACGAGCGAAATCGAATCAGTCTAAACAGTTACGAACAATATTGGAATAGGTCTGCTTTTTGCTAACTTCGAACATCAAATTTTTGATCTGGCCCCAATTTAAGCCTCTAAAATTTAAGTTTACGATTTCTCAGTTTTCGCAGAGTCATCTTCACGAACGTCATCACGACGCTTGAGCGAAGTGAAATTACAAAATCGTTAAGGGAAAATCGAGAACTCATTCACTGGATCGCAGAATGCAACTTGATATAATAGACAATTTTAAATTGAATAGAAAATTGAAAACTATCAAAATAAAGATTATTTTAGTCGGATTGTATTTTGATTATTGTATCAAATGTTTAACCTGACTCCGATTTGAGTTCCGAAAATTCAGTTTTTCACACGAAGCATAACATTATTTTTAGATTCTAACTGGTTTAGTAAAGTTGGGTAAATTATATCTAATTTGAAAACAGAACTCCACGGAAACTCCTTATAATTTCTTTCTTTAACTTCTGAAGTATGAAATTTCTATCATCTTGATATCTTCCATTTAATGAATTGCCCTTTAGGAGATTTCTTTCTTTAACAGAGTTTTTTTCTTTTTTCTTGATAACTTACATTCGTACCAAGAGTTTCTGAGGCTTGGGTGAAGATGCCATCTAAAGTAGAAGAATCAGTTTTTGTTTCAACTGTGAATAAAGAAATATTTCTTCATTGTAAAATTTGGATTTAGGGGTCCCAAGTCCGCAGGACCTATTTTAATGGGCAGTACCGCCTAGTTTGGGCAGTACCAAAAATTTGTTGGGTAGGTTTTATTTGAAATTTTGTTATGTTTTTTGGGACCAAAAAATTTTACAACATTGGAAATATTCCATCTTCAATGCTTGGGCAACTTCGACGAAATAGACCCCTTGCCAATCCGAGACTGAATACCTAAGAATATTATACAATAACATATTTTAATGTGTTGGTTCCTGGATTCTTGAAGTCGAGTCAATCTTACCCACCTCAAGTTGTGTTTTGACTTGCTGTGAGGCAAACGGAAAAAATTAAAATTTTTCGCTACGACTTTTTGATTTTGTTGTCTCTATTTTCCCAACAATGCACTGATGTACACCAAAAATTTTCCATTTTAAATTGAAAAATTGAAAAAACTGTGCAGTGAGATTTGGATTTCAAGGATTCAACTCATTAAGGTTCGCAATAAAAATTTGACGTAATGATTTGAAATGACTGAAAATCTCAATTTAGATTTTTTTTCTGCACCGCTTTTCCAGGTTCAGTCGATTTTGATCGTTTTACGTTGTCTTCGAAAACAGAATAAGGCGACGGAGAAAGAAATTCTTCTTTTTATAAATTTGTATTCCATTCTACATTGGTTTCTCGATGATGTATATGAAAATAACTTTGAATTTAAAAGCAAAAGTATTATAATTTTCCATCCATTGCAAGGAGTAGGTTTTGAAGATCTGTGAATAATGCAAAGTTTAATGGGATATTCGAACAAAATGACCTAAAGTACTCCTATTTTGACATACTAATTCGCCAGGTTAAGTCAGTTTTGCCTCATCTCAAGAGTGAAAAAATTCAGTTTTTAGTGGGGAGGGGGGGGGGAGAGATTCGTATTCGATTGAAAACTTATGGCAATCTTCGAAATCAACGACTTAAAAACACTTATTTTGATAATTTGAGGCCAAAAACTACTGTAGCTAATCTGAAGAATAGAATTTTCATTTTGGGGTCTCTATAGCAAAGATGAATCTAGAAAAAATTGGTAGACCCACAGCCTCTTTTTGGGACAGAACAGATTTTATGATCTAGCAAGAAACAGAATTTTGCTATTTCAAGATCCTGCTTCATTCTTGTCTCAGCTGCTTACATTACGGAATTAAAGTGTATCGTTGCAGAAGAATAGATATGGTAGAGGTGTCTAATATGAACTACTTCCCTAATATGACCCCCTCCCCTAAATTTCAAACACTAATAGCGCTACCTGGCGGAAAAAAGATTGAGGTAGTTTGTGATGACGAAGTAACTGTCTGACGAAAAATCTGTGGCCAAGAAGCCAAACAGAGGCGAGATAGAAGAGATGAATGGAATTCCAGAAATGAAAAGTGTTTGTTCAGTTCCACGAAACCTCACTGAAAATGTACTCATATGAAGTTTCTTGCAATGTGCTATGCTATTATATTAAAAAGAAGGTGAAGACTAGTGCTTTCAGGTCATATATTGAACGAAACAGTTATTTACGAAACTTGAGGTAAGTTCAAATAAATATTTCTTAATATGGACCACCTATGGGATTCCTTCATAAAATAACGAATTACAAGAATTTTTGTGTACTGGATTTACATTTTGGTTATTTTGGAGTGAATTCCTAATAAATAGACTATTGAAAGATGTCATCACGAAAGTAGTGGGATTGTGACGCTATGGAGTCAGCTATCCGGGCTGTACACGCCCAGGAAACGGGTTATTTACGAGCTGCCAAGGCGTATTCAGTTTCTTTAACGACTCGATCAAAAAAGATTGGTGACGATATTTCGTAACTAGGTGAGTTAATGTAAATAATTCACCCATTGATTCATTGATGATAATGTGAAGCTTACAATATCCTGTATTTATTTGTGATTGCAGAAAATTGAAACCTGTGATATAGATGTTTCGTTGGGAAGGAAACCATATCAGTCTTACATGGTTTTGAAGAGAACTTGTAGAGAATACTGTTTCGACATGGACAAGATGTTCTTTTGGAGTTCATTTTGTTGAGGATACGCACGGTGGAAGCTGGATCTGGATACAGTGCATTAAATTTTGGGCATGGAGCCATGAAATGTGTGACGCGGTTATTGAAGAATACAGTAACAAAAAGAAATATATTTGTTCCTCGTGTTTAAAATTGACCATTTTTTCCCCTTCAAAAAATCAGGAAAAATACGAATTTTTGTTTTTAGTTCTTCAAATTTAGGATTATGGTAGCAAAATGTACTTCTAAGTTTCCTTTGCAATTATTTCCTGACCCCCCCCCCTCCCATCTTCATTTTATAGCGGAAAAACAGAATGTGATCTATTAGGCTTCTATACCTTAAGGTTATCTCTGCTTGTTCTGATTTTTCGATTGGACCACTCGGTTCCAATTCTTACCTCTCCCCACCTAAATTAGGATTGGATTATCCACAGGAAAGAAACAAAAAAAGGAAGGCAATCATCAGATTCTTAACTTCCCCCACTCATTCCGTCCAGACGCCTCTGGTTGTATGAAACCAAAACACTATTTCAGTATCCCAAATATGCCTATGCTTTCGCGCGGTCAACAGAAAAAAATTTACCCCACCATCCCCTCTCGTGTTTGGTTCAAGACCAAACGGCTGATTTTTTTTTTTTAAATAATTAATCAATATGAGTATTTGTAGGTAGTTTTTCTTGCTGTCAAGTGCATTCCATTAACGCATGAAAAATAGAAGTTATATCGAGCCGTCGAGAATTTCCAGTTCCATTACCTATTAGAAAACTAGACTCGAATGAACAACAGTAAATATCGGTACTGGTCCGGGGAAAACGTATATTTACCATTTACTAGCCGGATAATATTTAGCTAAGTCGCCCTGCCCTTGAAGATGCGCTACTTTGTTGAATTAGTAGGCCATTGATCCACCTGTGATCCACCCATCGAGTAACAAGCGGAAATTTTTCTATTCGATTTCATTTTAATAGTTGCAGCGAATAGCTTGTTTCCGTTCTTCCTGTCTTGCTTCGCTAGCGGATTCAAATTAAGAGAATATCAAATATTAGGTACTTCCAATTAACGAGCAGGGAAAATGACCGCAGCTATGTATACATTATCGCTAGTCATTGCTCATAATTAAATAGGATATTTATCGACCATTGTGATACTAAAGGACGGTGGTTACGGTCAAGTTTGTTCAAATTGATCAGTAAGTTGTTCCTAGTGGGCAATGCGAAAATTAGACACGTTGGAACATAATAAAAATTATAATATTAAATGAGATCGTTTACTGGTCTCATTTCTGGAACATGCGGTTTACAGTTCTGTCGAGGTTGCTACCCACCTATTTATTATTTCACTTTCTCATCGCAAAATTTAGTTAGTATTCATTCTCAATAGCAATTTCAGTCTGAAAATTTAAAATTGTGGTAGGTGCAGATAGGTAGCAGATCAGCACTTTCTTTGACGATACAATAAACGAGAAAACTGTTTTACAAACCCATGCTGATATTTTAGGTATACCATATTGTAATTTTATCCAAGCTTGAACTAGGAAATTTTCTGATTAGTACGTACTTATAGTACCTATTTATATATGTTTTCATGTGAACTTTAACTGACTGGTATACTTATGCATCGTACACGTAAATAAGCTGAAACCACGAAATTTGGTTCGCCTATTATATTAAAACTTGCATGGACACCTGTAAACTCTTCACGCTTACTGATGGTCTAAGCAGTTATATTCAGTTATTGTAAGATGCAGTGGGTACCCGACGAAGAATGTCTGGCAATGCTCAGTGGTTTCACTGCCACAACCACTAGCTATTAATGTAGAATTGTGTAAAGTATATGCAGTGTCAAAGTTGAAAAATTCTTAGTAACAGCCAACTCGAGGACTGCCAGTCTCACTGTTGAAGTGTTTCAATTGTCTTACTGCTAGTTCACTGCCAATAAAGTCAACCATACTGCCACATGTATACTACCGCCTCCACTGTTAGTTCTCACCCTTCCAACACTGACATTTAAAAGGCGACAATACTGCCACACTTATACTTTAAAAAGTTACATAAGTAAAAGGAAATAGATGTACACAACAGATTTTACATCTACAAACATCTTTCTTTATGCGACTATTTCATATTTGTTAATACTAAGCTCTGTTCCCCCTCGATTTTCTGGGAATTTCTCCACTTCTTTCTATCCTTTTGGTTTCCCTTTCCCAGATCAGCCCCATTATTTTTCTATCTCATACCTCCATCCGGTGGTGCTTGGTCTACCTCTAGTGCGTTTACTCTCCCTTGATGTCCGTTCCATTAATTCCCGTGTCCATCTCCCTTTTTGTCTTGCTGTGTCCCGCATGTTTCCCTTTTAGTTTTTTGATGGTATATCCGATATCTTTTAACCTTTAATCCTTTTTAATTGATATTCCCAGTTTTTGCCTTCTTGATTTCTAATATGCTCCTCTCCATGGCCCTCTAAGTAGTTTAAAGCTTTTCCACACCGGCTTTAGTAGCTGACCAGGTTTGACATCGGTATGTTAGCATGGGAGGGTCCATATTTTACATTTCAAGTCTCTTGGTATTTTCCCTTCAAACCTATTCTTATTCAATCAACAGTTTTTCCACCCCTTGTTTATTCTTTTGAAAATTTTGTTTTTGTATAATTATGTTTTTGAAAGTAATGGTTTGTCCCAGATTTTCTATCTGTATTATCATTCCCTCAATCTTAATTTCCTTACTCTTTTCATTTAATAAGATTTTTGTTTTTTCTGGATTTAGAGATACGTAGATCTGCCTCCCCCTTATCCTCCTCCTACTTCCGCCCCTGTTCTAGGTCGAACAGAAAATCTAGTAAAAACAGAAGAGTCATTTAAATTCGATATTTAACGTTTGCTGCCGACTTTCAGATTTTCGAAATGTCTTCCACATTTCAGCTTTGTTTCAAACTTTTAGATAACGTTCGATACTTAGCTTGAAACTCCGGTTTTTGTTGGTTGTTACCTCATAACTCTTCTCAGACTGAACGGATTTGAGTGATCAAAAAATCATATGAAAGAAATTGCTTCATTGAGTGTTCTTAGACTAAGATGACCTTTGTAGGTCAAATAGTTCGTGAGTAATGGACAAATGAGTGGAAGAAATGCGTGTGAGTAGTGAGGTTGAGTTGGTTGTTACCTCATAACTTTGACTGACTAGTCTGACAGGAGTCCCGGACGCTCCATTTTCAGAAACGAAATTTGACTGTCAGTTTGGAGAGGTGGAGAAGAAAAATTTGCCGACAAATATTTTTAAATAGTAAAAATTCGCCGACAAAATTTTTAAAAAAGAATAAATTTGTCGATTTTTTAATAGAAATATTTTTTGATTGAAAACAATAAAAAAACAAACAAATATTCACAAAGTTCAAATGAACAGTTTCAAAATTTGCCGACTGCCAAATTATTGGGGGATGTTTCAACCCCCCCCCACCTCCCTATAGTTTCGCCCCTGGAAGGGCTTTCAATCATCAAAATAGAGCTAAACAAGTTTTTCCTTATTTCGTTCGCAAATTTGTGCGCAGTTTCACTGCTCCCCCCTGACTATTGTGTCACTCACAACATTTCTGGAGGAACTGTTCGTATATTGGGGAAGGAGGCTGAGCATACCCAAGTCCCTATTTCCGTGTGCTTATGATCTATGCTCAGATTGATTAGGTTACTTTTACCCTTGAAACATGGTTGATATAAATATCGATAGTTTTGCGTTGACATTCGAAATCCATCGTCCCTTATATGACACTGCAATTGAGGTTTAATTGGGTACAGAATTCGATACAACATGTCAATTTCGATTCTTGAATTAAATTCTACGTCGAAGTCGATACACACTATTCGTTACAAAAGTCAATGTCACCATGCTGAATTAAAATGTATATCAAATTCTGTATCAAATTAGACCACAATGGTATCGAAAAAGTGACGGATTTCGCGTAACATTTGTTTCAGAAGGCTACTTGACGTCTTGAAGATTGATATTGAAGGCAATAACAAAAATAGGGTAGTCTCGGGGCAAAAGTTGGACGTACACAATGTTCAGGTAAAACGTGAACTAGGTGCAGCGCTCTCAAATAGGTACAATATTTGATTAAAATTTTTTATCACAGTAGAAGATATCCCAAATTGTTATTTTCTCATAAAATTCAGGTCTGTTTTCATTTAAAAAAAACAAAAAAAAACACAACAGTATATCCTGAAACAAAAATTTCCTTGCTGTGCTTGAAAAGAAAGGAAAATTCTGAAACACAAAAATGTTAGTATTTTCAAGGTCTATACATACAGTCAATTCTCCAATGTTTTCACATTATTGAGTAGCAAAGTTCATTAACTTTCCATACAGGTCTTGAAAGTTGTGAAATAATAACTTAAAAATAAAAATGAGCGATATGAAATGTAGGGGGCAAAATGTAAACAATGCTGGGGTAAAAGATGAACAGTTTTGGGGCAAAAAGTAGGTATACGTGTAATTATTCGTATCAGTGTTACATTTTGTTGCGTTGAGGAATTTTTCATGTTTATTCTTCGACAGCAACGTTTAAAATAGTTTAGAAACTTATTGGTATACACTGTATTTTATTTCCTCACAACGTTTAGGCACAAAAGGAGATTGTAAAATTTTTTCCTTACAGCTTATGTTGTAGCATTGAAAATGTGCGTATGCTTTTTACCTCAGGTTCGCCTTTTGCCTCATATCATGGGGTAATAAGCGAACAGGAAGACTGGTATGCGCGAGATCTCCTGATCTATTAATCCAAAATGAGCAAGAAGGTCCCACGCTACATTGATACACCTATCAGAGTAAAAAAAAATAGCTCTAAGTAAAAAAATTCATAAAAATACATTTCTTGTCCGAATTTTGCCCCGGACCACCCTATTACGCGGTCAACTGGTCAACTGAACAGTTTATTTTGCGTTTCATTTCAAATTTGATGTTTCGACTTCTATATGATTGATGAATCAAGATGTGACATCACCATGTAAAATTTTATTTCTGCAAAGTACATTCTGTCTTGAACAATTAAAATGCCAATTCATGAATACAAAGAATAATATTATGAAGAACCGATTCAATTTGCAAGAATTCACAGAATTATTATACAGCCATTAAACTGAACTCAATTCAGTAAGTTCTGTCTTTCTTTGATTTAGAATTGCTCAATATATGAAATCATACCACCGGGAGGTGTTTATCCAGATAGATAAGAAGGGACTCAAAACAAAAAGTAGCTATAGTATTTAAAGTACGTTTTCACAGTAGTTATCAATTTGCTGGAATTACCTGTATTAACTAGTTAGAGATTTTTAAACCTCGAGTCCCTACTTTAGTACGTTTAAATAATTTTTAAAAGAAAAACAAGAATGGCAGTATCACGATCCCCCAAAGTAAATAACATAAATACGATGCGAAACAGCTCTCTCATTGGTCTGAATTGAAAGTAAAACAGGAGGATTATTTTCCTATCGCAATTCATGCATCGATACGTTCATAATAATGAAGAAGTTAACCAGGTATAAGTACTAATTGCAGCGATCAAGAATGAGTCAACAGTGTCCAGTATTGCCACATAAAACAATTAGACATCAAAAATGAATGTTAACTCAATGAATGTACATAAAAAATGATATCGAACCCAAAAAGTACAATATATAAAAAAAATTATCACAAATAATAATAATAATAATAATAATAATAATAATAATAATAATAATAATAATAATAATAACAATAATTATACGCAAAAACTAGAATCACAAATTCCCGAAATAATAAACATACAGGGTAGTTTTACGAAAAATCTTTGAACGAATAGATTGAAATAGAACTAGTAATCAGTAACTCGCCGAGATTTTCTAAACATTTGTATTTTATTTTATTTTTTCACTTTTTAAATTCACCATTTAGCTAGAAGGTCCATAGTTTTGTGAAAAAATCACTCCACTCGTATTCTAAAGTTATTTCCTCACAAAACGATGGACTCATGTCCACCTCTATTTATCTTTCATGACCCAGATTTCTGAGGATGAATTCTGTTGAAGACGCTTTCTTATTTCTATTTCAATTGATTCAATTTACAGCATATCTGTATGAAGAGAGGGAAAGATCACCTTACAATATCCACAAGAATATGATGAATACATCATATTGAAAATGGAAAATTATAGACTATTCAGGATATTGGAATACATATTGTACATTGGGGCCGTCCATCCTACAGAGAGCGTTGCAATCTGCCATTGTTATAAAAGTTATGAAAAGGTGAACCTTTTTGTCAACCCCTTTTTGCTGGTGCCAAAAACATTCCTCTTTTCACCTGCGATACTAGCGCTGGACGGCCCGAATACGCTAAATTGAACACGAAATATATCCCAGTTTTCAATAGTGTACAAGTATCGAACTTTACATATACAGTCGATTCCGCTTAATTGGGATGCCGTTTAATTGTGACAGCCGTTTGTTAGGGACAAAAGCCAAAGAACAAAATCAAATGTACCCATCTAATGTATTTTTCATTCTCTTAATTGGGACAAGGTTCCGCTTATTAGGGACATATTACTGCCTGAAAATACAAGAAGGAAACAAAAATCTGAAGCGATAAGACTATTTTAATGCACATGCATGCATAGACATGTCAGGTTATTTTGATTTTATCAAATGGAATGTGTGCATATGTTCTATTTGTCGGTATATCAAGTGATTTCATAGCAAAATGTCGCGTAAACGTAACGATTTAACTCTTCAACAGAAAATTGAAATTTTGAATAAAATCAAGGAGAGACCACCTGACACTCCAGTGCGCGAATTAGAAAAGTTTCTTAATGTGTCAAGAAATGTGTGGAACAGTTAAGACTTTATTTTATGCAGGAGGGCAATGAAGAAAGTCCAGCAGCAGAACTTGATGTTTGTGCTGATTTTATCCGGCGTCAGACCTTCAAAAATTTGCACCAAAGCAAATTAGATAGTTTTTTTTGCAGTGATGTCATTATATCCATTACACGATCTGTAATAATGTATATTATACATATCCTATTTGTACAACAAAAAAAATTTGATAATTTCGGTTTATTGGGACAAAATGGCTCCGCACAGTGTGTCCCAATTAAGCGGAATCGACTGTATTATCAATCTTTACCACTTCTTAGGGATAATACAATGTACATTACATGTACATAAAAGTACAAAAATGAAAAATGGACATTAGAGATCATAGAGTACGTTACATTCCAGTTTTCTTGGGCATGCTTCCGCGATATAAGAACGAAATACAATTTCAGGTTATACAAGTAAAATATCCAGAATAAGATTACACAAATTTTCCTCAACTCCGAACTTGCAGCACAATACTAATTCTGATTCGCTCTTGAAAAAAACGTTCATTTTCCCAACAAATTTCCCAGAAAAACCGATACAAATGAATTTTAAAAACGGCAATAGACTAGACTCAGTAATTTTCAGCTTTTGTTCACAGAACGATTAAAAAAACTAAGTTCCATAATGAACAAGTGAATGACTAAAAATTATAAAAATGTAGCTCACGCTAGATATTAAAGGGGAAAATTGAAATAACGACCTTCAACTGAAATAAGCAGAAGATTATACAGTATTTTATAAGTGGCAAGTATTAATTTGGTTTCATTTCTTCAAGGTTGTTCAACGATTCAAATAATCTAAAAATCTAATGCAGATCATAAAAATACTTCATACACAAGGTATTACAGAAGAAAAAAAAAAAAAAAAAAAAAAAAAAAACTGAAATCACAACCTCTCGATGAAGTAAACACTGAGGGATATACAATCTTATTAGCATTCTCTTCGCGTTTTTAACGTTAGTCAGACTCAATTAACAGATTTCAGCATTGAAACATTTTCTCACGAGAGAATATTTATCAGATTTTGTTTTAGTTCCACCACATTGCAAACGAACAATATGATGCTATCTTTCGTTTAGGCTTCTCGTGGGTATTTCTGCCCTAGGATACCTTCACATTCAAACAGTTCTTAGCATAAATATTCTAAAAACTTCATTGGTATTAACAGTTTCAGAAAACAGATCATCAATATTCTCTCTTAGAACTACAATAGTAAAGCCTCAATGCAGAACTTTAAAAAAGAAGTTAATACATAATGTTTTACAAATTAAATTTTTTTCTAGCATTAAGCCTCAGGAGCTTAGCTTCCTCACGACATTGCTCTGAGTTAGATGGTTTCACAGTCAGCCCAAGCTGTATTTTAGAGCTTTCGGTGGTGTCATTACTTTTCAGAAGGCTAACAATGTTTTGGGTCGTGTTTCCATCTGCTTTCACCGAAGGATATACGATCTTTGGTCTTAAGACTTCATATATTTCTTTGAGCTCAGATAGTGAATTATGGCACGAATACATTACTCGAGTAACATTTTTCACTGAACTATCAATGGGAACTTGGTATTTATCATAAATTCGAAAGTTAGGAAAGTGACCCTTGATAAAACCATACGCACAAGGTCTAATTATTCTAATATTTTCATCAGCCCGAATTGGGCATGTCTGTCTTGGGCACGCATGTACCACCCAATCTTCAGCAGTACAGTGGTTGAGAGAGGCAACACAACCACTCATCTCCTCAACATTTCGGTAATATTGGAAATCATTATCATGCATGACCACAGGTTTTCTCAGTTTTCTGTAAAAGCTCATGTAGAGGGTTTCGTAACCAAAGTTACTTGGCGGGCTCAAAGCTACTTTACAGTTCAACGAAATGAATTTTTCTGCCAATTCCAAAATCACATTCTGGCTGTCTTCTCTTGAAGGAATCACATTAAATTTTGAGGGCACAGCCCACGTTGTATCGAGGTAGAGATCATCAATCTCGATAATAGAGCCGTCAGCGTTATTTAAACCGCCACGAATTTTCTTTAAGTCATTCGCTGTAATTCGAATATCCCCGGAGTACAGTATTCGCTTACCCTGATATTCGATCAGAAACATCACAGAACCAGGACAGTGTCCCGCCGAAAGACACGTGATGACGACATCACTTTCCAAGTGTTCGTGTACTACTACGAACGGTTTATAAATATCTAGCGGCTTAATCTTATCGCGATCTACTCGATTTCTATAATTTTTACTGAGGAAATGGGCGGTTACTGTTGAACAATAAATGAACTTATCTTCCGATTGATTGATTAAGTTAGCAAAGTCCGGAGCAAATAATCCATCCATGTGGTCACTATGATGATGACTGAGGAGGAAAACCTCACAACCGTAGGTATGCGGTCCGAAATGATCGATGGCAATGAACTGTAACGGACGGTCCACCAGTAAACCTTTGAATGTACTCATGTCTTTCAGCAAACCTAGGGAGTTCGAAATTTAGATCACTGATTCAAAATTTCTGCTATTACTGACTTCAGGTTTAATATACTACCGATGTAGTGCCAGGGCAGGTACAAACGAATAATCCAGATTCTCAAGTAATTTCTCACTGCATCTGAAATGAAGAAAATTACAAACGTGAATAATTATTTGTTGACGATGTATAAAATTACCAATTTACTGGCGGCGAAGTGTGATGAATATATGTAAGTTACATTAGGCAAAAATTGTATATGTCACCGAAGAAATGCCAGTCAACACCAACTTGAATTCTCAGTATTCGCAGTATGTTAGAACCCCATGTTCGAACAGAATAATTTACGCAAGTAGGGAACGAATGCAGAAATATACTGACCACTTTCACCATCGCCAAACTGCGTAGTACTAGTACGTTGTAGCGTGAATAAAATGATTACTGAATGAAATAACAATGAGTTTGCAACTGGTAAAAATACTTACTTTCGTGATGAAATGTTTTGTCACAGGATACACAAATTATTTGTTGTACATAAGCGCACAAGCTTTTAAATAATAACTTAGCAGATCGAGTCACATCTAAGTTGGTAAATTTATAAGACCAGCTTTGTTTTGTTTAAAACGGAATATTATAGAGCATGCACAGTACGAACTCGTACCGTGAACAAACTATTCAGATAATTCCGCCCGGGAAATATAATTTCTTGTTTATCAGATGAATGTTATCAAAAATCAAATAATAAATTAATTTTGTTTTGATTTTTAGGGTTCTTACCGTTTTTACCTGTGGTTTTCACAGAACACATACCATGGACGTAGTGTGATGTGGAATGTGGAGTGAAATACATAATATAGACGGCGCTCGTGTCTTGACGCTACGTACTTATGTCTTGCTTACATGTTACATTAGGTACGGTAAATGGTTGCATACTCGAATCGTCTAATGACTGGCAGAAGACGTTTAGCGTACCATCTACCATTTAAATGTATGGCGTTACTTTCAGTATTCTTCTCATACCTTCAAAAAATTTTACTCTACCTATAATGAATAATTTCTTTCTCTTGATACTTCATTCCGAAGAAAAAAAGGTTATAGAATACAAAATAAATGAATAAAATATCAATTTTTATTCAAGACTTAGGATACATGGAACGATGGAACACAGTGACACAGTCAGAACACATCAGAGATGAGGGGATACACAAAAACAGGGGCGAAACTATAGGGCCAAATAATTTGGCAGTCGGCAAATTTTGAAACAGTTCATTTGAACTTTTCATTTTTTGTGAATGTTTATTTATTATTGTTATTTTTTCAATTAGAAAATATTTCGATTAAAACATCGGCAAATTTTCAATTTTTAAAAGATTTTATTGACGAATTTTTAGTTAAAAAAAAATTGTCGGCAAATTTTTCTTCTTCACCTACCCAAACTGAAAGTCAAGTTTCGTTTCTGAAATTGGAGTACTCTGGACTCCTGTCAGAGACTAGTCAGTCAAAAGCCAAAAGTTTTAAGCTGAGTATCGAACGTTATCTGAAAGGTTGAAACAAAGCTGAGATGTGGAAGACATTTCGAAAATCTGAAAGTTGGTAGCAAACGTTGAATTTCAAATTTCAATGACTATTCTGTTTTTGTTTAACCAAGAGCCTAAAACTTGAGAAAGTTGAACATTCTATTAAAATCTAAAAGTTGTAAGTAAAAGACTTATTTTCCAATATCACAAGCTGAATCCGATAGCAAATGTCCTATTATTTAATTTACGTGCTTTGGTCCTGGTAAATATAGGAGGGAAATTTAGTCTGGAACAAAAGTCAAATCTCAATGTGTTTTGAAGGGAGCTTGTGGCACGGATTCTCCTAAATCCGATCGACCTGTAGGTTTTTTTTTTTTTAAATTGATTTCATTGGAACCAATTTAGGAAACGAATCAGAGGAAATTCAGAAGAAAAAAATCACCAAGAGTAAATAACAACCACCTTAATGTGTTTGTGTGTTCCTCTAAAGTATTCCTAATATCCTTCCAGCTTACCTTCCCAGATAGGGTATTTTTTTAATTTGTTTTTTTTAAATGTGTGGAGGGACGTATGGCGATGCACGCATGCCAAAGTGGCCCCTATGACACCGCATCCCCGGCCACAGGAACTACCCTTTCGAGCATCGCGTCAGTGACCGGAGGGACGCCTTGGGGCCGGGCCCGAGCCCCCATTTCTACGTGCCGGAACGGTGCGCGCGTCGTACCAGGGCCACCATGGGGTTCCCTATTGACCGAGGTCCGCACTCCCAGAGCGCTCGCCTGGAAATTTCAGGTCCCCCACGGCCGGACGCGCTGCCTCTCTTCACTCACCCCTCACCTCCTCGTCCTGGTCCGTGTGTCGACGCAGGCAGGTGGTGACGACGGGTGAGCCCTGCCGGTGGGTCCGCAGTGCAGCTGCAGCAGCTCTTCTCTAGGATGGTACAGAGTTCTCCTCCTGTTCGATGGTGTGGGCCGAGCTTGGTGAATCGCCGGCCCTCTGTCTCGACCACTCCGTCTGCATCTTCTTCATGATGGCCGAGACAAAGGCCGACACCCGGTTCCAACTGCTTCCGTTTTTCATTATCTCCGGAACCAGGGTGTCCGGCGCGAGACGGCTGATCACGCCGACGTCGTCGTCTTCTTCTTCATCGTCGCCGCCGGGATCGATCGCTGTTATGGCCGTCCCGCGCCTCTCCTGCTCCCAGGCCTCACACTCGAACAGGGTGTGCCAAGGTGTGTCCTCCGCCCCTCGATCACAGTGCGCGCACACAGGGCTCGGTGCTATCGACATCCGATGTAGGTACGTGCCGAAGCACCCGTGGCCGCTCAATACTTGAGTAAGGTGGAAGTTAAGCACTCCATGCGTTCTTCCTACCCATCCGTCGAGGTCGCGTATCAGCGCTCGGGTCCACTCGCCCTTGGTCGAATGGGCGAGCGCGTCCTTCCACTTCCGAAGCATGTCCTGCTGGATGACTCGCTTGACCCGACCCCAAATAGGGTATGCTCATGTGCGTAAATGTGAATGTTTGAGGGATAAGGTTTCAAGCTGCATTTGCTGGGACAAAACTATGGGGTGGGGGGAGGAAGGTGAAACACCTCCAATAATTTGACCGTCGGCAAAGTTTGAAACCGTTCATTTGAATTTTTTATTTTTTAAGGTATAATGTTTTAATAAAGCCAGAAAAAGTCTTGAACGAATTCGGAAGATCCTTGAAGTCTCAGAGAAGTCGGAAGAAGTCCTAAGAGTTTTGCATAAGTTGGAGGAAGAGGTCTTGATGGGACAAAAGAGTCTTATTATTGTAGTATTAAATGAATCCAGGAAACCCCTTGCATGGTGTAGGTTTGCACAAGGGTCGAGAAAGGAGAATGTCTCAAGTGGCTTACTATGAAAAAGGCGTTTGAAAAATAAGGTAAAAAGAGGAACGAAGAAAGGAAGAAAAATGAAGAGTAGAAAGGAGGCAGACTTTTTTGAGGGTACAAGGACGTTCTCAAAAATTAGTCCCAGGGTACATATTTTGCTTTTGTTTTATTTTTATTTTTTTCAATTAAGAAATATTTTGATCGAAAAATCGGCCAATTTTCAAATGTTTAAAAAGTCTTGTCGGCGAATTTTTAGTTTTCAAAAAATATTTATCGGCAAATTTTTCGTCTACCCCTCCCCCCCAAACTGAAAGTCAAATCTTGCCTCTGCACAAAAAACAACTCAATAATAAAATAATCAATCATTGTTTTTCCATCGTACCAAACTGTACAGCCTTATTTTTAGATATAACAAGGTGGCTACAGGTTTGGAAAATTTGGAAAGTTTGGAAAAAGTCGGGAATTTGAAAAGTAGGTCAGCAAGTTTGGAAAGAGCCAGGAAATTCACCAATATTTTGAAGAAGTTTGGAATTTTTTTCGTCGTTTAATTTTACTAAACACTCGAAAAAATATAATTCATAACTTAGTTCAACGCTTTGTTTGTTTATATTATGTATGTATATCTGTGAACACCTTCCTAATGCTTTCACCCAAAAATCAACTTCAAATTTCAGTTCATTTTAACCATAGCGTCTAGTAGTATAAACATAAATATATACTGTCTGCACTATAAAGGTTTAAAGAAGAGAAAAAAAGTTTGGAAAAAGTCAAGAATAATTTATATTTTTCCATTGTAGACACCTTGTATGAACCAGTAATACGGTTGATGAGGACCAATTTATGACAATTAAGGGGTTCAGGTTCATTACTTTCGCACATGTAATTTTTAAATGCCAAATCATACTCGATGATTTGTTGTTGAACCAACAATATAATTTTCGAACACTTTATAGAGTTTAAATTATCTGAATGCAGAAGAGTGTAATGCTCACATAATAATATTGAAAACCTCGTCTGACGCAAAAATCAGACCGCCTCTACTTTTGAACTGTACAAACCGTTTATGAGTGTACTTACTGCTGCAGTAATTATGATCGTTTGTAGTAAAAAGCGCCGCCTTACAGCTGCTAAAGTCGAGTTCTTTATTTAACTTGCGAACTACAAATCCGCTAATGTAATACAAAAATACAATAAATAGTCTTTCAGTTTTTCATCTGTTTTTTCGTTACCAAATAAATTTTGCAATAACTCGTCCTCTGGCTGTTGGTGAGTTGCGGCCCGCTTAGTTTATTAGATCCTTGATTTTACTCGTCATTTTCGTACTTCTACAGTTATAATATCCTTGCACGCACTTTTGCTCACCATCACGTTCGTTCAACTCAATCTAATCTCTCTTCGATTATAATGTTTGTTGATTCATGCACACTTCGTCATGGTAAAACAGTTTATTTATTTCACACTCTGCCTTGTTTACACTTGATCACAATCAGACATACATACAGACAGATACTTACATAAAATGCAGAAGTAAGGCACATTGCAGAGGCAGAAAGAAAATTTGCGACAAAGAAGCGTTCATACGGGAGCAGATGACCAAACTGGAGCAACGACAACTGACTCAATTCGAGTTTGTAAAAATATTATGTTTCAAGTTTTTACCGAAGCCTTAATTAAATTACAGAACTACTTATTTCTTTAGATAATAATTTTATGTTTATGATGAAATATTTCACACATTTTGGGAGACTACTCAGTCAACCTCCTCGTGGTGTCTCCTGGGTCACGCTAATAGACTGAATTCAGCTTGTGCTTGTGAGGGTTGGCCGCAATTAACTGGGCCGCAATTCACCCATGGGGAAAGAAAAACTGGGCCGCAACTCACCCCTATTTCTAGCGTCTGGCCGCAACTTACCGACACCGCGTCCTCTTCACTTCCGAGAAGTAGTTCTTTTGAGGTCTGAATCTCATCGCGCCTTTTGGAACTACAAAAATTATTATGAACGATCATTTGTTCTTGGGATACAGCAAAGAGCAAGCAGTTACCTAAATGCGATGGCGAAATATCATTTTTGAGTAAAATTGTTTTCATAGCAAAATAAAATTGATATGTGCTCAGATTATATTATTATTGCGACTGAATCTGAGTCGTAAAATACTAAAAAATATCTCCAATTTATCCTGGGAGAAGTTATACGTTAATACATACTTATAAATCGGAAGTTGAAGTAACTTTACTGATATTGCTAGGACAGATTTTATGGTGTAATACAGAACGTGATGAAATTTTTTTGCCGAGTTAAATACAGGGGGGATTCCAGATTTACATTTCAACTGTAAAAGATAAGTGATCCATTTTGACAACTCCACCTCTTGAAAAAAGTTTAAATTCTTCAAAGTAATCGGTTTTTTGTATCCTTTGCCAAACGGACTTCTACAACTGAGAAAATCAAAAATGCGATCGATCACTCGCAAAACTGTAACAGTGGCTTTGGAACCTTTGAAGTCTGGTAATCCATTCACTCAGCTCAAAGTTATAATGAAAATAAATAGGAATTAATTAAAATGATTAAAATCGCGAGTTATCTCTTATCTCTGTTACCGTGCATACACCGGCATGCACTTGTCTTGTAGCGGTGTTTTGCCAGTCATTCCACTCACACACGTCCACGTACACACTCACACTACAACATGCGCTCGGCACACGCGTAACGCGAAGTGCGGTATCTAGCTACGTACATGTCAATAAGGCTCTATAGTTTCACACGGGCATAATGGACCGCCATTTTGATTCCCAACTAGTCTGAACATCACAAATGGATGCGAGCGCGTCTTTAGAATGCTCGAACTAACTTGGGAATCAAAATGGCGGTCCAGTATAGGCAATAAAACCTGCACTAGAAAGTAGAGAGCGCTACAAAATCACCTGTGGGGGGGGGGGTTGAAACTGAAAGGGTGATCATGGATAATTATTTCAAGTGGAAATACTGCTATTCGTAGGAAGAGAAAAAACGGCCCAGACTTATTCCCTCCACTTGCGTTGACTATAATTCTATTGGTTAATAACAATATAATAAAATTTTTATTTATTTTTAAATCAATTTCTAATTGATTTAAAGACGTTTAGTTTGCTGTAATCTTATAGGCACTAGAACTTGGAGTTCTCAAAGTTGGTAGCCCTGCGTATTGAAAAGGATATGTGCAATTTTCCGTAAGATTACAGCAAACCTTAAACGTCTTTAAAACAATTAGAAATTGATTTTAAAAAAAATCTCGTCCTACATTTTATTGTATTGTTACTAAACAATAGAATTACAGTCAACACAAGTGGGTGGAAGGTGGAATAATTTTAGGCCATTTTTACCTTCCTAAGGATAGCAGTATTTCCACTAAAAATTATCCACGATCATCCCATCAACCTTTCAGCTTCACCCGTGCAGGTGATTTTGTAGCGCTCTCTAGTGCAGATTTTAGCACCTATGAAAAATTGTACGTGATCACCTTTTCAGTACGTAGGGCTACCAACTTTGGGAACTCCAAGTTTTAGTGCCTATACCTGTGTGAAAACTACAAGTACCTTAATATCAGGAGGTTGAGGATTGAGTGATCAAAAAATCAGTATCTATTTTGTCTTGTTTTGAAAATTCTTCTACTTGTTGATTTGATTTGATGACTGTTTTAATTTATAGTCAACGTTAAGAAAAAATTACTTCAGTGAGCATTTATCCTCGAATAACTTTAATATTGTTCAAAATTCAAAATATCGAATCATCCTCTGTGCATTTCTTATGGGTCACTTTACGTTCTCATTGACACTTGCTATTTTTTAAGTATACTTAATTATGACATTTTAGTTTTATAATGCAGTATTTATGATAGAATGTCAGTCTTGAAAGAGTATCGTTAAATCTTAGAAGAAAGTCATTTACCACGAAATTACTGTCATCAAATTTTTGTATCAGATAGGTGGATAGAAATCAGTAAAATGTGTAAGTAATCTGCAATACGGGTCTGATTGGCCGAGTGGATAGCGCGTTAGTCTCAGAATCCGGAGGTACCGGGCTTGAGCCCACGCAGCAACTCGCTACATTTCGACCTAAAAGCCGGGTTTTCGGTAAGACGAGAAGAAAGCTAAGACAGCCCTAATAGCCTTCCCGACGTCTCTAAAGTAAAGCTTGAAAGGGGGATTCCAGGTCTCCGGTTGAGAGCAAAAATGAAAGCAGAAGTAATCTGCAATACTCACTTTTTGTATCCCCTTTCTTACAAGTTGTACCTAATATTTCTCTCTTATTCAAATAGGAAATAAGTAATATGCTGTCAAGTCATTACAGTTTTCTTTCATGAAAGCCGATCAATCTGAAAATAAACGAAGAATGTTCAAAGATGCTGCTTGTCGAACTAGAATACATATATCTGTTCAAACTGTGAGCATTAGAAATTGAATAACACCATTTTTGAAGGTAAGTGTCTATGAGTGAAAGCTTTCAATATTTATCATTTTCTACAGCTTTTGTTTCATGCCAGTAACTCGTGAATTATATATTACTTTCTTTCAGGCCATCTACTCTATTTTTGTATCGAAGACGCGCACACATTCATTGAACATAACAAAAACATTGAGATATCTTCAAGGTAAAGATACTCATTCATATTCGCCGAGTATTTCATGAATATTTTATGGATGCATAAGTATGATCGCATCTGAAGCAAAGAATCGTCATAACAGTCTCTTACAATTGCAAAATACCAGTGAAGGAGAGTTGGCTAAATGCATCTGCGAATCCAATTCATGATACAATACAATGTTGGTAGGTACAAAGAGTGACGGCATAGTCAGGACCTCAATTTATTTGTTATCTATAAGCTCAATTTTTATTTTACGCAACCTACTTTCTACATAGGTAGATTATTTCTATTCAGAAACGCGGAAGAAAAAAATAATATTTGCACTGAAGAGTTGCTTATGAAGCCGAGCCCCTCTCGTACTGATGCTAGTAATGCAAAGGGTACATGGTCTACTTTCAGCCAAAAAGAAAACTTGTTTATTATACAATAAGCTCTTGTGATCCTGGTCAGCATTCCATTACATTCTTATTGGCTTCCTGTCCAGCAGAAGTGTTCCTCTGGGATTGCTAATTACTAAAGGTCAAACAATTGAAGTGTATACAAACACATTTTAAATTATTCCAAAAAACCGCGTTCACTTATGCTTTCGAGAATCAAGGATTTACGACTACCATCCTTACTGATGATATATTGGCTGAAATAGCGGCGATTAAAGAAACCTGGCATGACAGTAAGTAAATACTCTTTATGCGTCTCTCAAGCTGTATGGAGATAGCTGTACAATTCAGACGACAAAACTGAATACGCCGACGATCGAACGACCCTCATTGTTGATTTTAAGAGTACCTATTGCGAAAACTGAAAATTTAGTACGAATGCAAATTGCTTATGATGCACGCGCAGAAAATAGAGCAAAGTATCAACAATGGATGAAATACATTGCAGATTATTGGGAAGAAATGGTGTGTTGCATATTGTGATGAAAAAATATGCGGACATCACACGAATACTTTTATACCTAAAGTTATTCTGAAGCAATACCCGGAACTTCGAAAATGTTTCATCAAGAGTAAAAATGTACAACCATATATATGCTTTTCTCATATCGACATTTGGTAGTTTAATGTTCTATTGCTTTTGAGCATGATAGAAATTTCAATCGATTCTGATGGATATGACTTTTTCTAATCTAATTTTAAGTTCAGAAACCTACAAAATAAGTATGCGCAAGACTCGTTCAGGTGAACTTTACACACCTATTATCTGTTTGATAACACATGAAACGGATAGTGTATATCGAAAAAAACAACATAGGTAGGTAGGTACCTTATTTCGAAACATTCATGCATTTATTTTTGTTTGATCGTGTTTGTATGCGAACACAAACTGCATTTACTACACCTACATGAAACAGAACTGCTGCAGTTTTAATAGGTAGGGTATGTATACAATTCTGTAATATTTTTGCTTGCATGTATATGAAAAAGCATCAACATATGAGTTTGGTTTCCAGGTTTTCACCATATTAATTTGAATAAGGAAGTGATAGATAAGTCGAACGTAAAAATAAGATGACTTCGGAGCGAACTATGTCCACAATGGAGTTTCTTTCCGAATCAGAGACCATACCACAAAAGCGCTCACCTAAAATCGTTTGCAACCGGCCGTACTATTTCATTGTATTAGCGATTCTTTTAATCGTCATAACAATAGCTGGCTTCACCGGATTTGAAGAATTGCGAAACTACAGAAATAATATCGACTCAAAAATATTATCACATTCGAAAAAGTTGGCCATACTAATCAATGCAACTGAGATGCTGCAACAGAAACAGAGAGAAATGGAAGAGGTAAGGAAATTTGAGGTATGTTTAGATTTGAAAATGGAATTGGTGTCAGTCAACACTTGATGTGTTGATGTGTGAACACATGTTCTGACCAACCCCCTTTTTGTAAACTAGAATTCAGGAACTTTAATTAAAAATTGGTAGATTTGCAAAATCTGTGAAGGATATTTAAGATTTATTGAAATCGTTACAACTGGCTAAGACTTGTGTCAAGACATTCGGATTAGCATCGACTGATCGATCCCCCGATATCTGGCCGATGTATTGAATATCGGCTAACTATGAGTCCATCCGATGGTGGGTAACACCTTCATTAATTCACCCTTTTTGGTTTACGTACCAATACTTTTACCATTATGATCTGTTATAACTGTTTCAGAAATACCAGATTTTCAAGGAGATGATGAAGCAAAACAGCAGTGTATCAAATTCAAGTGGATTTGAACAGCACCGGACTTACCCTTCGAGCCGCTATAGGCGGACAGATAACCGCCGCCCCCTGACTAAATTTTTTTTTAGTTGATCATAGCAAATAGCCTCATACTGTACCTGGTACCTCCATCATACGACTATACCAGTAATGAAATAAATATATAATTATTAGGCCTACTGTATTTCCGTATATGTATATCAATTTATTAAAAACAAAGAACCCTATGTTACATTTTAAAAACGATATATAGTGGGTACCTACCTAACTTAATTCTAAAAGAATTTTCGACGTGCTTTTAATTCTGAAAAATTATCAATAAGTTCATCAAAATTAAGACCAAGGAATAATTCGGATTCGATGGACAAAATCATAAGATCATTTAGTTGATCTTCCGTCATTGTGTTCCGTAAATAATTTTTAATACGTTTAAGACAGGAAAAGGAGCGTTCCGCGGTGCAGTTAGAGACAGCAGTACAATTAAATAATCTATATGCGATGTCTACATTAGGAAAAACTAATTCCAATTCATTTTCGCGAATGTGTTGCAGTAATTCAGCTGGCAAATGTTTTTCTAGGCTCTTTCCTTTACAATAATGTTTAAAGTGAACCATTTCATCTGCAAATGATGCTTCCAAATCATTTTGATGGTGACTTTCATCTTTGAAAGAATTTCGAAGAACCTCAGCCGCTGCCCTCAAGTCGTTTTCATCCATTTCTCCAAATTCTAAAAGGACTCGAAATTTCTGATAAATCCCATCATATTCTGCATATCTTGTTTCTAGCTCTGTTTTCATGGCATCTAAAATGGGAATAAAAAATGTGTTTATTCGGAAAGTATCTCTTCCTGAAAATTTAGTATCTCCTCCAGCACTTTCATCAGCTCGATGCTTTCTATATTTCTTTCTTTTTACATCGACTTTATAATTTTTATTAGTCGAAATTTTTTTTGCATTCTCCTCATAGAGATCGAAATTTTTACGTGTTTCTTCAATAAGCAGGATAAGCGATTTGTATAGGTCACGAACGTCTCCAATAGTTGTTCTTACAGCTTGTAATTTTATCGTAACAGCTTTAACTCGTTGAAGGAGGAATGACCAAACTGTTAACATTATCGCTGTTTCTAACTCTTCCAGTTTTAGTCGGAGTTCCTTGGCTGTGCTTCTAGTAGCCGGTTTTTCTTGAAGATTTTCTTCAATTACTTTTACAGCCTTATATATTTCTTGCCAGAATTCAGTCAGGATATTCACAGCATTGGCTCGAGCTGATCATCTAGTTGTTGATAGTGATTTCAAGGTTATTGACTTCGATGTCGCAAAAGTTTGTAAAATTTTCCACCGCGCTGTTGACTCAGAGAAGAAGTTATAGAAACTTTGAACGAAATTAAAAAAATTGGCAGCTTCCGAACAACTTTCTGCAGCGTTTGAACCTACTAAATTTAATCCATGGGCAGAACAAGGTGTATATAATACGCAAGAATATTATCTTTCCTGATCCTAGCTTGAAGTCCATTATAAATTCCTCTCATGTTTGCAGCATTGTCGTACGATTGACCTCTCATATCAAGAATATCAATATCAAGTAAGGCTAGAGTTTCTACAACAACCTCATACATATCTTGACCTTTATGCCCTGGATTATCAAGTAATTTTATAAACCCTTCAGTCGCAATCCCATTGGACCCAACGTATCTTATAATGAATGAAAGTTGGTCAATATGTGAAATGTCGGGGGTCGAATCCACTATTATAGAATAGTATTTTGCGTCCTTAACTTCTTGAACGATTTTTGCAATAAGTTTTTGCGCCATCAATCCAATAAATTCTTCGTAAATAGTTTTTGATAAGTAACTTGTTGAACCACTTCCTTTATTGCCATGTCGCTTCTTGCACTGAGACGTCCACATCGGAACTTTCGTTCATAGTCTGAGGACTTTTGAGGACTTTGGAAATGATGCGGAATTCTGCGCTCTCTCCATGGCTGATTACGCAACGGTTGTACATGTACTTATCAAATGATGAAATTCCCCTTCTAATTTATAATTCTCTAACATATTGGGGGTACATGAAATTTTGTATAGCTTCTTTAATCAAAATTCAAGAGGTCGTTAACACGTATTTCGATGATATGAGCTAGCCGCATGAAAGTTGAAAGAACTCATTCATACCGAGAAGAATAGTTTTGTCTAATATTTCCAAAATTTATTACAATCAAAACGCCCATAACTTGCGTTATTAGGTACATTTTAACTACCACGTAGGTGATTAAAAATGCTGGACACATCGCAAGGATGAGTGACCGTGACAATAGATCGACGCACAAAACAACCTTCTGGCAACCGCACACAAAGAGAAGAAGAGGCGGTCAGAAACTGAACTGGAGCGATGACATAAACAAATTTCTCCAACATAACCTCCTTCACAGAATTGCACGGGATCGTACGGAGTGGAGTAGTTTGAGGGAGGCCTTTGCCTGAAAACAGGGCCTAATGAGGGAAAGTGGATTTTGGTTTAAAAAAAAATCAAAACAGGTTGTAAAATAAATTTTAAGATGTATCCACTAACCTCATTACATGTGGAGGCTAATAAATAAAGAAATGTGATTAAAAATATATTCTAATGAGTTCGTAATATTAGTTCTCAAATTCAGGTGGCAGCTAGTTGTAGATATAAAAATCCGTAATGTAATACCTATACCTACTCATTTAAATACACCCCTTGACATTAGGTATCTCCTTAAATTCATTTCAATAATAATTCTTTCCTAATTTTGTGTCTTTATTCACGTTTGCAGATACCAAAATAAATTATTAAATCAGACATGTTAGATCATTATCATTATTAATCATGTAGGGTACATTACTTCCGAACCCGCATTTTCAGTTTTCAACAGTTCTTTGATGAGTCTATTATTTATTTCGGGCCCGAGCGTACCCGAATTAGTGGTTTCTATTGACAACTTTTCTACAGTAGTGAATTCTTTAGCATTATCTTCTAGAAAAAATGGTGATATAATTCGAAAATTTTCGTCTTTTATGATGTTGTTTGTTATTTTTCTCATCTCTTCCGAATCGTTCAAAAGGAATATCAAGTATTTAACCACATGTAATTCGTTTTTCGTTAATAACGCCGGTAAAGGATCGTGTCCATTTCTTCCAAAATAGAAAGCCGCGAGGATGTTGATGAGATTCAACATGGACTTGGTTTTGCTTAGTTTCGGCAAGACATTCTTGATTACGACGGCTTGTAAACGATCCATCACTTCTTCTTTATTTTTCAAGACTTTTTCTATCATGAGGTCAGTGATGAGTTTTTGCGCTGTATATTCAGTACACGGTAACGAACTTGGTGGCCATGGTGACGTTGGGAAGCGTAACAACTGTAAAATCAAACATAAATTTTGTAAGAAATTGGCCTAATGGTCATATTTTGGATTATGTTATAAAAATGACGGAATATTTCAGTGTTGAGCTGCATCATTCTGAGGTCTTGAGTTAGTGTTTGTTAGTCCATGCTCCAACCAATTGAACAATTGTAGGCGTATCTACACTCAAGCATGCACGGTGAACTTATTTTGCTTATTTGCGCCCTTGAAGTAAAATGACATATGTGAGTTTTGATTCTTTACCCTTCATTTATACCACAGGATACCGGCACACAGTGAAGTGTAAAATTTTCGATTTTTTCCATCCTTTGGAGTCTTTATTTATAAACATGAAGTATTCGTTAAAAAAATTAGGACCATCTGGGGATGGCTTCAGCCCCGCAGGTCACGCTAGGGCTACTAGATATTATATAAGAGTATAATAATACGCCATCTTGATTCCAAAAGTGCCCGTCGATGCCGAATTGACTACGCGGGACGCTCCGCATAGTCGGATTCGGAATCGATGGGCACTTACTGAAAACAAACTGGCGTATTATTATACCCCTTCTGATCTAGGTGCTCTAGTCACGCCCTTGCCTGTGCCATGCGTGGTGACCGCACTGTGGGTACTAGAGAGAGTAGCCTGTTCTCTCAAAGAGTATAGGACCGTATCAGTCGGAACAGTGATGATAAGTTGCTGTAAATTTTCCTAAGCAATGCATTCAGTGACTCTGTAACTATGCCTATACCTATGGAATATTACATACGACACTTTTATCGTAGCATCTGGGAAGATGAACGTCAATATCACTTGTATTTGTAAATGGCTAGTTACTCAAAGTTAGGTTCAGATAAGGTTTGGCTCCTTTTGGCGGGGCCAGGAGCGGTAGAAATATGGCACCCATCCTTTCGGCTGTTATTTTCTCAAAATTCGAAATTTATAATTTAAAAAAAATATATATACATACATATAAAAGGTTGAAAAAAAAGGTTAGGCTGATTCCCATTTCGATACACGCACAGCACAACCCATATGCAGTGATTTTCCTTCCCATTTTTACAAATTTAGGACTGTCTACACTTCTACAGATTCTCGTTGTAAGTATGGTTAAAATTCGCTATTATATCAATGCACTTGATGCAGTTTAAAGAAATTTTGTAGTTTTCCTCACCCCACTCTCTTGTGGACCATTATTGGTAAGGGTTAGGATCAAAATAACCTTAAAAACGAATTCAGCGGCTCCCAGAACTCTATTTTCGATATATTGGACGTCATTATTTGTAATTTTCAAGTTGTTTTCCCCTTCAGTGAAGCCTTCAATGGTGGTTTGGATCAAAAAGTTCGTAAGTAGATTTACTGTCTCTGATGATATCCGAGTATACAATCGTTTTTACACTTTTATTGTTGATGTTGTTTAAGATCTTAAAGGTGCACTTTTACCTCAAATTGAACAGAGGCCATTGACCTTTGAATTGACGTTTTCTTAAAACTCTTGGGTAGAACTCTATCCTTACATTAATGAGAACGATTTTCTATGGTTGAGCAAATTTTTTCGACCCTGGATGTCTTGGCAGCTTTAAAGCGAAATTCAAGATTTCTTTGCGAGAAATCCTATGTTGAACTTGACCTTTGGCAGGACCCCTCAAAATTATTCGATTTCAAAAAAAAAATGTTTTAGCTAGTGGGTTCTATAAATTAAAAAGAACAAGTTCAGTCATCGGGAGTAAAACATTTTAAAAATCGGCAAATTTTGGATCACTCTATTGTGCATGGTCAAGGAGAGAGGATACATCATAATATTATTATATAAGATGTTAAATGCTTCATTTATTGAAGTAATTTTGATTCTAAATCGATTTCTAAACTAAACGAACATTATTTCTTCCAATCAAGGAAGTAAGAAAGAGTAAAAACAAACATTTTGAAGTCAGAAAAGAAAATTAAACACAAGTAAGGAAATAATGGAGTAAATTATTAACCTGTAGCATTCCGAGTTCATAATTGAGTTTAAAAACTGGCGAGTGGTATTGATTTTCATCAGGTTTGTGCGTAAAGCCCATTTTCAAATGAATTGAAAGATCAGTTAATACGAACCTAAAATATTAGTAATAAAAATAAAGGTATGTTTGCAAAGTATCTCATATGTACATTAGGTTGTCTTCTATTTTAATATACTCGAATTTCGGCGGGGCAACGCAAAAATCTAACTTCGAATGGGGGCGGGCGTCACGGGGGAGAGAGTTGGCAAGTATCAAAAGAAATTCTTTTGTTCGTAAAATGTTTCAGTTTTTTGAAGAGGCCTTTAGAGGATTTGAGGAGCTAGCATTCGAATTCTCCCTATTTGTGCTAATGGGACACCATACCTGAATCGATTCCAACAAATCAAAGAAAATGTAGGCAGCGAAATTTGACTTGAATCTACTGAGGGAAACAAATACGGATACCGGTACCTATCCGAGTAGTTCAAATTGACAGAGATTTTAAGAATCTGATTTTTTTTCGCAACTAAATTTAAAACATATCAATAAAAAATTTTCGTTTATCATATATAATGGCTTATTTAATCATTAAATTGATTATTGCCGGTGTCATAATTTTATCTCTAAATCCTTGAAGCAGAGTACAGGCGGTTAACTACATCGAGTGTGGACTAATGTTAGAACATTAATTTCATAACGAAACTGGGGCTATTCAAATCACTGAATTCATGTTTCAGTTTTGTTTGTTTCTAACCTCCACCTCCTTGACACCTCGAGGGCCGGTTAACTGTATGAATTTTCACCTATTTTATGCTGGAAATTGCATGTCCTGCTTTAGAAATATATATAACAGTTAACGATCGTGACTGGTGAAGTTAGTAGTAAATGTGGTAACAACAGCAATGTTTGCTTGAATTGTTACCAGAAAACAAGTGTTGAACAACAAACAGTATCTAAAGTAAAAATAAACCGTCCGAAAACCGACAGTTTGTTCTGCCGATGTCGCCAGAAATGTCAACATATCGTGGCTAAAGGGACATACCAATAAGCTGGCCTAATACATCAGGAATGATAAGATTGTATTACTTACCAACCATATCCATTCTTCTGTCGTTTGTAATTAATTTCTGCTGAGTCAGATATCCTATATCCCAGTGTTACCTGGCACCTAGGTATTGAAGTGTTGACGTTGAACTCGTAGACATTATGAAAGTTATTTTCTCCGGTCTTGCGTTTTACTTTAAAAGTCCGACAGCTGAGTTCACTAAAGCGTATGTTCTTGTAATCCCATACGTTTATGTAAGATAAATCCAGGTACCACCTGTTTCCAAGAAAATTGATTTTAAAATTATACAAGTTTGATTTCTTTCGCGAAACGATTTTGCAAGTATGTGCAGAATGTAGGAAAAAATTCCATGTTTCTATCTGCAGAACTCCACAGCTCTGTAATAGATACTTCTGTGTGTGCTGATCAGACTCTTTTAATTAACCTCGACGTAATGCTGTTTTTATTTTCGGATGTTTTTCGTAGAATGTTGGATGAGTAGTATCCCTGGCAATAGGGTGCCACTTAATAATTATTATACATTGGCGTTATTTATTCATTCATTAATTTTTGAATTTTGAATTTTGTAGAGTGTCGGATGGCTTATTGTTGCTTCTAATACAGGAACACATTGAAAATGCTTTTTTTCTAAAAACAAAACATGCTCAGGAGTGGCGCAATGAGGTTGAAGTTTTAATATAGGATTGTTGTTGTTGTTATAAACCATAGTCTCTCGACTATCGGGTGGGGTCTCTCCACTTTTTTATCTCCTGTGCCAATTTTGTCATTTTTAGGAAGGATTTAACCTTATCTGCTGTTCATAGTTCATTCTTTGCTTTTTTTTTTCAGTTCTGTCTTCAACCATTCCCTCTAGCAGTAATAACAATAACCCTGGATGTCTCATTATGACCTATCGTTTTAACTCTTTTCTCTATGAGTATATTCCACAAATTTCTCTTTTCTTTCCTATTCGCCTCCATACCTTTTCATTCTTGATCTTTTCTATCCATTTGATTTCCTACAATCTCTGATAACACCACATTTTAAAAGTTTCTATCCTCTTTTTTTTCTCTCTTCTTTGAATTCTTATTGTTCAGGTCTCATGTCTGTGTACAATGCTATACTTTAAATATACCTTCGAAGAAATATCAGTCTTACTTTTGAATCTATATCTACATTAACTATGTCTCCTTTTTGAAAAAAAACCTCACAGCTTGTTCCATCCTACTCTTTTTTTCTGTTTGATTTCTTCTATCTTGCGTTATCAGACCACCTGTGTATTTAAGTTATTTTATCTCCTTTATTTTTTCCCCTCCTGTTCGATATTTATTGGATTTTGTTTTCATCTACTTACTACCAGCACTTTTGTTATGTTTTTAGTCGTCTTCGTTTTATTTTATTTTCAATTTCTCATCCAACTTTTTAAATGTTTTCTTTAGTTCTTCTTTACTTCTTTCCACTGTTGCAATGTCATCTGCAAACCTTATCATTCTAACCGTCTCCTTTTGTATTACCACCCATATGGTTTCCTTTCATTAATTTATTCAATGAATTTTTCTATAAATAGGTTAATTGTGGTGACAAATAGCAACCTTGTCTCACTCTTTTTGAATTCTTGCCTCTCCCACTTCATCCTCTATTTGTATTTGAGCCTCTCGATCCTTATATGAATTCGACATTGCTCTTCTTTCTTTATACTTAACTCCTATCGCCTTCGATAGCTGAAACATTTTTGACCATTCAATACTAGGTATCAAAAGCTTTTTCTAAATCTATATAAATCTACGTATGTATCCAAACCGTTTTAAAAGCCTCAATCATAAAATTACTTTTATAGTTCCTCTACCTTTTTTGAATTTAAACTGATCTATCATCTTTTCTTCCATTTTATTTTGTATTCTCTTATTTATAATCCTAGCTAGAACCTTTACTTGCTCCTGCTATTTCAAGGATCATATAATGAACCTGCTTTTCTCGAAATCTGGGAGTATTGTTATTTCTCTTTCCTCATACATCCTGCAAATTAATTCGTATAAATTTTTTTAAACTACTCCAGCATTCAATGGCGCAGCAAAGATTTTCTCATCGGATGGGCTGGACTTTAGGTTTTTCCTATACTCAGTATGCCTACAGGATGTTCAAGAACATTGATTACCCCAATGAGATATTTTCGGTATGTTGCTAACATAATGTTTACATTGGCTCAATGTTAACAATTTGCTGAAAATATCTCGTTGGGGTACGGGTACTCGATATCTTCCAACCCTCTGTATTACCCACCACGTACATATGCCTATTTATCAATTATTCAGTTATACCTCTATTTTGGAAATAAAAACGGACCTACGAAAATTGATTTAGGAAAGAAATTTAATTGGATACAACAGAATTTATTCGAGAATATTCAAAAAAAGTTCAAAAGAAGATTGTATCATCCCATACCAAGTGTACGCATTTTGACTCAGATGATTTATACAACGCGATTTGACTACTCAGTAACTTGTAAAATTTTCGATTTCTTTCATTCGTTGGAATCTTATGTGAATTTGAAGTATTAATAACTCACTAGCAATTTCATAAATCTCTTCTGCCTTACCTGCCTTTATTTTTTTCAGAGCTTTATTAGATGCTGATCTCAAAATAGGATTTGCTCTATCTTCATCCTCCACAGCGTCTTCCAGGCCTGTCAAAATAATCGATTATAATCGATAACGAGCCTTCTTAACAATTATCAATCATCAAGGCTTATTATCGATTTTAATCGATTTTTTAACGATTATCAATTATTACGGCTTATATCGATTTTAATCGATTTTTTTTTGGTTGCAAAATCAAGAAAATAATGCTGCGATAATGCAACTATAAAGAAGTGCAGCTGCAGCTTAGACTCTTGATCGCTTGAAAAGTGAACTTGAAATAGAACATGAATCATTATTGTTACTGAAAAAACTTCTTTTTCCATTCTCTGGAGAGGAGATAACATAAAAAATGTTTCAGTTGAGAGGATAGTTAAGAAATCAATGGGATTTATTTTTCGAGTTCTAAAATTTTCATGCCCTACCCACAAAGTTCTTCCTTATCGAAAAAAAAAAATAACACCATAAATATTTGAATTTCAGTTTTGATTCTAATCGACAGCAAATGCAGTACTAAAACATACTCGTCCAATGCATCCAAAAATTTGAATCGATGCATGCTTAAAAACAGGTTAAGTCACATTTTTGAAATTTTACAGGAGAGTAAAAAAACGTTTTACGGCAAAGTGGTAACACTGACGCTCGGTATGACTAGGTCCAAATATGGTATTTTTGATTAGAAAAATGTTGCCAGTCTCGATTTTTGTGTATCTGTTAGCGGTAGCGAGATATTTCAAAAAGAAAAATGGACTTAACCTGTTTTCACACACGAGATTCTAAAAAATCCTGTCTATGGAAAATTTTTGGGAAAATTTTCAGAATTATTTCTATTTAGGGGAAAACTCACCTTTTACGTCATAATGTACGATAATTGCATGCTTTATTATAAATCTTACAAAATAATCAAAATTACAAATCAAAATTTTAATTTTATTCAAAACTTTCTTTCAAATCATACGAAATACCTAATCAAAATTCATTACGGCAAACGTTTCACTTTCTTCTCTTTATTAAGAATTCTATCATACTTTAACTTTTTTTCTAACCAAACTCTGTTTTGCCTGTTTGGCAGAAATAGATTGTAGAGAATTTTCCTCCATAATGAAACGAAATTCATTAATCAAAGGTACAATCAGGCACAAGCGAAATATTACGAAAACTACAGACACGCACAACCATCGACATGTGGTTTGATAAAAACAACTGTGAACTTAACCTAGTCTTGCATGAAAAAAAATGGGCTAGACTTGTTTTTCCGCGATGAAAATTTCAAATATGTTTTTTTGGCACAATGGTTCGACGAATCGAACCAGTATTTTTCCTATGTGTCGGTCTTGGTATGACAGTGTTGCCCGTGCACTGAACTGATTTTGGCAAAATCGGTGACTTAACCTGTTTTTGCATGCGCCAATTCATTTATACTCGTAAAAACGAAAAATTATCGATTTTAATCGATTATAATTGATAACGACTGCCTCAAAATCAATTACACATAATTGATAATAATTATCGATTTTTGACAGGTCTAGTACCTTCTCAATCTAAACATTTACATACTTATACCTGCTCCATTCTTATACAGTTTTCCAACATACTATCGTACCTATCTTTTTACTTTGTCTTTTTTAGAGTCCAAGAGTTTTCTTTTTTCATCCGTTAAATTATTTGTTCTCTTTATTCTTGCTCCAAAATATCCTTTTACTTTATTATATGCCTGATTGGTTTTTATGCTTTCATTTGCTTCTGAATTTCCTCACAGTTCTGAATAGTCCATTTTTCTTTTGCCTTCTTACATTCTCTCTTTATTTGATTTCTTGAGGCCTTATTGTCCTTACTTTCTCTATAATTGGTTTGTTTATACTTTCTTCTTTCTTCCATTAACTTTAGTATCTCACTTTTCATCCATGGTTTTCTCCTTTCTGTGCGAGTTGTCGTCATAATTGTGGTGGTGAAGACGCATCTTCATGGAAAAGTACTGATGTAGTTTCCCCTTGCTTTTATCAGGGTTTATCTGTCGGAATTTTCATGTGCCTTTAGTTTTTCTTTATGCCTCCTCGCCATGCCAAGGTAGCACACACAGGAGTTTAATATATAGAATTAGCCATTAGAAAAATTGCAATTTTGCTCTCAAAAGTTGTAAAAACTGAATTTCGTAAAAGAAGTTCTTGAATCGTAAAAAAATTGTTCTTTCTACCGTGACAAATACGTATATCTACCCCATACAAGGTGGAAAAATGTCTTCAATGACGATTGCCCTTTGCTTGAGTTTTAGGCAGAAGAGGACTCTTTTCACTGCTGCTGACGAAAATCGGATTAAAAAAAAAATAAACATGGTTTTGCACTGGATGTAAATAGATAATCCCATTTCTCTCTCTCTCTCTCTCTCTCTTTTTTTTTTTTTTTTTTTTTTAAGCGAAATAGGACTATATTCTTTTTGGCCAACAAATATTCCCCAAAAATGAGGCTCGAACGTGCAGTTAACTTTGGAATTTTAAATGGAGGAACTGTATGATGTGCATGTGGCAATTAACATTCTAAACGTAATTCGGGCGAAGGGCTAATTGAAGTCGTACCAAAGAAATATCAAGTTTGAGTTCCGGTGCACAAGTGATACAATACTGAAAGTGTAAAAAAAATCATTAATCTTGTGTATTTCCCATTCACTCCCGAATGTGTCTTAATACATACACACATTTGGCATTTTATTGGTGTCTGTGTAAACAGCTGTTATTATAATTTTCGGGTGCGAAGACGTAACCATTTTACTGACATATATCTACCTGTACTGCTAGTGTGTTTTATATTATTTACATGTGAGAATTACCAGTTTCGCCCTAAAGATAGGGTAAATTTTATGATGAATAATTTTTGAAGAAAATTTCATGACGAGAATTTTTGCTTGAGACTTTTTTCATTTCCTAGGTACTTGAGAATATACAACAGTCAAAGAAGTTTTGAACTGCCATATTGACGCCTGAGGGTCAAACCCTGCTGAGATTCGTTACAACGTTGAGCGTATTAATCAGCATGGAAATGTGACAGTGTGTACAAATTTCAGCTTCCTCGCTGCATTTTCATTTATTCATTACTGTATCGTGATAGCCATTAATGTGGTTCGTAGCGCAACCCGAAATTGTACATGATACAAATTTTTGAAAACTTCAACACAGCACTTTATCACAGACTTTCATACATTCAATTTGTTCTAAAAAGAAAGTCGCTCTTTGCAACAATGTATTAAAAATAGGGGTAACTATAAAATCCAAAAAACTATAAGGGTGAAAATGTTAATTTTATATCGTAGCACACGCCTCTTCCTATGAATTCATATCTATACCCCTCAAATTAGACTGGCAAAACATCATCATTAGTCGCGAGACTCCCTTTGCCTTGTATTCGCAATTTGAGGGCGGAAATAACTTTACACTTACAGACATACAATACCTCATCCAACGTCCTGTGTATGTACGAGTATTCCGTACCTACCTATCGGTGATTTAATGGGCTTGGTATGAGTACTCTAAATATTACTTTTTTTCATCGCTGTATTCCATTAAAATTGGCTCCGCACGACGAAAGGTAAACGATAGCGATATTCTCTTCCAACTGGTGATTGCTTGGAAAAAGTATATCCAAAGAGTAATCGCTTCACAGAACTTGGCCACTTCCATTTCAATCTTTGGAGGTGCTGGGAAAATATCTGCAGAAGTAACTGCATTTTCGCCTGGGTATAATTACGAATTGTTAAAAGAGTTGTTCAGGGAATTCACAGTGTAAGTATTGATAATCGCCATCATTTTGTAGAGCATATGTGCTTAAATATATTTTGAAGGTATTATAGGTAATAGGTATATTAAAAAATATTGAAAATACACAAGTAGGTAAATAAAAAAGTATGAACTAGTATTAGCGTACCGATGATGTGATGAGGTTCTGTTCGCAGTAGCTTTATCGATTCAGCTTGAATTCTTTTTAACGATTTTGTCCTTCTGTAAGCAACATTATGTCAGTGTAAATGAGATTGAAAACTGCTTCAATATCACAGCTTAATTTGCTATAATAACCTGGGCGAAAACGACATCATGTTAAATTATAAAGAATGAGGCTGGACCCAAAACTGCTTTCAGTATCTTATACAGTTAATTTGGAGCATAGACGCATCACAAACGTGGTAGGAACTTGGTTATTAAATGAGTAGCGTTGGTAGCTCGTTCGGTTCTCTTTAATTTTTGCATCCATTATAATTCGAAAAAGTTAAAAATAGCACGTCGGAATTATTTTTCAATACAAATTAATGAACTATGAATGTAAATTACGAAGTGTAAGGTTGTACACATTTGTATTAAATCTCCTGTACCGTATATACTTGTTCGAAATACTTCACTCTACTTATTGTTATTTCAAACATTACTTATAATAACTGAACAAACCTGTCGAACAATACGAATCTACTGGGTGACACGAAAATAAAAAGGCTTCCAAATTGTAAATCAAACAAACTGTAATAAACTGTATCGCCTGAAAAATACGCTTCGGATGAATGGTGCGTAATCCTTTCCCCTCCCTCACTATACACAGCATAGACGAGGAACATGGATGAAATTATAAGTAAAATTAGTGAAATTTTTCGTTTTTGATTCTGGTTAATGGGAAATTGTGGCTAGACTCTGCTCTGTCAGTTTTAAATACTTATGTAAACTTGGTATGGTTTATGAAGCTATTAACTTTTTTAAATTTCATATTTCTTGATAAATCTCAAAATCATAACAAATTTTGAAATATTTTGTAGGTTTAAAAAAATTGTGAATGAGTTTTTAAATTTGATTGTAAAGTTGATTTCCTGCATTATTTTTAATTCCTAGTAAACGTGAGATAAAACTGATATGTTTTGAAGATATTTCGTGAGTTTTGAATTCTTTTAAAGTTTAAATTGTTGCTAATTTAAATTTTTTTCCAGTTTGATTCGTGTGAATAAGAATTCGTGCAGATTTTTGAGATGGCAGATTTCTAAGTCACCCGTGCGGTTGAGTTTGACCGAAGCTCCGTCCCCAGCTCACAAAATTTAAAAAGGATGATGTTTTTCTGGGCATTGCTGATGAATCCCAGAATATTGAAATTTGGAGCATTTCGTTAGTTCTTTGACAAACTGTATTGAGTGTCATTGCGAATCACTGAAAGACTATGCTAAGTGATCTTTCATTTAGCATAATCTTTGCACTTAGAACAGTCTGTCAAATAACCGACGTTTTGAACCCGTTCCCTTCTGATGGATTGTAGAATACTATGTCGAACAAAATGACTATTGATTCTACCGAGGGAGGAGAAAATTTTTTTTATTCAATTGCCATTTTTCAGACACATTTTTGTGGCAAAAAATACCTATTTTGAAATAAAATTCAAAAATATTTTCGTGGATAAATTTTTTAAGTGTATGCGATCAAATCCACAGGGTGTTACTGAAATAAATTTTGAAATCCCTTACAATTTTCAATGTTCTTAAATTGGAAAATTCCGTGTTTACTTGTACTATTTCTTGTGGCTTTAAGTAGGTATGCCTTTTCAAAATATGTCACTGCGCCCAACAACAGCCTTTTGACATTTTGCGCACTGTAAATTGGGGTGACATTAGCTGTCTCTGCTCTCTGTGCTTTTAAAATAATAAAGCAACACAGCCACTCATTACGGACTTCTAGAGTACACATGGACGCTGTTAGGCGTAAGGGAACCAACCAGCAAAATCTGTTTTTTGAGAACACGTGATTCGAAGTTCAAGAGAACCATGTAGAAAGTATATGACATGGCGTGTACTGATAAGCTTTTCTCAACGTATGTTCCTATTTTTGAATCGGGGGCCCAATTTTGAAAAATTCTACTTTTTACGCTCTTTCCAACGATACTAATAACTCATTTTGTTTACAAATGTTTGTTGGTTCCCTTACGCTTAACAGCGTTATATGTTAAGTGTCAGTTAAAAGTGAACCGTTTGCTCTTACGATTCTTACGAAGAAAACTGTCTTTCTACTCATTCTGTAATTATTGGAATCCAAAACCTGCATTATAGTATGAAAAAAAGCGGTTATAACGTAAGTTGTGGAATAAAGGGAAGCAAATTTCTCATAAAATTAATTCGATATTTGGATCCGCCAGAAAATTAAGTTTTTGTACTAATGAAGTTGCATTGGCGGTATCCACAGAATCGCGACGAGAAGATCCGGGCTTGGAGGAAAACATGGGTCCTTTTCGGAAATTACGATTTTGCACTCGAAGCACTCAAAAAAGATTAGACAATGTAGAAAAGGATCAGACGGTCAAAAGTCCGGGCCCCCAAAAAAGTGCAAGTCGGGAGGATATCTTCTCCTTTCCTCACAGTTTCGTTACGCAATGGTATCATATTATATCCATTCGAGACCTTGGATGATTTAGAATCAGCAAGTGTGGGCATGCGTTCATACTACCGGCAATATTGACAGAAGTTTACTTTAAAACAAAAAATACAATTTTCTATCGTCCAAAAAGGGGGAGGGGGTTAATTAGGATACAATTCTCTGTTTGGTGTGTTCTTGTAGAAGTACAAATAGGGCTCAGAAATTGGGGGGCTTAAGCCCCCTTATTATGAAGAAACATCACCCCGCGCATCATTTTCTTTGGTAATTTTTCAGTGTTTTGGGGGGCTATTTAGAAGTTTGGAGGGGCTAAACCCCCAAGCCCCCCCCTATTTGCGCCTATGTGTTCTTGTGATTGATGATAGCGATCTATGATCGCAGATTGTTCATAAACTTAAAATATATACAATTTTCAAGTTAATCAAATCTCTATGAACAAATCTAGGATTATGAAAAATATCGTGATCTGTAATCTCGTTGACCTTCGGATTACGGTTCCGCTTAGTTTTCGTGATATTTTCCATTTCAGATCGTGCTCTCTAGATCATTTAGAAATCGGTAAAATGCCAAAAATCATCAAATCGCCAGGTAATTTTACACTGATTAGAAAGTCAAAAATCATGTACCAAGCTACAATATTCAATTAACGTAGAACGAGTTAATGGTAAAAATCACAAGTATGAGTATACGGTTGGTCTAGAGGGAAATATTACCCCGAATACTCGGCGTGTGCCAAAGACTACGAGATGCTGCGTTTACGGACACCCCTTCCCCAATAGCTTTCATAACGTTTTTAGGGCAGTTGCAGACCAGTTTCCACGATCAGTTATCTTCTTATAATGCCTAACCTTGATTTACTCTGGGAAAAAAATATCCTACTATTTCCATTATTCAATTTCCCAGCGGCTGCTTTCAGCGAGAGTTTAATATTCTACTTTAAATTTTCTAGGAGTGTCGTAGAATTTCTTATCGTTACTTTTTAAATTGGGACGGCAAAATATCATTCATTATTATTATTATTGCCGCGTTGGACTGCTTAGCAATCCGCCCATTTTTGGGCAACCGCCTCCACCACTCCCCTCCATTTGTTACGGTCTTGCGCTACCCTCATCCACCCCGTACCTACCGTTTTTTCCAGCATATCGCGCCAACGTACCGGTGGTCGTCCCTTTTTCACCTACAATGATAGAATAATTCTTCATCTTTAAAATTTCAGTATACTCATCCAATACCCTGCATGTATACACTTTGTGAATACCTGTTAGTGGTGATTCAGTGTGTGCTTGGACTTTTAAATTAAATAATATAAATTAATATTATCGAGTTCCAGTGTTATATTCCATTAAAATGGGGTCCGTGCGTGAAATTATGAACGTTGGTTCTGTTGTCCTTCAGCCGGCGACTGCTTGGAAAAAGTATATCCAAAGAGTGATGGCTTGGCAGAACTTGGCAACTTCCATTTCCACCTGTGGAGGTGCCGGGAAAGTTTCGCCAGAAATTATTGCATTTTCGCCTGGAATAAATACGAACAATAATTAATGAATTTTCTTGTTGCTATTCTTAGCACGTAATAATGATCGTCACAATCATGTTTTACATAAAAATGAAGAGTTAAGTAAAGAAGAAAAAATGTATTTTAGCGCACGGTTGATGCGGTGATGCGGTACTGTTGGTAGTGATACAGCGTCCTCTGGAAGACTAACTTGTACTGATTCAGAAACACTATCAGAAGTTTGCTGCCTCCTGTAAATGATTTTGTGAATTTATAAATGCAAGTGAAATTGGTTTCAATATCAGAAAGTAATTTGCTGTAATTACCTGGGTGAACTCGACATGATAACAGATTACAAAAATATGTTGCAGACTTGAGGCGGCTTTCAAGATTTTTTTCAGTTGATTCGAAGGGCAGGCGCGTCAACCATCGATGTAAGAATCTCGTTTTTAAGCGTGGCGTTGGCTGTCAACTTACAACAATTTATTATTTCTGGTGTGTGGTATGATTCAAAATGTTAAAAATAGTACATTTGAATAATTTTGAATATAAATTAATGAACCATTGAGATTTTGTTGTTTACCTATAGAGTAATGCTATAGGTACATGGTACATATTTATTCTATCTCATTTGTCGTACTTGTTCAAATGCTTCACTCGACCACACTGATTACTTTACAATTATACAGATGTTTCAAAACATATTATTTCTAATTTCGTATAGTACGGTTGAGTTCAAATTTCTAATACCCATCTCAGGTAACTGTTTCATTTAATCACTTATTTGGGAGGTATGTAAATATTGCATCACTGAACTAACCATGTTGATTGACAGAGATGTACCCTCCGTGGATTCAGGGACCTATCCTGCAGGAATAGTTCAAAATTCGTAAGAAATATGATTTTTAACGCTACCCTCTCCTCCACCAGAGTATTTTCAAATTAAATTATTGAGAATTCAAGAGATATTTAACACATACTTCGATGATATGAGCTAGCCACTTGAAAGTTGAATGAAGCCATGTGTCAGGTTGGCAAAAACAGTCCCGGATAGACTGCCAAACTGCACATTGTTGTATAAAAACCATAAAAACGCTGATTTGTATACAACACTCTAATAAGATAGTTTCGACTCTGTACTGACAAAACGAGCAAAATTGAATCTCTGTAAACAGAAGCATCCTGCAAAACAGTCACAGAACTTGGTAGAACAGCCAAAAATAAACATGGGGAGGGGGCAAAACCAAAAAAACAAGAAAAATAAAACCTCCACTGGGTTACAGTGGGCATCAGGAAAACATCCTGGATGAGGAAAGTTGTTCCCAAGTCTGCAAAAACCCTGTTTGCACACGTGCACATAGAAAAAATCAACAAAATTTCAACATGCTGGATCAGTATAGAATCAAAATCTACTCATACTGACGTAAGAAAACTCGGAGGGAGCATTAGACTGTACAATTAAAACAAGTTTGAACTGTATTTACTAAAATTTTGAAATTTTAAATAGTTCATTCATGAGGTGAGTCAAAGAATTTGCTCTGCCCAACCTTCAATCATCGGGATGACCCCCAGGTCACAACAACTAAGTGCCTACATCGTGAATCTTACCCACAAATGCTCAAATTAGGTTGCCTGCACTCACATTTTCAGGCAAGCCACCGTTCACCTAGCCATGCTGGGGCGAAAGTTTAACCGCGCATCACTTCCGTAGCATAAAACACGCAAAATGTACTTAAAAACTTGATTATACTCGTAATCATTTTAATAATTTTATCGCGCGCATAGAGAGGAAAAAACGGTCGATACGCGATGTCGATCATCGAACGGCTCGAACGTACTTGCTTTCTACCTAAAATCTAAAATTGCAGCAACCCGACGAGGATCGGGTAGAGAAAAAAAAAAGGAAACAGAAAAAAAAAGGATATGGGAGGCAATGATGTCAAGGACAGTTTGATTGTGAAGGAAAAGATGGACGAACGGGTGAGATCGGACGAGAAATGCACGTGGCTACAGCGACTATACGTCTAAATATAGATGTACACAAAAAGTTCGAATTCCAACCTAGGTTGCTACGCGTATTTGGCCGAAAGCGATCGCGGGGAGCGAGAAAAACGAATTTTGAAATCAAAAAATGTGCAGACCAAGTCCCACCTGTCACAGCCATTAATACCAAGAAGAATAATGTTTGAAAATAATCCCAAAATTTATTACAATTGACACCCACACCTAACTTACATAACTAGGCACATATTAGCGACTATATATTTGAATAAAACGATTCGAATAAATTTTTAATATTAGTTTTCAAATTCAGCTGGCAGGTAGTTAGATATAAAAGTATGTAAAATACATATACCTACTCATTACGAATCAAGTATACAACTTAATATTAGGTATCTTCTTAAATTTATTTTAAAATTAATTCCTCCTAATTTTTCTACTATCCAACTTTGCAGCTACCAAAATGAACTATTAATTAGACTATCGGATATTATGCGAGTTGAAGATAAAACTTGATATCGCCTCTAGTATTTTTTTTTTTGTTTCCTACTAACTTTTCGAATGTATAATAACGAAATTCAGAGTGCCTTCCTATCAATTATAAAATGATTATCTTAAAAAGAACAAATTCAAATTTTCCTTTAAGGCATATTAGATCATTATTAATCATGTACCTAGACGGTAAATACTCTCTAACTCGCATCATTTTCAATTTTCAACAGTTCTTTAATGAATGCCTTATTTACACATATGTCGGCTCCGAGTGAACCCGAATCAGTGGTTTTTTCTGTCAATTTCTGAACAGTATTGAATTCGTTGACATTATCTAGTGGAAAAAATGGAATTAAAATTCGAAAATTTCCATATGTTCCCATTTTTTGTGCTAGTGTTTTCATCTCTTCTGAATCTTTCAAAAGAAATATCAAACGTTCAGCTAAATTTAACTCAGTTTTCGTTAATAACGGCGAAGAACTCTTTCCGTTTACTCCGAAACCAAAAGCCGCGAATATGTTGATGAGATCCAACATGGATTTTGTTTTACTTAGTTTCGGCGAGACATTATTGATTACGACGGCTTGCAAACGATCAATCACTTCTTGCTTATTTCTGGCAAATTTTTCTACAATGAAATCAGTGATGACTCGTTTCGCTGTATCTTCAGTACACGGAAGCGAATTTAGTGGCGTTGGTGACCCTGCGATTTCTAACTGTAAAATTAAACAGGAATTTTAACAGAAATTGGCTGTGTGGTCGCAATGCTAATTATGTTGTAAGAAAGACGCAATATTTCATTGGTTAGCTTATCATCCTGAGGTCTTGGATTCAAGCATGTTAGTCTAAGTTATAATCAGTGATGCTCAGAATCTGGATGTTTAAGTGTTAAAAACTAAAAATAAAGCCGTATGAAAAGCTTTAACAAGACCTAAATAGTCCATAAAAAGTTCTTATACTAGTGAAGTAAGTGCAATAGTCCCAAAATGTCTCTATAAAACTATGGCTTCATGGGTATCCTTCGAAAACTGAACCAAATTTTTATATTTCTATTCAACTCCCAAATTATGTACTTTGAATCAAAATACTTTATTGAGAGAAATAATGAGTTTATGATTTTTCAATTTTTATGGATTTAAAAAAAAATTTCTTCTAGAAAAATTGAAAATTAAAATTATTTTACTCAAAATATTGAAAAATTGACAAGATAGTCTTGAAAATTGAATTTCTATTTGAAATTGTTCTAAAAAGTCTTTAAAAACATTAATTTTAGGCAAAAAATGTCTTTTTTGAAGGAATAAAGTTAAAAAAAAAATGCCGTATCAAAGTTAACTGATTGGTTTCAGAATTTTCTGTTTCGTCTAGAGAACCTAATAAATCGAACAGACTAGGCTGAAAAGAAAAAAAGAAAAAAAAAAGAAGAAAAAAGGTTTTGCCTAAAAATACATATGTAGTTTAGAAAGAGAAGTACTTTTTACCTGAAATTTAACAGGGGGTATAAACGTTTGTATTCACTTTTTCTCAAAATTCGCAGGAGCTACTCTATCCTTAAACTACAGAGGTTTCTGTACCTCTGGTTAAACGAATTTCTCCGACAGTACTGGATGATTTGGAAGTTATAAAGCAAAACATTGAAGATTTCCTTGCAGGAAATCCTATGTTAAATTTGGCCTCCTCGACAGTACTTTTTAAAATTGTTCGATTTAAAAAAATGTTGGCTGGTGAATTTTGTGATCAAAAGGAACAAATTCAGTCACTAAAAGAGCAAAAGATTTCAAAATCGTCAAATTTTAAATCTTTCTATTGTGCATGGTCAAGAAGAGAGAATGCATCATGTATTGTTATAAGATGTTAGAGCTTTCATTTATTAAAGTAATTTTGATTCTAAGTGATTTTTAAACTAAACGAACAGGCAAACATTTTCGAGTCAGAAAAGAAAATTGCAGATAAGTAATGAAATAATGTATGCAGTAAATTACTAACCTGTAGATGTTTGGCGTAATAATTTATTTTAAAAACTGGCGAGTGGTATTTATTTGTCTCACGTGTGTGTCTAAAGCTTATACGCAAGTCAACTATAACATCAGTGAACTTCAACCTGAAATATTAGTAATAAAAGTAAAGCTTTGTCTGCGATGAAGTATCTAATATCCACATTCACAGTTGATAGTAAATTTGGAAATACCAGCAAAGTTTGCTAGAAATGGTAGCAGAAAACAAATGGTGAACAATGGACAGTAGGCTAAAATGAAGATGAAATAACTGAAAACCGACAGTTGGTTCTGCACACTCAACCGCAGTACGATTGTAATACTCACCAAGCATATCCTTTTTTCTGTTCTTTGTAATTAATCTTTGCTGAGTCGAATATCTTATAACCCACTACTACCTTACTTGAAGGTATCGAAGTCCTGACGCTGAAGTCGTAGATATCATCAAATTCATTTCCTCCAGTTTCGCGTTTCACGCTATAAACTAGACATTGGTACTGAGTAAATTCTACGTTCTTGTAATCCCAAATGTATATGTAAGGTAACTCCAAGTATAACCTGTATTCAAGAAATTAATTTTAAAATTGTAATTGTTGACTTCACAGGTTTGTTTTGTTTCTTTCTCGAGACGTTTTTGCAAGGACGTACCGAAGAGTTTATCCAGGGGGGATAAAAATTGTGAAAGTCCCTACTGACTCAACTCAGAATTTCCAAGTATCAAAGCAAAAAAAAATCTTTCGACTTGTAGGATTTTCCCAACTCGCCTGACTGAAATGGTAAATTTTCCCAACTGCTGAGTGAAAAATTCCTACAGGGGGGGTAAGTTGCCCCTCTGCCTCCTATCGGTACATCCCTGCGTTATTGGAATTCTGTGAAAATAATGTAGTACAAAATTCCATGTTTCTATCTGCAGGACTCCAGCTCTGTAACAGAGATTTCTTTATTCTGATCGAACTCTTGGCCGCTAGGTACATAATACTATTTTAAATTCCGGATTTGTACATAGGTTGCTGAATGAGTTGTTTCTTTTTTCCGAATACCGCGCAGCAGTGGCAATAAGGTGCTACATAGTTGTACTTGGGTGTATGTTTTTTTAATTTCGAATTTTAGGAGTGTTAGATGGTTTATTGTTCCTTTTAATACAGAAACACAGAAAAAATACTTTTTATAAAATCAAAAAATGCTCAGGAGTGGCGCAATGAGTTTGAAGTTTATATACGCTTGTTGTTGTTATATTCCTTAGTCTTTCGACTCGTAAATTACGTCTCTCCACTTTCTTCTCTCCTATGCTAATCTTTTCATTTCTGATGATTTACACTTTATCTCCTTCATTATCTGCTCTTCTTAGCTCATTCTGTGCCTTCATTTCCAGTTCTTTCCCTCAACAGTTCCCTCTAGTAATAAGAATAATATCCTTAGATGTCTTATATGTAGTATGACCTATCATTTTAATTCTTCTCTTTACGATTATATTCCTCATTTCTCTTTTCCTTCTTATTCGGCTTAGTACTTCTTCATATTCCTGATGTTTTCGGTTCATTTGATTTTCAATATTCTCCGATATAACACCTCATTTCAAAACCTTCTACCTTTTTTCTTTCATGTGTTCATATTTTGTCCAGGCCTCACATCCGTATAATGTTATATACTTCAAATATACGTTTGAAGAAATCTCAGTCTTACAATTGAATCACTAGTTGGACAGTTCAAAGCGATTTAAATACTGTTAGTAATCCTAACAGAATTTTTTGAAACTTTTCGGGACACATTGTCCCGCTGGGACGGAAAAGATTAAACAATGTTATAGGGTGATCCAAAAATAAAATGACTGGATTTTTATCAACGTGCATATCGAATGCTGGGCAGATGTCTGAACTTAAGATAGTGTGGGCGTACCAGGGTCGTAGCCAGCAGGCCTCTGCTGTGGTGCTAGGAGAGGGAGTAATTGATACTTGAACACATAAAACAAAGAAAGTGTAAAAAGTTATTTTATTTAGTGTAATTTCCACCCAATCCCGAATGTGCGGTCCTGATACGTACACACTTTTTTGGTGTTTTGTTAGTTTGTGTGTGAATAGCTGTTATTACAATTTTCAGCTGTGAAGACGTAAACATCTGTTACTGATAAAGCAGATGCCATAATATACTTCACAATCCACCTATACTGCTAATATGTTTTGCATGGGGAAAATATAAGCTCACGCTAAAAAGGCGTTTTGCAGTTACGATAAATAGACTTGCACGCTAAATTCTGAACTACGCTATAATAGAGTAGAATGTCAATTATGATAGAAGGGTCATTCTTCAAAAATGTCGATATTTCAGGTATGTTTTTTCATGGAGGAATGTAGGGGATATTTGAACTTTTTTTGATGGGAGTCATTAAGAGGCGTTCTGTATAACATATTAGTAAGATTGGACCGACAGTGAGGGGATTATGTATTTTGGCATAGTAATCAAAATGATGAATGCCATGCCGAAAGACAATAGCGAACTAAAAGTGTTCTGCCGTCGATTAGTAGATTCCAAAATAAAAAATTGTATGGAGAGTTGATAAAGGGATACTAACCTATTAATTAGATGTAATTATTTTTGGATGGTGAATGTCTATCGTTGCATAAAGATGACCATGCAGAAAGATACTTTTTTTAAATTCTTAATTTTAGACAATAATACGCAAATGCACGAGTCTCGTCACAAAAAAAAACGGGATTTGATATGCGGACCGTATTGTTTGGATAAGAATATGCAATTTAACCATCATTGCGACGAAAAAAATATTGAAACTCCTATTTTGTGATTGATTGAAAAATAGCCATGCCGGCGGACAAAAAATCGAGGGACAATTTTCAAACCTGGCCATACTGACTCCTACCTATGAAGATGCGATTCCAATGTTACCTTGTGATTCCTTCATCCATTTAAAGTAGTACTACTTTGTCAGTTCGTTCTAATCAGATTGAAAATTTAGAAAAAAATAATAAAAATTGTTCGAGGGACAGCCATGCCGACGTACATTTTAGCATATTTAGTCCAATTTTGACCCAGTAAATGTGGATCACATTTTCTTCTGAAAGCTTGAAAAAGTAGAACTGAGTCATATCTATCACCGAAAAAAATGTCCTTATCATTAATAGCTTGTGAGATAACTGTTGGGGACCGAAATATCAACATTTTCGAAGAATAATCCAGAAATGCAAGCTAACTCGTGAACGTCAATACATTGTATATTACAACTATGAAAAGATATCAAACTACCTAATTTATATTTCTTCAATCACAACATGCGTCAATTCGGTGATTCACATTATTTCTGGGACTGACCCCGCGAGAGTTTCATCAAAGGAAATTCTGATTCCACCAAAGGAGGTTCCAGTCAAATAATGGCAATTGTGTTCGGATTATAGTCAATTCGTAGGTTTTAGAGGTCACTTAATTCAACTTTGAAAGTAATCTTTGCATGGTACCCATTTGGATGCCACTAAATGGAGTTCCAATTTAACCAAAGGGGGTACAATTAACTCCGGAGATGAATTTTATAGAAACCTTAAACACCTATAAAGAAAATGTAGTCCTAAAGAATAATGATCAGGAATCCTCTTTGTTAGGGACACCAATGGAGTCTACTCCAAAAATTTCTTTCAAAATTAAATTCAGTGACTTCGACAACTTATTATTTGCATGTAATAGCTCAATTAAATTACCATTATTTAGGCGGAATTATCTTGGGTGAGACCAGATTTTTTTATAGTGTGATATAGATTTCTTTATCGTTAACTAATAAGTAGAACGGAATTACTCTTAATATCGTGTTATTCGCTCAGTGTAGCGTGATTCTGATTTCTTAACGTTAATATTTTTATTAAATGGGCAAAATATCATTCTACCGTGATTGGTATTTTTTAAAAGCGTTTTTCCTATTTCTTGTAGCGTGCGATTAATTCCATCCCGTTTAATAATACTTACAAGTGAGAATTACCGACTTCGCCTTTCAGATAGGTATATTTAAATTGAATAATTCTTAAAGCAAGTTTCATTTTTGTTACAGACTTTTTCTCATTTACATGGTACTCGAAAATATAGTGAGCTGCTATATTGACACCTATAGTGGTCAGAGCCCTGCTGAGATTCATTACAAAGTTGAGTGTATTAATCAGCAATTTTCAACATTTTCTGAACAAATTTACTTCCATTTCCATAAAGGGATAAATACAACTGTCAAACTTTCGCAGTATACGCGTGGGACTTCTGACTATAATCTATGAACAATTGAGCCAAATCTATGACAGCTAGTTTAGGCAATTGAAATATTTCTTTAAATATGATGTTCTTAACAGGAGCTCTCGTGCACCATCGTAACTTAATTTGTTCGCGAGATATAGCAAAAATCCAGTAGGTAGTGGTTTTTTAGAGCCGCAATTCTTAAAAAATATTAATAACTAGAAAATGGAGCCTAATTTTTTTAAATTGGTCCACAGGCAGACTTGTAAGATAGACTAGAATCGCTACTGCAAGTTTGGTCTAAGCTAGTTAAAAGAGTGGTAACGATAAAATCCAAAATACCAGGGTTGAAAATGTTACTTTTATATCGTGGTATACACTTCTTCCTGGAAGTTCGTATCTGTACCCCTCAAATTTTAGATTGTCAAAACATCATACTTAGTCACGACTCCCATTGCCTTGTATTCACACTTATAAGAATGGAAATAACTCTTCATTTTCAGTCTTCCAGAAATCCATTCCAACCCCTTGTATGTTGTATAAGTATATTCTTTTCAAGTACCTATCAATGATAATCTGAATATTACTTATGTCCAGTGCTGTATTCCATTAAAATTGGTTCCGTGCGACGGATAATAGGCGTCCACGGTACTTTTTTCCAACGGCTGACTGCTTGGAGCAATAACATCCAAACATGTATTGCTTGGCAGAACGAGGTCATTGGATTTTCGATCTCCGGAGGTGCTCGGAACATGTCTTGTGCCTTTATCCCATTTTCGTCTGAGTAAAACCTCGAATTGTCATGTACTGCATAGTGCGTTGGTGCTTAAAAAATATTTCTTGGCGTATTATGTAGAACGAAATTGAAAATACTCGAATAAATAAAGTAGAATAATTTAGTTTTGGCGTACCGGTGATGTGACGAGGTTCTGTTGGCTGTAACTGAGCATCCGGTGGAAGACTAATCTTTGTCAGTCCACGATGATCACTTCTGTAAATATTATTGTTAGTATAAATGTGAGTGAAAATTGCTTCAATATAAGAACTTAATTTGCTATAATAACCTGTGCGACATAATGATGAATCACAAAAAATTGGGCTGGACCTGAAATTGCTTTCAGAATGTGATACAATTCATGTAGAGCATAGACACATTAACTAACGTAGTAAGAACTAAGAACCCCGTTACTAACGAGTAGCGTTGGTAGCTCATTCAATTCTCCTTAATTTTTGTATGTATTATAATTCAAAATAGTTAAAAATAGCACATCCGAATGATTTTTCAATACGAATTAATGAACTATTAGTGTTGAAATCTGGCGAAGTCACTATGTAAAAAATAGTGTCGATTTTGCTCAACGGGTAACCACTTGAAAGTTGAAAGAAGCCATATATGGCGAAGTAAAGTCTTTCCAAATAATTCTAAAATTTATTCCCATCAACGACCACACAACTTACATAATTAGGTACATCCTAATTGTTATGTAATTTATTTAAAAAATCCAATGCATTCTTAATATTAATTCTCAAATTTAGATGACAGGTAACTAAAGAGGTGTAATATAATATACCTACACGTTATAAATTAAATAATGTAAACCCCTTTTAATACTAGTTTAAATTTGTTTCAAAGATCATTTCTTCTTATTTTGTGTTACCTACTAAACAAACGTACAATATATTAAAATAAATTATTAAATAGACAATCAATTAACATGAAAGATAAAACTTGAATAACGCATGCTATCACCTTATTTTTACACGATTTTCAAACGAATGAAAAAGGTCGAACACCTATCAACTGAATTCAGGTTACGCCTTGAGGCACTTCAGATTACAAAAATTATTAATCAGGTAGATGAACCCGAGTTTTCGGTTTTCAAGAGTTTTTTAATCAATTCATTACTTATTTCGGGACCAAGCAAACCTAAATCAGTGACCTTTTCTGTCAAGTCATTAACAGTAGTGAATTCCTTGCTTTTATCTTCTATGGAAAATGGAAATAAAATCCGAAGATCTTCATATTCTGCGAGGTGGGCTGCTATATTTCTCATCTTTTCCGAATCGTGCAAAAGGAAGATCAGGTACTGAATTACACGTAATTCATTTTTCGTCAACGAAAAACCCTTTCCATTTGTTCCGTTAATTATATTGAGTAATACATTATAGATTTCTATCATAGATTTAACTTTATTTAGTTCTCGCGAGGCATTTTTAATTACGTAGGCTTCCAAACGATCCATCACTTCTTGCTTATTTTTGAGGACTTTTTCCATGAGATCAGTGATGATTCTTATCGCTGTATTTTCAGTACATGGAAGCGTACCTGACGGCCACGGTGAATCTGTGTTATACCTGAACTGTAAAGTCAAATATGCATTACACCAGGAATTTGCTAACTGGTCACATTTAGGATTATGTCGTCAAAATTTCGGAATGTTTCAATGATTAGCCGGGTAATCTTGTGGGGCTTGGATTTTTCAAATTTCAGCCTGTTGAGCGGTTATAATTGAACTTTTTTTCAAAAATATCAGAGCATTGACATAATTCAAAGGGCTCTAATAAATTGAACCAAACATGCAAATAGGAAGCTTGGGGATTTAGTCCTCATCCTCTGAAAGTCTCCCCAAAAAAACTAAAATTTAACACGAGCGAAAAAATGTTCAGCATTTTTCTCTTCATACCGTTTAGCCTCCATGAGCTCCTCTCGACACTCCAGGTCGGCTATGTAAGTTCATTTGTATTTGTGTGATTATTATTCGAAATTATTGGGAAAAATAATCTGACGTAATTGATCCAAATGGTTTTTCCAGGCCTGATCTAAAATCCGAATCCTTTTCTCATTTCTTTATCCTAGATCCAAAAACTATGAATCGTATCATTTATTTGCAGTTGATCCACGATCGGTGATCTGATTCATTTGTTTCGTGATTTGCCCAATCTTGCGTGCATGCGATATTTTTTTGAACAATCAGTTATAATGGCACCAACTTGATTTCATTTTATTCTCATGCTCGCTTTTTTTATGCCTGGTGGAGGGAGAGAGGGTACACTGCTCTATTGTAAGAAGTTGAACGTTTCATTTAATAAAATAATTCTAGGTATAAATCGATACTTAAAGCACATGGAATTTTTTTTCCCTATTAATTAAGGAAACAAGAGAAATTAAAGGCAAACGTTTCTAAATTATACGAAAAAATTACAGAAGAACCAAGAAATAATGTAGCCAATTATTACCGTCATTTTCCCGATGTTGTAATCGATTTTAAAAACTGGTGAATGGAATTGATTTGTATCAGCTGCGTGCGAAAAGCCCATTTTCAGATCAACTGCGGTATCAGTCAAGTTGGGCCTAAAATATAAAAAATAATGAAGTAAGTTTGCATGCAAAGTCTGTAGTATGCACATTAAGGTATCTCTTAATTTTGGGAAGTTTTGAATTTTTAGAAGGCACCATGTAATCTGGTTCGACGCATTGAAAAAAAATTATATGCGGCGAAATTTGAGTTGAATTGATTGAGGAGAACAATTAGGCCAACTTGTATCCGAGGGTGCCTCAAGCCTATTTAATTTTGACGCTTTTTTCATTCTGGAATATGAAATTTCTTTGCCCAGATGGGAGCCGAGCTAATTTCTGAGGCGATATTCAAAATTAGCGAAGCTTCAAAACCCAATTATGATAATTTATTAAACTTTTTGAGGCAATTCAATTTCAGAATAATGAAATTTGCGCTCATATTGGAGTCGGACCAAAAATATGATGCGTTATTTAAAATCAGCAACCTAAAAAATCCGACTTCGATACATTGTTCAATTTTTTAATACAAGTCAATTTTCTCATTATCACACAGAAAATTTTGAATTTGTGGTTCATTTTTGGTCGCTTATTTCGAATATCGCATCAGATTATTGATCCGCTTCCGTTTAGGCCCAAAAATTCCAAATTTTATACTCATATTGGGCCAAAATTGAACTAGTTTGAAAATCTGAACAATTATTATTATTATTATTATTTTTCCAGTCATCGATTTTAAACCTGGCATCATATTTTCGATCCAATTACAAATTTGCTTTCAGAAATCGAGCTACTTATTGACAATGGATCTTTCGGTCGTTTATGATAAAATAAATACCTCGTTTAAAAAATTAAGCAAAGTAACTGTTTTTTTTTTGTATCGTTTATTTGCAATAATTCGATTATCAATTTCAGCCGGCACTGACTTCAGTCCGAAAGTTGGTATTTTACCCTGGGCACGGGAGGAATTGACTCCAGGTTGAAAAAGTGAATGACGTATCCGAATAGGTTTTTTCTCGGCGGCCGGGGATTTTGATTTTTAATATCGCGTTAGATTTTCCACTTGGCCCCAATTTGGGCTTTAAATTTAACATTTACAATTCGATTAATGGTCAAAATTGAATTGATTTGGAATACAATAAAAGTACAGTTTTTGATTAGCACAATTAAAGTAACACCGGTTTCTTTTTGTCGCTGATTCTGTACATTGAAATTGGAAAATTGTGTTAAATTCGAAATTACGAGTAAAAAAAAATCGTAGTATGTGAAATTCAAGACTCGGGGGACGGTTCACTTTCAAAAGAAAAACTGCTTTCGCTTCGCGAAAGCAGTACCGACTTTTCGGCCTTCGGCCGAAAAGGACTCGGAACTCGCTTCGCTCGTTCCTCGCGAAATCAAGACACTGTCGACACGTTTTAAGTCGTTAACGTTTTAAAAAACGCAAATGTCGACAAGGACTAGTGGTATTCGGCTGAAATGTTTAAGGCCATTCACGTTTTAAAAAAACGGTACTCTCGACAGGGAATAGTATTATAAAAATATAAAATTAGAGTTCGTATAAATTTGAAATCGATACATTCAAGGCGGAAACGTGTAAGACCGAAACATTTGTATAATACAACAAAACTACGCGGCTATCAAAATTCGATTTCGTATAAATTAAATCCCAAACAACATCGAGTACATAAGTCGCCTCGCGCTTCTTATGCTGAACTTAAATTGAGGAAACTCGTGAACGACTCAACCGATTGTCATCAAACTTTCACCAATACAACTTCGAGTACTTCTCTATAATGTACCAAAATTTGGAATCAAATGATTCGATAGTTCCTGAGATTTTTGTGCCACAAATTTTGTCCTCAAGGAAAACTCACGAACGGCTCGACCGATTGCCTTCAAAAGCTTATTTTAACAACTTCGAGTACTTCTCCATAATATACCAAAATTTGGAATCAATTGATTCAATAGTTTCTGAGATTTTCTTCCCACAAAATTAAGGTGTACATATATATATATATATATATATATATATAAGGAAACCTGAAATTCAGCCACTATTACAGTCGTGTTCTAAACACTCTGAAACGCAAAAAAAACATTGCCCCCGCCCCCAACTTCACAACTGTGACGAGTGTAATACCTCCCTTTTCTTCGAAAAGTCGGTAAAAGAACGTGGTGGGATATTTCCTAATACCGACCGTGCATTCTTCATCACTATTTGTATGCACATGAAATTGCATACTCAATTCCCCGTAAATACGTCATTCAGCTCAATAATCAATAACTTCGGGCAATAATAACTCGTCATAATTTCGTCTTATTGATCTTAATTTTATTTTATTTTTGCTTTGATTTTAGTTTTCTGTCCTCGAGAAGCCTAGGTCATCTATGATTGTTTTTTTTGTACTTATCGTCTAGTTTTTGACCAGTTACAAATAAAGCGTAGAAAATAACCTTTTTCTTTCTCTTTTATTTTTTTCTCGTTTTCTTCTTTTTTCCGATTTGATTGTATTTATACCTATCCACCTATTTAGATATGGTACGACTGCACCAGCTTGACCCTCATTTGGGTGCTAATTGACAGAGAGAGGCTTAACAAGTCTTGAATCGTAATAGAGAACATAAAACCGGAGAAGTAGGATTTTGTAAGTTCTGGAACGGGAGTAGGGGAGTCAATGAACTTCCAAACTTTCAAGGTCGCACAGAGTTGCAAGGGGGCTCTATATACACGGGATATTTTTCGCATGTCGATGAACTGGTTGCCTGGGGGCTTTCAGTTTATTGCGTAACATAGAGGAACGCCGCATGTGGCGTGGTGGTATGAATAAGCCGGCACAGGATGGCCGTCTGTTCAAATTAAAACGCAACATTACTCTGGGCTCCCTGTGACGCTGTTATGGACAACAGAAAATGCAACGAAAAATTATTCGGGGGAAAAATCCGGATAATTTCCAAAGCATTTCTTAAGAAATTTTCAAGAAAGATTCCTTTGATGTTCGAAGAAAAAGCCTGAGGGAGTTTATCGAAAATAATTAAGGAAAAATTTCCGATCATTTTCCAAGGATTTCATAGGACTTCACTGAAAAAATCTCCGATGATTTTAGGAGAATTTTTTTTTGAAATTTTAGGGCGAATCTGGAATCATGCCAAAGGATGTTATTGGAAATTACTGAGAAGTACCTCTGATAATTTTTGAAGGATTCCTTCAGAAAAAAGTTTTGACAATATCCAATCGGAAATTTTCGGAATAAATTACCGACAATTTCCGAAGAGTCTCATTAGAAATTTTCGGGAAAAATCTCCCATAATTGCCAAAAAATTTCATGAGAAATTTTTGAGGAGATTCCTTTGATTATCATCGAGAACATTAAGGAAAAATTTCCGATTATTTTCAAAGAATTTTATCAGACATCATTGAAAAAATCCTCCGATGATTTTAGGATATTTTTTTTTTAAATTTTACCCCCGATGATTTTAGGAGAATTTTTTTCGAAGTTTTGGAGAAATGAACTACATATGTGGTTTTGATAAAACTATAATTGCAATGCATTCTATAAACTTCAATTCATCTAGTTTCGCGTATGAGAACCAGTTGAGTGTTCGTCTTGTTGCTACAGAAATATGAGAAACGGGGAGACTGAACGTAGCGCCGGTGCCATAGTTATCTGTGTGTCTCTGACCACGTTTTGTTATCATGTTATTGTGATGGTGAAATTTGCAAATATGTTTTCTAGTAGTATTATTCTCGCTGGTTTCAAATTTGTGTTTGTTTTGAAGTTCTAATGTGTTCCAAAACCAGCAATTAATATCCAAAGTAAGTACAATCATGCAATCTCATTTCTTCAAGTTACAATTACAAAATCCCAATTGAATTCTGCAGCAAAACCTTTTATGCCTATTCCTTTTTAAAGTGTGCGTTATCACCTCCTTTAAACAACTTCTGCTACAAGCCGCTACTTTATGAAATAATATAACGAATGTGTTCAAGAATGTATGATAAAGAATAAAAATTTATTAAAATGTTTACATACGATGTAGAATATCACCCCAAAGAAGTGGAAATAGAAGAATAAGATTTTGAAGATCATGAGAGTTCCTTGAAAGAAAATGACGGCCAAAAAGAGGAAAAAGATGATGATTACTATGATAATTCTTCAGACGAAAGCTGATGTAGAAGAATTATACAGACTATACGATTTGGAAGATGATAGTTTTATTTATTTTCAATATTATACTTTGCTTATAATATTTTGATTAACTATTTTGTTTGTTGGTCTGTTGGTACTGATTTATTGTTATTCGAAATACCAAACCTTGTGTTCATAGGTGCCTATGAAGCCTCCCTCAATTTCAAACAAAACGACTTTTGCATCGTGTTTAGGGGGGCCGAAAACATACATTTCGATACCCCATTTAGTGATGTTGAAAATGTTGGAGAATTTGGCCCCTTCTCTATGAAGACCTTTCTCACATTTCGAACAAAATAACCTGAATTATGTTTAGGGGTTTGAAAACATATATTTTGGCGTCCCATTTGGTAATGTTAAAAATTTGAAGTTTGGCCTCCCCCCCCCCCGAAGCTCTTTTTTACATATCGAACAATATACTTCAGAATTTTGTTTAGGGTGGTCAAAAATAGATATTTAGATTAGAAACCCCACTCGGTTTTGTAAAAAAAAAAAAAAAACTTGAGTTTGGCTCCTCCTCACTGGAGCCCCCTTTGAGATTTGAGTTGACAACCCACTAAATCCTCTGGAAACTACTTTCCAAAAATAAAAAAAGGCTGAAAAATCAAACGAGCGAAAGAATGTTTAGTATCATTTTGATACATGTCAGCCACTCATAAGCCCCCCTCCCCCCACAGACCAGGTCGGCTATTTTGCTCTTATTTCAATCCCTATCTTAGCTATACCGGTAATAATATTTGAAGTTTAATCCTTATCTTAGTTATGCCGGTAATAATATTTAAAATAGCGTGTACGATGATTTTTGAAATAATTTCTCTACACTTATGTCTCCCAAACTGACTAATAATCAATTTTCCACTGAAGAATATAAAATTTATTACCAACATATGCTATTTTCACGGCAACTACATTCTCTAGTTAAATTAAGAGAAAAAGTAAGTTTCCAGAACCATTGTTTCTGACTTTCTTTCTTCCCAAAAATATTCCGCAGAGAATCCATATTCTACCATTACGAATTGGGGACGCCCCCAGTAAGTATGCCAAGTTCCTACTAGGGCTTGACAGGAAACATGCTATAAGCTTATGGTCGGACTACTAACTGGTCATGGGACCACAAAACACATGTGGTATAAAATAGGAGTGGTGAAAAGCGGCACCTGTAGGTACTGTGGAGAAGCGTAATAAACCTCGATCCATATCATGTGTCAATGCGCAACAATAACTGGGACAAAACGCGAAGCACTGGGACTAGAGTATTCAGCACCCAGTGAAGTCAAAGGAATAGAGCTTAGTAAAATTCTCACTTTGACCATGAAAGTGAAGCTACTGAGCTGATCTTTAACTGCAGCCTGAGGAATAGTGCAATGGACTATAAAGTCTGAATACTCGGCACACACAGCGCCAAATCATACAAATGAACGAATGAACCATTACGAATTGAACTAGAGTAGTGTAGCTAGGGATCTATACAACTTATCATCGCCTATTTTCTTCTTTTTCGTTATACGCACGCGTATTATTTTAAAAATGACCAATATTGAGCCTCCGACCACATTTGGCACTTCTGCCCAAACCTATTTTATTTCTCTTTGGTTAATTTACATGACTGTTATAGCCCCAACAGTAGACAGTGACGCATTCTGATGTTCTATCAGAACCTCAAGTAAATGAGGCTGAACCTGATCTTCTAATAACAATTTATGAAAGATACTTGGAAATGTAGAAATTCCCAGACTTCTGGAAAGTGGGTAAAATCAAATTACTGGATAAACCTGATTTAGAAGCATCTTTACCAAACTCTTATAGGTCAATAACGCTATTGTCAAACTTAGGGAAAGTACACGAAAAAATAATTAGAATTAAAATCCAAGAAAGAATAAATGGGGGCTAATGTCCTGCATGAAAATCAATTTGACTTTGTATTTCACATTTTGCGTTCTACTCTAAAATACATGTATAGTTTTTTCCCACATTTTATCATTTGTATTATCTGTTAATTTCACCTTGAGATGTCATTGTAATCAGTAACTGACGAACTATATTGAAATTTAAAATACATTCGTACAATGTCTGTTCATTAATTTTGTTGTGTACTGACGTATATTTTGATTCTATTTTCATTTTAGAATAAATTGACTAAAAAGCAGAACTTGACGGTTCGAGGCTCGAGAAACTCTGTTATGTTGATTCCAAGCAAAAATTCTATGAACAGCAAGTTAAAAATAAAAACAATGTTGCCGAAACAATATGATGATCATTTAACCTTGAATTCCTTTTATCCTACAAAACAAATTATTCACTTTTATTTACTGTAGTTCGGAAGAAGGCATCATGTCTATTTATAACGCAGAAAAATGAAAAAGAGTTTTCACCCTCCAATTTTGGCAACTGCCGCGTACAAGCATTTTAGGCTTTCTCATTGCTAGAAGTGCCGACTTGGTAAAATTATCAACAGGGCAAGATTCAAAAAGGACCAATAATTGATGAGCACAGAGCTAGTGATTTGACATTTAGAAAAGGGGAAAATAATATTTGTGGGCCTAGCGAGTGAAAAAAATGCTGAAAATTCAGATCTGGCAGCCTATAACTCAACTATCTTCCTCATTTCTTACCTTATTCGTCCATTTGAAGCTAAGTATCCGCATATAGGACCATATCTCAAAAGCATCGATCCTTCTCTTCTCTGGTTTTCTTATGGTCCAAGTTTCACATTCGTACAAGGTTACACTTCAAACATAAGTAAACGTTTTCAAGAATAATTTTTTGATTTCCTGGTTTAATTTTGATCTGAAAAGGTTCATGGAATGAGTGTAAAAGTTTTTCGCCCACCTTCAAATTGATACATATGGTCACCATTCAATGATCTTCAAAGGGCTAAAAAACTGTCTAGAGCAGGGTCCATGGTACCCAATGCAACCAATGAGGGCGTGAATAGTGTTCATTTTGGTATTTAATTCCAATAGTTCGCCGATAATTTGATACAGATTAGACATGTATTTTAGTCGCACATTTTGTAGAAAATGCGATTGGATTGAACCTGATCTATAGCTGCTATTTTACTGTCTTATTATAAGTGCGAAGATGAGTTTTGATGGGATTTCCAAGACTGTGTAGTGAGAAAATGGGCCTATACATCTGCAAGTTCAAGGGTCAGAGTGGAACTCTACCAGTTGGAGGACTCGGTACAAATAGCAATCTAGCTTATTTTTCTAGAGTGACAATTTATGTTTATCATACCCCATGGTCTCGACAGGATTGATCCTGTAAGATATGAGTGGTATGATACCTCAGAAATCATTTTTCAATCCGGCATTTTCGGCAACATCCCGTAGCCAGTCGGAAAAATTAACGAAGTGAGAACTTCATTTTTTTTGTCCGTGTTTTGTCAGGAAAATGTTTAGGAATTCTATTCGTCATCTTTGTCTTTTATTCTACTCCCTTAGGGTGGATCTTGTTTTCCTTTTTTCCTCGGTGTGTAAATGGTTTGAAGTTTAACATAGCAGTTTTCAGTGGAAAAAATGCAACTTTCCTTTAAAATATCTTACAAGTAAAGCTTTTCAAAAGAAAAAAAGACCCGATTTGTTTGTTATACGTAAAGCTCAAAAGGAAATTTGTTGAAAAGTTTCCTGTAGGGGTGCACGGGCCTCAAAATAGGGCTGCTTGAATCTACTCATGAAATGATGTTCATCATTTAATGTCAGTCAAGTGAATGTGACATAATAAAATATATTTCTATCGTTTTGCAGTTCGCGAGACCTATTTTTGTGGTATTCGACATATTTCTTCCCTAAGAGCGTTCACAGGAGGTTCGCAAATGAAAATCAGGTTGAGTAGTTTTCAGTATATCGATTATAAGGTTTCTTGAGTTCCTGAGTTCATTTCTGAAGTCATTTTAGCTGTAACCCCTACTCAAAATGCTCTAAATAGGGGCTACCATTTGAAATATCTGGTGTGATCCTGACTCATATTTCTTGTCTTCGGGTTTCTAATCATCCAAAATTTCATTTAATTTTAATCGATTCTTTCATATGTGTTTGGTTTTGGGGACAAGTATAACAGAAACAGCCGCCAAAGAACGGACCCGACCTGATATAGTATAGAATCTTACTGACTAGTACGTAGGTCACATACCAGTACTTATTTTCTCTATTCCTATTAAAATTATAATCTAAGATTTTCATCTTATTGCGGGAATATTTTCGTTGGAGGAGAAGGGGGTGTACGGTTAAAGAGGCTGCAATCAAGAATTTGACATTTCAAAATCGTATGGATTATTTTACGGTTCATATTTCGACTCGCTGGATGTGACCCTCTCTGTCCTTATTTAAATAAATTGTATTTTCAAGTTTTAATATTAGCTCTGGTATATTTTGAACAGATTTATTTGAAAAACAACGGAATGTCTGTTTTAGCTATTTCAAAGGTTTTGAAGAGATTGAGTACAGGGAAAATCTGAATTAGGAACTAGCATGTAAAGTCAATCCAAAAGTGATAGACATGCGATTTTTTAAGGCAATTTCGATATTGCACAGTGCCATGTCATCTTCCGTATGTAGATTTAACTAAAAATATAGTATTGTAACAAAATTGTAGGATCGTCATTAAAAGCGAATGAGGTACAGTTATTGTTATGATATGCGACTTCAATGCTGAACTTGGCAGCGACCTCTCCCACCCTCTGCCTGTTTGAGAAAATTCAGAATTGATAAAACCAGTAATAGTGGAGAAAGACTGATGAAACTAGCGCTTGAAAACAACCTTACCGTGGTTAATACCCTCTTTAAACAGCTATTCAGGAAAAAATGGACATGGCTGGTACCAAATGGAGTTTTATAAAGTGAAATTGACCACTTCTTGATTTGTAATCCTAAAGTTGTATTGAATTACGAGGTTTTAAATGCTTTTGATATTTCTTCTGATCATGGAACTGGAAGGGCTGAACTAAGTCAATCAGTTGACCGAAAACCCAAATTTGGTAATAAAAAACCCTTTGGTAATTGTGGTAACTTAATTATTCCGGTTTACCTCAGCGAGGTTGCCAATTCTATACTAGAGAAGAAACTGAGGGTGATTACTGCGGAGAACGTGGCTGATATCCAAATGAGACATAATCGTTTTGAACAGGCTATCAGGGGACCTTGAAGAAAGTTGGGGTTGAACAAATCCAATTAAAAACTGACGACAAACTCAGGTCTAAAACGAAACAAATGATTGAAAAACGAAATCTCTTAAAAAAGAAAAAAATTAAAAACCCTCGTGAAAAAAATCGAATTCGTTATTTTGAATAGAACCATTATAGGAGTGAAATTAAACAAGACTTGAGCACCTTTGATCGGGAAATAGTAGAAGCTGAAACTGCTAACAGTTGGTCAACTAAAAAAGTGAGGAAGGAAATTCCCAAAAGTCATTTCCTTCCATGTCTGACCTCCAGGGTAGGCAAACACAACATCTATGATAGATCTGACATCAAGGAGGCAACCGATTTTTTCCGTAAGCTTTACGCCGCTGATGATGTGAATATTCTGCCCCCTTCGGTTGGTGGAGTTTCTTATGCTCCAGCAAAAGATGAACAATCTCCACCCTTCTTGGCTAAGGAAATTTTCACTGTTTTGTCCCAACTAAAATGCAATAAATGGTGGCCTAGATGGGCTTGACAATTCCACGCTCAAGGTTTTAACTGAATCCATTACTCCGTTTTTCACAGCTCTGGCTAACGAAATTCTGGTCTCCGGGGTCACGCAGTCTCAATGGCACGTGTCTGAAATTGTCCTGCCGTATGAAAAAGGCAAGAAAAGTGACCTAAATAATTATAGGCCAATTACAAATAGTTTAACGTCGAATGTCAGTAAAATTTTCTTTAAAATAATAAAAAACAGCTGAGGAACAAGCAGGTTTTCGGAAAGGGTATTCTACTATTGATCATATTTTCACGCTTAATAGACTAATCGAGGTTGCTAGTGAATATAAGTTAGCTATGCACTTTATGTTCATTGACTTTGAGAAGGCGTTCGATTCTGTGTCACATAGATTTGTCTGGAAAGCTTTAGGAGACCAAGGGGTCAATGCGGATATTGTCAAAATCCTAGGAAAACTCTATGACAGCTCGGAAGTCTACGTAAATCGGGATCTTCCTGGGAATAAATTTACGTCGGGTAAGGGAGTAAAGCTGGGTTACCCCCTTTCTCCGTTTTTATTCAATAGCGTTTTGGAACTGATTTTTCAAAATTCGAATTGGGAGAATAAGGATATTTCGGTTAAGGCAAAAATTAAATAACCTCCGTTTTGCTGATGACATTGTTTTGGAACTGGAATCCGTGGCCAAAAAGCTGAGTGCGGCGAGCAAATTAATTGGCCTGTCAATTAATTTCTCAAAATCGAAACACATGGAAGCGCCAAAATTTTTGGTTGATAATCACGAAATCGGAAGTGTCTCAGAATATAAATATCAAAGCCAAATCCTATCACTTGAAAACAGACAAGATAAAGAACTAAAAGCTCGTATATCCAATGCATGGAGGACCTTCTGGTGTCTTAAACACATTTTCAAGAGTAAATTAATATTGCCTCCAAAACCAGGGTGTTCAGGCAGTGTGTTAAGCTGTCACTGACTTACAGAACCCAGACCTGGGCCTTTACCAGAACCCAAGTTGATAAGCTATGGGCCATTCATAATATAGGATGGTGAGGTCGCTTCTAGGTTTAAGATTGAGCGATAAAGTTACTACGCAGTTTATCAGAGGAAAGTCTAATACTTCTCATGTTGGATGGACAGTGAAGAAGCTTAAACTTGGATATGTGGGTCACCTCGCCAGAAGTCATGGAAATAAATTGAATAAAATTATGCAGTCTTGGTGTCCTCAAGATCATGATAGGTGAAGGGGAAGACCACCGGCAAGGTGGAGGGACGAAATTATTTGGAGATTTGGGATTCCATGGCAGTGAACTGCTAAAAACAGAGGGACTCGGAGACAGACGGTAGTGGCCTACACCCTTGACTGAGTGGACCCGACGGCGGACGACCCGCACCATGGCCGTCCGTTTTTGGTAAAGTGTATTAAATACATGTATAAGTTCTGTTCTGCCGGGTCAAGGCATCAAATAAAATTGTAACAAAATTGTAGGATCGTCATTTTTTTATCAGCAAAGATTGGGAGCACCGAATTTCTTCATATAAGACTTGAAGAAGTCATAAAGAAAGATAAAACTTTTTTTCATTAATTCAAAAATTTATTACAAGAAGAACTCTCAAACTTACATGAAGGTACCGAATTACTTTATGAATCAATTTTTTGAATTCAGTGCTTAAAAATTACTCAAATAGTTATAAGGGGTAGAACTATTTATTTCGAAAAGAGCAAAGCTCAACACTTCTCATCCAGTCTTCTCGTTTTTTATTTTCTTTCTTTCTTTCTTCAATAAATGAAGATCTAAGCAAGTTAATCTCTGAGATAGTTTGTGCCAAAAATTTCATCATTTTTTTCTTTCAAAATACGGCCTAGAAGAAATGCAAGACCTCTTCTAGAAATATGAAGATAGAAATGTTGCCTCCTTTTTCCCATCAGTTCCACCGCCTGTTAATACAGTACAAGAATATGTGTTTATTCGTTAACTCATACTTACATTATTAATGCAAATACACGTATTGTTTTGCTATTGATTCCTATCTGTGCGGTGTCACTAAAAATTTATTCCTCTGTTCATTAAATATCTGCAAAATACCCTTCAGATGTCAAATAGGATTCAGAAGATGCATTTTGGCATAAAAATAAACTGTGCTAAATTTCACTGAAAAATATCAAAATTTTCTCATGACCCAGAGACCTTACAGTGCTTTAAATAGCTGAAAACACAATGTTTTGTGGAAATGAATTTCATGTTCTGTGCTTGCTAATTTTGGTACCCTCGTCCCCTTAGAAGAGCTTTACGGGAATTAGTTTTCCCAATAAGGCGATGTAAACATGACGATTATTCGGTGTAATTTCATCTAAATTTTGATTTTAGTAAAGGGGGTATATTTAGAGAAATTTCAAGGCCAGAGTTGAAATCAGTATCCCAAAATTAGCCAAGAAACTTGTAAACTTCACTTTAAGAAAAATTTAATTTTCCGGCTGTTCTTGTCAGTCCAGTCCATGTAACCCGAAAAAGCATCAATTCAAAGAGAAATCATGCAAAGATGAATTTTGGCAAAAATGTCCAGTTTATCACCCCAAAAGGGACAGAATTCTCGCCCATCCGTCCCAGACTTACAGTACCGCAAAGAGAGAAGTCCCAAAATATTATAGTTTTTAGATTTAATTTGTAGGTCTAAGTTTACTTTTATATTTTAGTGATAAAATTTTCCAATCTTGAGCCCTCGTCCTGTAACTAGGAATACCTCTACCCCAATCACCTCGTGTATGGTCAAAAAAGGTACGAGATATAGAAATATACCTTATTTCAGGTTCGGGCTGTTTTCAAAATTTTTGTCCCTTTATTTATTCTCTTTATTTTTCCTCCCCTATGTCCTAGGATTTTATAGCGTTTATTCTTTATTCGTTTTGACACCCCCTTCATGGCTGCATGGAGCAGGGGGTACAGAAATATGCTCTTCCCCCTTTTCGGTGTTCTTTTTCAAGTAAGGCTCCTCCCAGCTGATTTTGAGAAATGTAACTAAGGTCGATACCAGTGAGGAGGGGCCTACCTAATGCTTATTTATAGTATTTTTTAAAGTCAAAATTATGTTCCTCCGGGTGCGAAATTTACGTTCATTTCAATAGAAATTGAATTATCATTCGAGAATCTACAATATGGTTCCATTGGTGATACTATTCGTGGTAATGTAAAGGATTATTTTCAACGAACACTCTCTTTACCTTTTTAAGGCAGTCACGAGAAAATTGTAGGAGGCCACTCGTGGAGAATCAAATCCAGAGTAAATTTTGTGTCAAACTTTTTCTGATGAGAACGACAGGAAGCTATCACCTGAAAATTAGATTTTGGGGCTTCTTTGGTACAAAAAATCAGCTCGCAGGGGTGGGGATTTTTCTCGTAATATTTTTCGATGAAATTTTGCACGCTTTAATTATACTTCGGTGCACCAGTACTAAGCTCGCCCTCGATGTTGACACGCAAAGTCCGTTACTTTTTCGACGCGACATTTGGTAGTCGAATTTGATACAGATTTCGATGTAAAAGTCGAGTCAGCCTATCAATACTGACTTCTGGATTGAATTTTGTATTGGCCTATTTGCAAAATGTCATCCAATGTATGTCGGCGTTGTAATTCGACTTTTGTGTCCAATTTTATATCAAATTCGACTACAATGTTCTGTCGAAAAAGTGATGGGTCTTAAAGATCGACAAGAATCGATTTTTTAGCGACAGTGTTTCGGAGGTTATTTAGAATCAGCACTAGAAATTTGTTTTTAAAGGTCACTTTCGACCCACTTATTAGATATTTTCCCGAATGTCATCATTATCAGGTTTAAACGTCAGATGATATCCGGTAATTTAATGCATGAAATATTACACATAAAATATTTGTAGTTATAGGTAGCTATAGTAATCACATGTAGGTTTATCAAAATAGCTATTTAACATTATTCTCAAGTAAGTTAATGATAGAATTTATAGGGTTCTAGCTTGTAAATTCTCATTTTCTTTTACCAGAATTTCTTTAATGGTTGTATACATATCTTCGTTTTTGTTATTGAACTTAGCTACCTCTATTTCGTTCAATTTCTCAACGGTCTCATATTCTACTTTTTGTTTGGATGTTACAGCAAATGGCACAACCAATCGCTGGTTATAGTCTTCTTTTCTTACGTCATCGTCATCGTCTTCCACCGCGTGATTCACTATGTTTCGTAATTTCGGATTATCTTCGAGAATGAAGATTAGCATATTAGCCAGCTCTAAAGCTTTTTTCGTCAATTTCAAGTCTCCTATAAATTTTGCTAGAAATTTGCTTATTTTTTCCAATTCACGATAAGCGTAGGGGAGTAACATGTTAACGAACTCTATCCTGGAGTTAATTTCCCTTAGTTCTGGTGTCACCCATGTGACTGCAGTAGCTCGTAAAGGGGTAATCACTTCTTCTTTGTGGAAATAGATGTTCGTAGTCAGGTGAGTCAGCAGTCGCATCGCAGTTTCTTCAGTGCATGGAAGCGATGATTTTCCCTGTGAAAATGGATACGGATGATGGATGAGGAAAACCTGCAAAATGATACAAAAGATTTAGCTCAGGACTCTTATTCAAGCAGCGATTTTTTCTATGGCTGTATTCGAATTCAGACACATATGCGAACAGCCTTTCATGATTCATTTTTGAAGAAACTGAATTAGAGATGACCAGATCGAAATATCACAGGCGTAATGTGTCACCGTAAGATGTTCCTATTTTAGCGACTTTATTTTTCACTTGTTGGCAGCCATTTCATTTGCTGAGAACGGTTCTAACGAGATATATAATTTGGCTAAAACAATTTTCGGAAAATGTGCTAAAATGTTTTGAAAATTTCATTTTTATTTTCCAAATTTTGTGGCTTATGAGACAACGACTCGAACTTGAATTTCCTTGTATGAAGTAGAAAATCAACGGAAGCCAGGATATAGACCACTTATTTTCATTGAATAAGCATCCTTGAAAATATATAAATGGAATACAATATGATAAAAATCACTCAAACCTTCTTCCAGCTCGAAATGATGCATGGGAATCGCTATATGCATCATACATACGAGGGCAAATTCAAAAATAAGATTCCCACCCCTGTAACTCCAGATAAAATGAACTTACTCGGCTGGGCAATATGTCATTGCATTTGTACAACATCCCTGAACACAATCATTTTGAATTCACACGTTTAGATCAATTCGTGCGCTAGTTATACTAAAAAAACTTGAGTGCCATTGCTCAGCCGTCGTCTGATATTGAAGTTCGTTCTGTCATTTGTTTTTTGTACTTTGGAAAAATCCTCCTATCAGAATTCATCGTAGATTGGTCGGTCCTTATGGCCTCAACGTTATGAGTATTCAGCATGTTCGAAAATGGCACGATATTACAAAGAAGGTTGCGAAAAGTTAAGTGCGTGAAGTTAAAAAAAAACTGCCAGTTTCAAGAAGGTCATGGTTACGGTTTCTTGGGATGAAAAAAGACCAATTTTGATAGATGTTTTACCTCAAGGTCATACTGTCAATACTGAAAGATACCGGGAAACACTTAGCAAGCTGAGAAAAGCTTTGAAATGCCGTCGACCTGGAAAATTAACAAAAGGAATGGAGCTGCTCAACGATAACGCAAGGCCACATATCGCCTACCCTACCCTCGCTCTTTTGGAAAAATTTGGATGGAAAATCATCCCCCACCCCACCTACAGTCCAGATCTAGTCCTCAGCGACTATTTCCTTCTCCAAAGTTGAAGTCCGAGTTGGCTGGGGAGCATAATGCAGTTGAAAATTACCTAAAGTAGTTGGACGGTTCAGTTTACAAGGAAGGAATTGCAAAGTTAATTCATAGGTTAAATAAATATATTAGTTTGAAAGGTAACTATGTAGAAAAATAGTAAATCGTTTGCAGAATACGAATCTGGTGTTATTCTTTTCCTAACTTCACACTTTCCTAGTTACAAGGGCGGGAACCTTATTTTTGAATTTACCCTTGTATAAGATTCGGTTTCAAAAACATCATTATAAAATCGGATTTGCTGATATCAAAAACCATCAATTTGAGTACCTTGCAAAAAATTGTCAAAAGTAGGTCCAAAGCCCCCGTCTCGAAGTCATTCTGGGGGGAGGCGTCTAATTCACAAAACAATTTTCAAATCGAATTCAGTGACCTTGCATTTAGTGCGTTTGAAAATGTACACATCCAGTTCCTGAGTCGAAAGAATTAATTCAGTCTTCTTGACCTCATTTTAAGGTTTTTCGGGAGAGGGCACTATCAACAATCGTTATAGTCCAGTATTTTATCACTAAAAAAATGTCAAATGAAGTATACAAACAGACTGCGTCCTATTTTTATCCTTAAAAGAACCGTGATGAAAATTTTTGAAATACATACAATTTCTTGTCAAATTCATAATTTTGAAACACAAATGTCAAGTTCATGTTTCTTATAAGAAGAGAAGGGCGATTGAGCATGAGTTAACATTGTTTGGTCCAGCTCAAATTTTATGCAAAATAATTTCAGGGGGCGAAGAAGCAATACAGTGGCAGAAAGAGAAATCGAGACATCAACAATATAAGGACCGCCTGAATTTCAATGTGTTCTGATCTCAGAAAAAATGAGCGTACACAAGAATCCGTGACTGGTTCTTGTTAAAAAATGCAGGTTCCAGTTTTCATCCTTAAACTTTGTCCTCAATGCGATAGTATTAAACACCGAATGTGTCAGTTTTCTGTGATAAAATCTGTAAGGAAATTTTGGTATATGTCCTGTTTTGTGTTCTTAATTTATGAAATTTTGTGCCTTAAAATTGGCTTTTGATATTTTTTTCAATTCCTTGCAGTCATATGAATAAAATGTGGACCTATGTATGTTTACAATTTTCACAAAAAATAGAATGTATCAAAAGCCAAATATAGAAACACTAGGGAATCGAGTTCAACCAGGCTGGGTCGACCTTGTACCAATATTTTTGGGGACAATATCGTATTTTAATTAAATGTACGTGGAGTCATCACGAATTTCAAACTCAAACCGATTTTAAATCAGAGCCCCGTCCGCTAATTGCCCCTGCGTTCAATAATTTTGAGAAAAGAAGTATAAATTTTTTTAAACCTATTAATTTAATATGACATTTCACTCAACCACACGTTACTGCAGTGTGAGGTAAAATGTCACAAAGAAGTTGTTCCATTTCAATATTGTTCTAATTAATTGTGCATGATTGTGAAAGTTCATTTTATATCGCATCGCCTTACCTTTTGACCTTATATCTTCAGTTTTTATTTTTATCTTTTTTTTTTTCATTCTGATTATTACGTACCCGTTCTCCAATTTCTCGAAAGCCCCCTTCCATCTTTTCTAGAAGCTTTTAGTAGCTTAAAATTAATGAAGATAAAAACTTGGTCACATATTTTAAAAATTGAAGAACGTGTCATAAATCTGTTTTTAAAAATTTGAAACAGTTGTAAAAGTTTTCCATTAGCGTTTTGGATTTTTTTTTTTTGATTAATTTCAAAAAAGTCTAGTATTTTTATAAATTGTACCTATATTTTTAGTGATCAGTTTATCCAACCCGCCACCCCAAGAAATTGAAGATTATTCAAAAAATCTTTTAAAATGTTGATCTGATCGGATAATGCTAAGCAGTGCATGCGAAGGATTTTTAAATAAAATAAGCACTGAAAATAAAATCTTAAAATTCACCAATTTTGACGAAATTTGGGAGAGATTTTGTTTATAGCTAGTACATAATATACACTTAAAATTTTTCCCTTCAATATTCACCATTACTGAAATTATGAAAACTTCATGGATTTAAATTGTGCTGTGATAACGCTAGGGTATAAATTGGCAAAATGTTGCAAATACATGTAATATAGACAAAAGGAGATTTTATTTATTTATTTACTTTTTTTTTTTTTTTTTTTTTTTCATTTCAAGAACTATTTTGACTCAAAAAGTTTGATTTTTAACCCCTTTCCTATAAGGTAAGGTTGCATAATATCCCTCAGTTCCTAATATCGCCCACCACCGTATTTCGCCCTGTAGTGGCGCGATCTGGAGGAAAACATTTTTTTCATGTTTGGTATCGCAAAACAGGTGTACATGTGTAAAGTTGGAATTCGGAAGCCAAAAACCGAAGAGTGACAGCTGGGAAAAGACACTGACGGTTGATTTACATTCGAGTCATCGACATATGTCGCCGACTCGAATGTAAATCCACCATCACGACCTGAAAATGTTTTTAGTGCTGTCTATATCGCTCACTTACGAATTTGAGGTCTGCGACGCTATCTTTGGTGAAGTCGCGAACAAGAAAAAATATATTTGTTTACAGTGCTTGAATGGATAAATTCGAAATCGCCTTCATTTTAATTATAAGTAACGTTAAAATTTCAATTTTTTCTACTTTTTAGGTAGGCGATATAAGGCTTATGGACTTTAACATGTAATTTTGGTGGGCGATATTGGAAGCCCAAAAATAAATTTTATGATCTTGACTACTCTGCTTTAAAAACTCATGTAAAATTAAAGAACCCATCCTTTTCATTTTATCGTGATACTTTTGTAGTGGAAGGATGTACGAACATTTTGAGCCATTTTCGAGGTCGATAGTTCAAATAGGTGAAATTTTATAGTCATTTAAAAAAAAGTAGGCGATATTAGGCAACCTTACCTGACAGTTTAGCACTATTCGATTGTAAGTTCAATATTTATAGAAACTTTTTTTTAAAATTATCTCCAACTGCTTTGGAAGGTGGACGTGCTGATCTCCCAATAACCTGCAGATTGTAAAAAAGTGAAAATCTTAAAATTAATCTAGAGAGAAAATCAAAAAATGCCTACGGCGTAATTTCATCGTTTTTTACTCAGCTGCCTCACATAACTTTTTTATATTTTTGAAGGTGAACCTACTTTTCTCAATTTTGAAAATACATTCATTGATAAATAAAACAAAGTTGAAATAATCGAACATTTGATACATATGAAAATTAAGTCACACGTGATACTCGTAAAAAATTTTATGACGTAAATGTCATTTTCCTATCTTCATTGATTTTGGCGTTATTACTCGTAGCTTTAAAATTACCAGGTGATTGAAAATGAGGAAATTTTGAATTTAGGTACAGGTCAATGAAAGGGCGCTTGAGTGGTTTTTGGAAAACGGTAACTATTCACTGATACTTGGGAAGATTCTGAAGACACGTATAATTGTCCATGACTGAAGACATACTCGGGTAGATATATCCCAACCTTCTCCAGCGTCTGTCCCTGGGCCAAAAGGCTAACTTTATTGGAAATTGTCTCCTTTTGAATGAAAAAGGCAAGTTGGAATCCACTGGCGACAGGTCCACTCTTGGGAGTAGTATCCTTCGTCCGCACTCCACCCCAGTTATTATTTCCAGATCCAGTGCATTCGTGTACATGTTTCTCACAATTAGTCGTGTCCCATTCAGCAGTCCAAGTGCCACATTCATATTACGTAGAAACATAACAATCCCACCAACTTGTAAGTGTAATTAAATTTGGTGGTAAACCTATCAACTCCAGACTATCCAGAAATTCAACGGGGAATTGCAGGATTTCACTGTCATTTTCACTGATCAGTCTATTCACGCTTGTGTAGGGTTTGGCTTCTCCAGGAATCAAGTCCAAAATCTTGTCGTTGACCTCCTGACAATGATTATTCTTTGGTGCCAGAATTGCAACATTAGAAAATTTCAAGACATCCTCTGGAGTGTCAAACTTTTCACCATAGACATCTCCTATAATGTCCTGAGAAATTATGCTTGCAGGTAATTCTATAATGCCCCCATTTTCAGAGCCAGAATGAGGGAAAGTACCATTGCCAATCTGCAGCAAGAATTCTGAGAACTCCTTTTCTCCTGCTTTCGCTCGCATGTTCTGGGCCAGTCTCAGCGTCTTGAATATAGGCCATAAAGGAAAAAACTTGATGGAATTAGCAATTGTAGCAGCTCTTGAACCATGTGGAACTACTGGCAGAACCTATCTAAAATCTCCACCCAAAACTACCATCTTGCCGATTTGTGTATGGAACGGATTTGAGTGATCAAAAAAGCATATGAAAGAGGTTGCTTCAGTGAGTGTTCTTAGACTAAGATGAACGTTGTAGGTGAAGTAGTTCATGAGTAATGGACAAATGAGTGGAAGAAATGTGTGTGAGTAGTGAGGTTGAGTTGGTTGTTACCTCATAACTCTCCGCAGACTGAACGGATTTGAGTGATCGAAAAAGCATATGAAAGAGGTTTGTTTCACTGGGTGTTCTTAGATTAAGATGAACTTTGTAGGTGAAGTAGGTGAAGTAGTTCGTGAGTAATGGACAAATGAGGGGAAGAAATGCGTGTGAGTAGTGAGGTTGAGTTGGTTGTTACCTCATAACTCTTCTTAAACTGAACGGATTTGAGTGATAAAGAAAGATTCATAAGGAGCCTCATTCACCCAGTATTTGAAGACCTTAACCTGCATTGTGCGATAATTAGTGCGCCTGAGATATAGGTGTTGAACTTCATAGAACCCAGTTTTTCAAACATACGAGTATTTTAAATATATAGATGTGATATTTCGACACTGTCTCCGGGTTAGCCAGCAGTGTACTTCAATACTAATGTTGTACTTCTGGAAATTTCAATCAGTTTGAGTGTAAAAATGTACTTTTCCAACAACTGGTTAAGTTACATCTACGCGGGCCTGTTAAATGACACTTATTAATTCGATCCGTTCGCATCTTTATCTAGTTTTAAATACGTAGGTACATATATATAGCAATCATTTTTAGTAAATTACTTCCGAGGAGTTGGAAAAATAAAATATCTTTCCATAATAGGATAATTACCGATATTTCCGTATAACTGTAATTAAAATTGATATATGGCGAATGATATACATATTTTTTTCGTTGAGGTCTTTCCGTTACTCCCAACGTTAAGTCAATCTTTAGATTGGTGAAGTAGATCCTGGAAAATTGGTGAATACACACTGATATTGATTTATGCAAAGTACTCATTATCCATATACAGATTTATGAAAGTTATGCGTAATTTTGTCGATACAAAACAGGCGTGCAGATCACCTAAAATTAAGAATGTCTCCCCCTTCCATCTGAATGAAGTGCAGATAGGGAGTCCCGATGTTCAATAATGATTACTTGATTTTATTTTAAAAAAACTTCTGTAGTGAACGTAACATAGTCGTACCTACTGTGTGAACATTTTTGGTAACTGTTTGCGATTTTATTACTCACTTAAATTTTCCTTCGTTATGATCTCCATATTTATCATTTACTGGATCACGTATCTTGTATGTGACTACTACAACGGTGGATGGTATCGTAATAGTGACTTTGAACCTGTAGACAGTATCCATGTAGACACTTTCTGATTCTTTTTGGTATCGGTATCTCGTTTTACATTGTAAACTTCATAACTTGGCTGACTGAAGGTGACCGCTTCTAAGTCTTCAAGTCTTATTTTTTGTAGATCCAAGTACCATCTGTTTTTATCCGAAGCGATTTTTAAAATATAATATTTGTGTTATGGATGCCGCTTCATTTTAACAATTCTTGAGTACACCTCTTAGAGTTTAGTTAATATCAACACCAAGGGATTATCGAGCGGGGTCATTCAGAAAATTCGCTCGCTTCACTTGTGAATTTCCATGTGTGGTGATGATAATGGTGAGGCGGAGCGGAGGGGGAGTAGCAAAGAACTGTATCAGAATTATGTACAGAATTTTATTGATCTATGTATGAAAGTACATGAAATGCCCTTCCTCTATTATGCGCTACTTTGACGTGGTTAGGGGGCTCGAAGAAGAACTAAAGGCACATAGGAGAAGGAAAATTCCGATAAATAAACCCTGATGAAAGCAAAGGGAAACTACGTCAGTAATATCTTTCCTGTAGATGTGTCCCCCACCGCAATTATGATGGCAATTCACTATGTAAATAATAATTCTGGATGTAAAAAGTCTTGCATTCGGATGTCCGGGCGGAGACTATCTCGTGAGGAACTATCAGAATTGAGAATAGGGGCGTGGAATACAAGGACACTGAATAAGGTAGACGAATTTTTAAAAAATTGAAGAAAGAGATGAAAACAGATAATATAATTAGTGAAATGAGATGGCCAGAGGAAGACGATTTTCGGACGGTGGAGTATAAAATATGTAATTAATATAGTAGCAAAACGAGGGAAGCAGATGTAGGTATTATTATGAATGAGACTGTAAGGAAAAGAGTGCAAAGTAGAAAAAAGGAAAAAAAGAAAGACAGACAGAAATAAGGTAGAGAGACAGAAAGTGAGGAAGATAGGAAGATCGAAACATGTAAAGTTAAAAAGATAGAAAGGAAAAAGGTGAAAGATAGACAGACTGAAAGAAAGTTAGAAGGAGATAAAGACAGAAAGAAAGAAACGTAAGAAGACAGTGTAATGACGACACATTTGTTGCCCTAAAATCTTCGAGTTTACAAACTGACTGTCCAAATGCATCTACAGGTAATCGCGCAGCCTAATTAGTATGCCTCAAAATTGGGAAAGTCGGAACTTATTATGAGCTTAGATTCGGATTCAGCTTGATTGCAAAATGGAAGGATCTTTCAGATTCGGTTCTGGCTTCAGAAATGTCTATGCTGTACTTCCGATTTCGGATACAGCTTCACTGATATGATTAGCTTAGCTCCAGTTTCGGATTCAGTTTCGAGTTTCGACTTCTCGTCATCTGGTCATCTCATTCTTTTCTAATACCAAAAATGTTCACCAATCACAACTAGACTGATCTGAGACGAGAGGTCCGATCTTTCGATCATTGAAAAGTGTTAATATTTAATACTGGTAAGCTTTAGGTACGAGGGATTACCCATAAGTAAGGTATACAAAAATTTCTATAAAATCGAAAAATCATACAAGATTGTGAAAGTAAAAACTCTATTAGCTATTTCTCAACGTAATTCCCGCCCATTTTGATACAATTTTTCCACCGCTCATTCAGTTTAAAAATGTTTCCTTCATAAAATTGTACTCGCTGGACTTTGAAAAATGTCTCGACTTCTGTATTTTCTTCATCGTTTTCAAACTTCATTCCTCCGAGATGTTGTTTGAGAGGGCTGAGCAGGTAGTAATCCGATAGTGCAAGGTCAGAACTGTGTGAAGGGTGACCCATTACCCTATTCCGCTCCGCTCCGTTTGGGTTTATGCTGAGGAGTCAGCTGTTTAGGCACTTAGCGTGCGCAAACTTTTCGAAATTGTAGGTCTCCCTGCACAATTTGGTGCGAACAACTGACTTGATAAATTCGCTGCTTCTGCAGTTTCACGAATTTTCAAACTCCGATCGGCGTAAACGAGCTCATCAATGCGACAAATCGCCTGCTCATCGTTGACCTCGGTGCTTGGTCGCTCTCTTCGAGGATTACGTATCCGCCAAATTTACGACACCGGGGTCGAATTTTGTACACCATACTGGTACTTATGTTCGAGAAATGGCATTCCTACATACGCCGCTTTAATTCTATTACAAATCTGTTTTTTTGTTGTTTTTTTGTGCGCAGTAAAAACGAAGCGTTCAATTTTTGAAACCATACTACCACAAACAATGAACCACTCCTATCGGCAAGTGTTAGCCGAGCCTCCCCTCCTTCACCATGCGAAATTTCAAGTTTCTAACTCACGCGGTTCGTCGTATAGAAAAAATGTGTACCTTACTTATGGGTCATTCCTCGTACTTCTCCTGGGACATTTTCAAGATGACCAGCCTCCTCTGCGGACCAGCCGGGCCGGATAGTCCGAGTTTCGCGACAATGTCTACTTACATAACTGCTGATTACTGAGGAAGGAAGCGTTACTTTTGGGTAGCCTAATACGCCAGTTCGATGAAAACTAAAATAGTGACATGAAAAAATGTTATTTTTTGGGAGGTGGGGTGGGGTAGGAACTGAAAGTTTGATACATTCTACGTACAAGTCACCGCCTCCGAGGACAAAGCCCTCCAGTCACTGGTACAATATTGTGAATAACTTTCTTAGATTTTCAAAACGTATGATTGTGGAAGAAGGAAAAAATTTAAAGAAGCGTCCTCGCACCAACTGTGCCTAATTTTATCTTCACAAAAACTTTTTTGAGGTGGATATAATTCTTTGTGATCCAATCAAAAGTGAAAATGGTATAATTACGCATGTCCAGAGTCGTATTTCATCAAAACTGGGGTTACGGATTTAAATTCCATGTGTGGTGCGCAAAATTTCCAACAAGTAACTATATGTAATACGTATAACCAATGGCCAATGGCACTGCAGAACCTTGCAGCCTCTTTTAGTTGTAAATCAGTTGCTGGGACCACAATTCCAGAACTGACTGAGGTGTCACCTGTGGAGTGTAACCATAAATAATCAGTGAGTTGCTTTTGAGGGTACAGATGAGAAAGTAGGTACCTATGTAATAGGCGTCCCAATGCAATCTAATTGTAGTTCAGATATGAATAATCATTGTTCATTGAAAGAGTACCTAAGCCTCTGATTTAGGAATATTCCAAAACTGTATTCTATCCAACGAACTGGAAGCATAACTATTGAATAGATAGACAATTGAAAATATCTTAGGAATCTGAAGGTATGTTTTCATTGGTCCCTTCCACTGAACACTTCAAAATGGTTAAGTATAGTCACACTTGCATTCGTAATTTATTCAAACTTACCCGATGGGTGACTGCGATTGTAGAAGTAGTCGAGCGGTCGATGGAAGATCTACCGGTATTGGAGGAGGAACTGGTTCTAGTTGAGACGTCCGAGTGTCCTTAGATGTCTCAGGATGAAAAGACCTCGAGTTTTCTGTTCTATAACCAGATTGTAGCGAAAAAACAGATGAAAAACCGTCGCTGGGTTATTAGAACCTAACACTCCAAAAAGTTTAACGCGTAAATAATTACCTGAGAACTTTGCCACCTCCTTTGGTACCCCATTTTGACGAATAGCCTGGAGTAAAGATGTTTCGGCATGAAAAAACTTCTTGTTTTTTTGGCTGTTAGCAGATTTTTAGGCGTAAAACGGACATTAAAAACTGTTTCTGAGCTGACAGGACTTACTTTACCCTAAAAAATGAAACGTTTACTAACCTGAGTTGCTTATTATCGGCCATGATAACAGATCTCGAAAATTCACTTTATTATTTAAGGACGAATTTTATACAACTGATTCTAAATACGTAACCAGTCATTGCGAGAAACAGATGGTTGAATGTGGTTTGGGTTGCATACTCGATTACTTGTGTATGGTATCAGGGAGGGTGTAAAGAGTTAGACAAATTTTATGTCTGGTTTTTGAATGCAATTTAATGAACCACCAATGGTCTGGTTTATAAATACGAATTATGAATATCAATGTTTTAGAATTTCAAAACGAATTTTTTTGTATCCATAAAGATAGTTAGTACGTACAACATTTTAAATGTTACGACAGCTTCAGGCTGAGGTAAAATCTATCTCATTCAGAGACGAACTGGGACCAGAAAGGCCAGGGGCGAATCTATTTTTACCAGGTCATTTGAGCAGCAAAGGGTCGCTTACTACTTCAGAAGTTACGAATGGGCGTTCATGAGTTATGGAGAGGGCAGGGGTGTAGCGAAAGGAATCAAATTGGGAGGGGAGGCCTGATGATTTTCCAAACCAAAAGAAACTGCAGGTCATAAAATTTTCAGACTTTGCGCATTTACCCCCTTGCCGTACTAGCCAATCTGTCCTGATACAATTCTATTCGCTAATGTGTTTATGAAAGTGAACTATTTCTTCTCAAATCAGTGTTCAAAGAATACCTAATATTTATTTACTATATTTTTACGGTTTTTGTTGCACGTTTCTGCAATATTGAACATCGTAACCCAGAAAACTGGTAAAGAACCGCTTTTTAGTCAGTCTTTTTCTATGTCTTTTGTAAAGGTCGGATATTAGTGACATTTTCTACAGGAGTTTTCTGAGTCGCTGATTTCGAATATCGAATCGGATTTTTTATCCAGCCCTGATTTCGGGAAAATATGGCTCAAAATTGGAAAAACTGACTTGGCTTGAAAAATTTGGTATTTAAAGGATTTAGTGGATCGCTGATTTTGATAAAATCGGATCAGATTTTTGATCCTGCTCAGATCAAGGCTCAAGACTCCAACTTTCAGGCTGAAACGGGCTTTTCATGAAAAAATTGAATAAAATATGTATTGAAATTGAGGGTTTTTTGGCCCACCACTTTCGAAAATCTAACCATATTTTTGATTTGATCACAACTGGTGCTCGTATTTGACTTCTTTCCTTTCAGTGGTGTTCATTTGACTGGCAAAAAAAGAGGGGAAAATATGAACTAGTTATCGGAATTAGCGGTTTTTTGTGTAGCAGATTTCGGAAATTCGATTAGATATTTCATCTTTCCCCGATTTGAACCTCGGTGTTTAAATTTGGCCCTTTTCAAATAGCCAAAACTGAGAGGAAATCGAACGAAGTATCAAGTTTGAAAATTTCATCAGATTTATGACCCGACTATGACCTAAACCTCACGTTTGACCTCCCATTTCTTTGAAGGGACTATTTCGATTTTCCCAAAACACTTGAATAAAGTATTAGGATAAAGAGTTTCTGTTTCGTTCATTTTGGAAATCGAATAAAATTGTTCGATTAGACCCTTAAATGAACTCTGGAGTCCAAATTTGACTCTTTTAAAGGGGAAAAATTGATCAAACCTAGTAAATCAAACAAATTGTCAGAATCAGGATTTTCGGGATCGCGTTCGAAAATACGATCAGGTTTTTTATTTGTTCCAAATTTTCGCCCCGGATGCTATATTGTTCCCTCTTCAAAAATGTCGATTTGCAATGTTTTCTACCAACAGGAAGAAGCCCTTTCCGTTTCCAAAACAAAAAGAACTTGGATCCTTCCTATGGTGTGGTGGGACGTATGGCGATGCACGCATGCCAAAGTGGCATTGGAAACTACCCTTTCGGGCATCGTATCAGTACCGAGGGTCGCATCAGTACCTTCCTATGAGGAAGAGGAAAAAATCTTTTTGACTCTGGAAAATAAAGTACTGCAGGTTATCTGTATCTCTGAGATTGACAATTCAATCAGATTTTCGATCCAGCCGCCTTTTGGAGGGGGGAGAAATTTTTTCACCCAACAATAAACTAGGTCTTAATTGTTCAAGACTCCCGTTTCTCCCATTACGATCCGACTTCTCAAAAAAAAAAAAATCCGTGTCTCCTACCATGGTACCCAGTGAAACAACTTTTTAAGCTGGCTCTAGCTAAATGAAGACTAATTCAATCTTGGTTTCAAATGGCTTGAAAGATGAATCTTGAACAGCTAAATCCGATAAAAAATTCAAGAGATAGAACGAGAAATAGGAAAATGTAATTTTAGTCAGTTGCCAATTAATTGATGACAATACATGGAATTGCAGCTATTTTTTATAATTGAGGGCACATGCTCCAATAGATGCCGTCAAGGAAGTAAGCATGAAGCATCTGCCCATCCCTGAATGATAAAATGTGTGTTATTTTACGAAAATCTCATGTGCATCCTCCAGGAAAGGGTTCTCTTTCTTACTCCTCGCAGATTTGTCTTTCCCCACTTGGAAAAAAGTCTAGCAACATCCATGCGGGCTCCCTCATACCATCTCAATGCCCCGCATAATTGCCACTACAGGCTTGAATATAAAACTTGGAAGAAGCGGTTAAGGAAACGTTCAGATTTCAAAAATTTATTGCAAAAACGACCCACATAACTTGTATTATAATAACCTACTTTCTTATAAGATAAAAAATTTTATTCATTCTACTTTAAATATTTACCTAATTAGTATGTACCTACTTTTTGAATTGCATACAAACATTGGTAACATGGGTGTAATATAAAAACTATTATTTTCATTGATTTTTCTTGATTATTTCTGGTAGGTATTTAGCTATGATCCTAAACAAAAATCTCTGTTCAGTATTTCTATATGCACACAGGTACATGTAAATTATAAGATACATCGAATGATGAGGTTATTTTAAAATCAATCAGTAACCCATGTGACGTAATTTTTCAGATAGATTAGCAAGCTCTCATTATCATCTTCATCATTACCATGATCCCTGCGTTCTTTGTTTCATCATACTGATTTATATAACTTTCCTGTGTTTTTTAATCATACTGATTTCTGTAACTCTTATGATAACCATAACCCATTAATATTAATACAATCCATATAATATCTTTTAAAATAACAATCTAGCTAACTATTATAATCTTTGTATTTATCGTATTATCTTTATTTACTATCAGCATCCTCATCACTGTCACTTTCAGATGTGCTAACAGATGATTTTGAAGTTTCTCTACCCAACAGTCTCTTGAAATATTTAATAGTTTCATCAGTTTTTTTACCATTGGCAATGATTGGCTCTATTTTATTCAACTCATCTATAGTATCTAATTCTGCCATTGGCTCTTCTTCGGGTATAAATGGAATGAGAATTCGCAGGCCTTTTTCCTGATTTTTTATCATATGCTGTATCATGTTTCGTATCTTCGGGCTATCTTCCAAAATAAAGATCAACATTTTGACCAATTCTAATTCTACTTTCGTTAATTTTGGGTCAGTTAGATATTTTTCCAGCCATTCTTCATCTTCTATCAGTTCTTTATGAATGTAGGGGAGGAATATGTTGACGACATCTATCATGGAATTCATTTCCTTTAGTTTCGGTTTCAGTTTCTTTATTACAGAGGCGCATACACGACTTGCCATTTCCTTCTTGGACTCAAATATTTTAGTTCTCAGGTCAGCCAGGAGTTGTTTCGCCGTACTTTCAGTGCAGGGAAGCGTTTCGCCTTTTTTACTTGCCCGAGGAAGGTAGATCGGGTTTATCTGAAAAATCACGCAAAAAATTAGTCATGTATGTGTAGCCTGTTATCAGTGCGGAGTAGTTTTCCCACGGGTTAAACTGAAATCTAGACATCCCACTATGAGCCTTCAGAGCGGTTTTTTTAAAAAAACGAAAACTGGAATATTCTATCAGTCTTCTAATGTACCTTCATGTTATATTTCCAGTTTTTAGATCTGTGCAGTGATCAATATATCTGGGTCAATTCAGCGATTGACTAGACCATGAAATTATATTTCCATTAACCCTTAAACACCACACATAGGTTTTCTTCCGATATTACCACACATGTGACAATTGTCACAGTATTTAAAAATTAATCAGTTTTATCATTAACCTACCAAATTTGATGGTGCTATATGTATTTTTTCATGCTAAATTCAAATTTGAGGTTAAAATTTCATTTTAATATGAAAAAATAGGCACGAATTTGAAATTTCTCCCACCACTTCATGTTAATAGCTCACAACCGATTTTTTTTTAAAAATAATTTATAACGTTACTTTTGTCCTACGAATGCATTGAATACAAACACTTCTTGAAACTTGGTACAAGTTGTTTGTTACTATTTTACCCCAATTTTGTTTATTTTAGTATAATTTTTACTTTACCTATTCACATTTTCGGAATTATTTTCACTTGATCAAGAATTCTGTGATTGGAAATAATGAGTTATGCATTTGCCGATAATTATTTTTCGTTATAAAGAAAAATAACTGGTTGCAGTACAGTAAAAAGTATTTTGCTGAGGAACAAGAAAAAACAACACGCATGACAATTTATTTCGCGGCTTTCACAAAATGTCTCAACCTGGGCCTTCCTTTCGACCCCGTATTCCTCGGGTCCACCTCGAAATATTTTCTCACACTGAGCTACATCAAAAAACCAACTCAAATGCATAAATTAAACCACCATAATAAATTTTGGTCCAAATTGATTAAAAACAGAATTCAATTCATCCTATTAACCTCAAAATTGTACATAGTGTTCTGTAAGAATGAAAATAGGTCGGATCAGTGGTATTGACGATATTTAACCGAAAATCAATTAAAAAATGCATGCCCCTTTAACAGTTAGAGTAAGCAACCAAAACTCACACGCGAGAATGAAAATAAATCATGAGCGTACAGGCACTGGGAGTTATGCGGCTGAGTCTCCCCTCTGACTCGCGCCGCTGCTGCGAGTTTTATACCACTGTGATAATTGTCACACGTGTGGTATTGAAGGATTAACCATAATTTTCTTATAGCTCTCCTAACCTTCCCCTGTAAACTGATTAAAGTTATTGATAATACGACAGAAGATAACTACCGCTATATCTTCAAGTTTGTAAACTAATTCAAAATCCGGCGAATAGTATCGATTTTTATTTCCTTTAGGTGTTTCGGTAATACTCAGTCTGATATCAGTTTCGAGATTCTTGAACTTGACACTAGAAAATTCATAGTAACAATACGTAGACACTTTGAGCACAGGTTATGAATGCAACTTGTAAATGTACTTACGTGAACAATTATGAGGGGTATGAATGTGGCCCAGTAGGATAATAAGGCCCATCGCTATAGTGGCCACTCAAACTCATCTGTTCCTTTTTAACACTCTCAAACAGTATTACGGTGGTAACGCTGCCGTTTTTGACAGTGAACGCGGTGCCGAAAGCTCATGGATTTCGAGTTAATGAAAAATATACTTCGATCTTACTGTGCGTTGATAAAAAAGTTTGTACTGTGTTATTGATAAATTTTACAAAAAAAAAAAGTTTTTTATCAGAATTCTATATATAAGTAAGTATACATTTCATTATTTAAAAAAAATCCTATTTTCAAAGTAAGAGGCAGAAAAAGCCATTTGAATTTTTTTTACATCTCAGTGTATGAAATAAGACCCATCAGTCTAAAGCACAAAGCACGTCTAAAGCTTCTTTAGTCTGTTCTCATTAAAAATTTTTTTCCCCCAGACGAATCGTGGTTTTGTTCGGTATGTCAGCTTGACTCGAACAAAATCATGAGACAATGTTTGCAGTGTGGAGGAGAATAGTAGCATGATATGTGAATTGACTTTTTGATCAACGCGACATAGAGGTAGGTATACTAACGAACTCACGACTGTTAATTTTTGTTTTAGTTTATAAGATGGTCTTGTCGCTAATGTTACTTTTATTTTATAAATAAAATGATCTAATTAGAAATGACGCACAAAAATTAATTTCTACAGCAAAATTTAGGTGGGCCTTATTAAGTGCTGTCGGCACGTAATAAGGCCCATGATCTTTTTTCCCCGAAGTTAATTGGTGACTAATTAAAAAGTTTCAAAAAACGTTCAACGAGATTTTATGTAAGGAGGGGGGCTACTAAAGAGATTTTGGAGCAGTTACCCCTCCAGTTTCACTTTTGGGGCCATATCAGACACGATTTTCCACTAGTGGGCCTTATTCGTACCCCTGACCTTATATCTAAATAATTGAATCTGTCCCTGATGTATCCCTTTAAACGAATATCAACACGCAAAATGCGTCACCCTTTCAACACAACATAGGGTTCGAATTTGATGTAGAATTTAGTACAAAATCGAGTTACTATATACCAACTTCGACTTCTGATCCAATTTTGCGTTGATTTTGCTTTAGAATTTTATCCAAAAGTTAATAACGATAATAACTCGACTTCTGTATCGAAATCTGCATCAAATTTAATAACGTTATATCGTGTCAAAAAAGTAACGGATTTTGGATGTCGGCAAGAGAGTCGATTTTTGTATCGGTGGTGTTTCAAGCAATGCAGAGCGAATTTTTGTATAAGTCCTGTTATATAAAAGCACTTACTGAAAATATCCTGCCGACTGTTCTCCATATCTATCATTTTTAGGATCGCGTATTTTGAAATCGATGTGTCCATCCACGAAAGGTATCTGAATATTGAATTTAAACTTGTAGACAGTATCCGTATAATTCGGTGGGTTTGATTTACCTCTCCCTGCTACTGATTTTTTTCTCTGATTTTCTACTATTTTCTGCCCATTCGGCCCACGGTTTAAATTGTAAACAGTACATTCGGGCTGACTGAATCTCATATGTTGACTTATTTCATCGAAGTTTATGCGGACTACATCCAAGTACCACCTGTTTATATAAAAAAAAATTATTGGAAATACAGTACAATACCTGTGTACCTACCAAGCTGAAAGTAATAACAACGGCGTGCTTGTACTTTAGATTAGGACAATATTATCAACCTAAAATATATTCTTTCAAGAGAAAAAAGCTAAGCTACATTTTGCCTCTCTTTGTGAATTTCTACAGCACTAATGTTCGGTATGAATTGAAAGAGGGTGTTTGCTCTATCCATTCTTATCAAAAAGAATGTCTTTTTACTACTATTCTGTAGTTGTAGGAATAAATGTTTACAAGGCCAACATTCGACGTGTTCTATTTTGATATTTGCTCCCTCCGCAAGTTCGCCAATTTACATTTTTGAGTAATAAAATAGTTTAAAATGGATTCCGTGACCCTAGAGGCCTAATGTTCGATGTGCATATTCCATTTGAACTCATTTTGACATTTGCCTTTTCCCTCAGATACACCAATTTCTAATTGGGTATGAATGTGATGTCAGAATTGATTTGACACTATCTCCGAGTACGTACCATATATTATATGATATCTTGAATTCAAATTTGGCTTTATAACAGCCCAAGAAGTTCCACATTCTTACTGCTAAACATAGAGTTTATATTGATGATATATGGGAGTGGGGGGCTTAAAAATACCAAAGGTAGAGGAGTAAAGAGGCGATTCTGATTGTGCACAATCCAAATTCGCTCCCAGTAAACATTTTAATATCAGCACTGGCCCCCGATCTTTTGTCATTTAATAACCGAATTGGTTCCCTTCTATTTGCGATTAAATACCTAACCAAATCGCATTCTCGGATACACATATGGTACAACACCTATGCAGTGATTTCCCTTCCCATTTTTATAGACTTAGGACTGTTTACATTTATACAGATTCTTGTTGTGGGTCCGACGCCATTGGAGGGCCGAGACTTCCACTACAGGGTCTGTACTCGCCAAGTGATAGCCGCAGTGTGGCCGTTATAAAAAATAGCCCGTTCTCTCAAAGAGTAGGGCCGCGTAAGTCGAAGCAGTGATGACAACTTGTAAATTTTTCTGAGTAACGCATTCAGTGACTCTGTAGCCATACCTGTGGAACATATCATGCAACACGTGTTCGAAGCATTTGGGAAGATGGACATCACTATCATTTGTTACGCTGACCGTACCTTGTTTATTTGTGAACGGCTAGTCACTCAAAGTTAAGTTCAGATTAGATTTGGCTCCTTTTGGCGGGACCAGGAGTGATGGAAATATGGCACCCAACCCCTCGGCTCTTATTTATTCAAAATTTCTGTAGTTATAGGAATGAACTTTGACATTTGCTCCTTCCCGAGATCCGCCAATTTCCATTTTTTTAGTGCAAATATTGTCAAAAATTGATTCAGAGACCCAAGAAGCCTAATATTCGATGTGCATATTCTATCTGAATACATTTTGACTTTTGCCCTTTCCCTCAGATCCACAAATTTCCGATTGGGAATGAATATGATGTCAAAATTTATTTAACACTATCTCCGGATACCATATACGTATGATAGGTATTGATTCTTTTTGGAATTCTGATTGTCCTCAGTCTGCGATGGTCCGATGAAAATTTGAATTTGAATGTATTACGTTTATATTTTTTATTATTGAAAGATCGTTTACTAGCAAGTGGTCTATATCGTTACGAGTCCGTTCATCCAGGGATATCCAGATCCACCATTTATTATCTCTTTTCTTGAAGTACCTATGCCCCTGGTATTTTTAGTGTATTGCTTTGCGCAAATTGAATCAGTCTTTTATCCTCTGTCATTCTCTTCGCTTATCCCGAAGGGTCCCTTCACTCCTCTGGTGTCCTCCCCTTTGCCTAGTTTGGCATGTCAGTTCCCCAACAATACTGTGAAGTATTCGCTGTACTGTTATTTCGTCTCCTCAAGTTTTTCGTTGAATGCTTCAATCTCTTTAGTTTTTTTAAAATGCTAATTCCACGTACCACTCGTATTGTGCAAACAGTTAACGAAAAATACGTTGATAGATAGCTCATTTGGCGACTGAGAAATAATAATTTGAATTTTTAAACAAGTCAAGTTCTTGTGTACAATGAAACTGCGTAGGACACTGCAGGAGGTATTCATTCTAGATCTTGGATGACTATATATGTATAAAATCAATAACGACAATAATAATTCTGGGATCCGGAGCCAGTATCAAACTCGACATAGTTCCGACTTCGGAGTGTTCCAGCAAATTTGAATTAACCAAAAATGTAGTTTTCTCTCCGACCCCGGCTACTCTTAAGGATATACGGAACAGAAAAAAGGATAGCAAATGTGTAGGTTGATCAAAGTTGGGGAAAGGTGGGCTGATTTGGCTCCAGCTTCAAACCTCCAAAAATATTGTTTAAGTTCCTGCTTCCACTTCGGATCTACCAAGAAACAATGCTTTATTGTACGAGTGTACCTAATTATAAAGAAGTAACTTCAAGGGGGGGGGCGAAAAGTGCACCTCCATATTTCCACAAAAATATTTGCCGAGTCACACCCTTATTTAGTTAATTAGGTGTAATATTATAGCTTGATACTTGATCTAATAAATGGTTGTATTACATTTTTCCATCGTCGTATTCCATCAAAATTGGGATCGCAGCTGTTTTAATGAAAATCAATAAGTCCGTTGCATCAGCCATACTGATGATTAGTTGTAATAAATACAACCAGTGAGTGATTCCATTGCAAAACCTTGTCACATCATGTAGCTGTATATCAGTAGCTGGGACAATTCCAGTGTTAGTTGAGTAATCACCTGCGATGTAGTGATGTACAAAAATCAATCAGTGAATTTTGAATAATTCGAGATAACTAATGAGAAAGCAATTAACAGGAATGAGTGAAGGTATACTGAGAATGGTGAAAAACAAAGTTTGTGGAAAATCTCAGAAATAAGAAGGTATCGTGATTAGTTTTAACAGTGTAGAGAAAAATACTAAAACATGAGAACGGACAAAGATTCTTGGAAATTTTTCCATCGCCAGATGCACGGTGCTGTAAAGTTTGTGTCTAATAGCACCAACACGCAGAAATCGAAGAAAATCTACTAAATCCTTGGAGCAGGGTGCCTTAATACATCAGACATGCGTGCTGAGAAACTGGGGCACTGGCCAAGGCGTTATATTCTTTAAATGAAGACCAGTGCGAAAAATGTAAGTATCAGAAGTATTATTCAGTTCCCATTTCCTACTCTTAATGAGTCCACCAGTATGTACGAGTAGGTGCTCACTGCCTAACAAAAAGGAAAGCTTTTAATATCCGAGACTGTTCTTATTCTCACTGTAGTTATATTATTTGTGAGAAAAACGGGTTCCTCAAGCCACGATAGAACAACTGGAAGTGTAAAGAATATCTAATGTGAGTTTTTCTGGAAAAATTACATTATTTGAAACTGCTGAGGAGAAGTAACAGACCAACAAAGCAAATTATCTCTATGGAGTTATTTTGACATTTGGAATCATCAGCTTATTCCAGTTTAAATTCGACGGGAGATGTGAGCATTTTATTAGGGTAGGGGAAATTCTCCTAAGACTGCGCACTGCCAATATCACAGAAATTACTGTGTAAACATTTTTTTGAAACGTGTAAAAGTAAGGCTGTATAGCTAAAGCAGATAGGTATACTGGGCCGCCATATTGGGCACATCGTGCCCGTGGACGCCGAATTCGACTACGTGGAGCGTACCGCGTAGTCAATTCGATATCGACGGGTGCGATGTGCCTCAATATGGCGGCCCAGTATACCTATGCTATAGCTATACAGCCTTAGTAAAAGAAAAGTTGCAGTATACAAACGTATCAACATATCCTATGCCAAATAGTTGACCACCTGTTGTGTGAAAGAACGAAACGACTTTGAAGTTTTTTGTTGTTTATTCAAATTTTCCGCTACTCTGTTAACGATTGGAAAAAAGGTATCAAGATATTAGTCAATTTTTATGAAAGAGGCTGTGGAAAGAGGTGTCATTTGAAAGGTAAGTTCTTCTACTTTTTGAATTTTGTATAGATTTTCTCGATTTTGAATTTAAGTAAGAACAATGTGACCAAATTCATTTTTGGATGGAAGTTCCTACGACTGTGCAGTGATAAAACAAGTTGAGTTCTGTTGTTCTTCAGTTTTGTTTTATGGAATCATGGGGGAAAAATAAGTAGAAGAAAATTCATTTTTACCGAAGATTTACTAAACAAGATAGTAAATGATATTGAAAAAGGCGAAAGTATAAGATCAATGGCTCGTAAAAGATCAGTGTATCATCAGAGTCTACATCGCGTTTGCGATTAAGTCGGTAAGTATACCTATTTTCTACCGTTTTCAAATTAAATTTGGACAATTTCAAACTTTTAATGGCTTTCCATTTTTCTACAGTCTCATATACTCTCATCATTGGGCAGATTTTCGAAAAAACCTTTTCTCTGGAGATGGGAGAAAAACTGGTGAATTATATCATCGAAATGGATTCTATATTTTATTGACGAGAAAACAGATCATGAAACTGGCCTTTGATTACGCAGAAACGAACGAAATTAATCATCGGTTTGTGAACATGGAACAGCACGAAAGAAATGATTCGAGGATTTCTGCAAACGTATAACTCCTTCAGTTTACAATCTTCCGAAAAATTAGCTGCCTGTCGAGTATCCGGTGTAAACAAATTGCAAGTTGATCGATTTCTCACAAACTTGAAGGAAATATATGACGCCTGTGAGTTTACAGGTTATCGAATTTTCAACATGGACGAAAGTGAAATTTCCACTGTACCTAGCAAGTTGGAAAAAGTTGTGTCTTGTACTGGAAAGAAAAAAAGTTTCGAAATTAGTTGCGGCTGAAAAAGGAGAAACTGGTTACTATTGTTTGCTGCATGCAACCCACTGGTTTCGCAGTGCCACCTGCAATGATTTTCCCTAGAAAACAATTTCATCCACTTCTTTACGAAGGAGCACTGGAAGGAACTACAAAACTACACAATGAAACTGGCTATATAACAAGTGACATATGTTCACCACTTGGTTGCAGCATTTTGCTCAGTATGCAAAACCTACCAAAGAAGATGCCGTATTACTTTTACTGGATAATCACTCATCACATCGATCATTACAGGCCATCGAATTTTGTCGCAAAAATTACATTCATGTACTTTCTCTCTCCCCCCCCCCACATGTGGCTCATTAATTACAACCACTGGACAAAGTTTTTTTTAAACCTTTGAAACAGCGATATGCAGAAGCACGTGATAGTTTTGTACTTGGAAAAACAGAATTAATTTTGATTAGACCAGAAAATATTGCTTCGTTGTTCAAAACTGCATATACAACCGAACTGCTACTCTCAATATTCCCGAATCAGGATTCGCCAGGACAGACATTTTCCTGTGCGATTCGAATGTAATTACAAATGATTTATTTACACATTCCGAAACGACTGATCGTACGTAGCTATTTACCTACAATAAAAATTAATTTTTATGGAACGACTAACCATTTTTTTTTTTTTTTTTTTTACAGAACCAAACGAAAATGAAAATATTGAACAATAAATCCTGTGATTAACACAGATACCTCATTTGAGAATTTAGAACCTCTAGTTATAAGTGCAGCTCCGTTTAAACCAAACATCCAAGAAAACATTTCTGCCAGACAAGCTCTCTCAGAAATCACCTGGACTGAACAATGCGTCCCAGCAATTTCATCTATGCTAATCCACACTTCAATAAATCGTGCATCAGCAAACAATAGTTTGGAAACTACTTTATCAGAACCAGAACACACTGACCTTCACAAATCTACGCCAGAACACCGTACGGTCATCATTTCTCCTGGAACGATTATTTCTCGCCCCAAAGGAGGAACTCCAAGTCAGAAAATAAAGGGGAAAACTGGATTAAAATCTGAAATATTGACAAGCTCACTTTTTCAAAAAGGCTTAGACGCAGAAAAGACCACCAAGGAACTTTTATTGCGCGTCAAAACCAAAAGTAAATTGAAAATTAATTTTGTTCGCATAATTTTTCCCCCTCAATTTTCACTTCCTTCATAATTTTTCAGAAAAACACGTGAAGCCAAAAACAAGAATCAAGCTCTCTGCTATTGCTTCATTATCAGCTCATTCAAGTGACTGTTTCATTTGCGACAAAACAACTGAAATCAGCATGCGCGACAGTGTGTCAACTGTAAAGTATACATTCATGAAGAATGAGTAGGATTGGATTCAGACGATGAAGATGATTTTTATGCCCGGAATGTTCATAATCACTTCAGATTGAATAAAAAGTGGGTTATTGACTCTACATATTTCCCCCCCTTATTTTTCGTTGTTTTTCAACGTTTTCTGTAGGTGCGCAGTCTTATGGTACGAAGTGGGCAGTCTTACGAGCCTAGGTTCCTAAGATTGTGCATTTGAGTTTTTTCACTAAAACTGTAATAACTTTTGGATGGACCTCTGAAAAAATCTGAAAATTTAGGAGGGTAAGCTAGAAGATTTTCTCTTCAGTAATTTTCATTCATTTTTCGCTGAGCTAAAACCATTTATCTGATCGGTGCGCAGTCTTAGGAGAACTTTTCCTATAACTATAAATATCCATCTAAAATGCAATTATCTAATCAAAGAGAAACTCATAAATAATACGAATATATGTAGTATACCTATATACTTATGGATGTAAAGATTTTCGCCTTACTAAATATCTATCCCTTTTTAACTTATTGTATATACTTAAAACGTCAACATCAACTTAAATATAAGAGAAACGACGAACCAAATCCAAAATTCAGAATATCCTGAGCTGGTATACGGACTTACCAAGATTGAGACAAGGTGTCGTTGGTACTATTCGAGCATGTGGTGAAAGCTGAATTGGAGCCGGCGGAGGAAGTGGTTCTGGTGGAGGAGCAACGTCGGATGCCTCCGCATTAGGAACCTGTTTCAAGCTTTTTAACCTGTAAAATTTTTTGGTGTAACAAAACAAGTAGGAAATTCTCTCCGTGTTACAGTTTACTCTATAAAATTAAAAGTGTTCGTGATATCAACCTGGGTAGTTTATCATCTGCTGCGGTACCCGATTTTTGTGGAGAAGCCGGTCTTGGAGACGAAGCAAATTTGAGCGAAGAAAGAGAATCCGAGGAAGGAGAATTCAGAGAAGGAGAAGATCTCGAGGAAGACAGAGATTTTGAGGAAGACAGCAATTTTGGAGGAGAAGATGGACTTCGCAAATCATTAAATGTCCTAGCAGCAAAACTTTTCTGGTGTCTCGAACTGTAAGCAACGTGTTTGGTTTTAAAATTTTAAGAAAAATAGTCTACGCTAACAGAAATTGACTCTAAAAAATTCAATATTTTGTCGGTATATCAACCTGCGAGATTTACCATCCATGATGGTGATCACAAAAATTCACTTTAAACTCGAGTTTTGTTTCAATATTATGTACCACTGATTTGAAGTGCAGGTCTGTACCTAAGCCACTAGTACATAATAAACAGATTATTGAAAGCGGATTAGGTTGTCAACTCTTTTCATTTTACAATATCTGATACAATTCAGAAGCTTAAACGAATTGTACATCTGACGTTTCAATACAAAAACTAATGAAACATAGTTTTGGTCTGGTCCTTATGAATACAAAGTAATGAATAATCAGTGAGACAGACTTCATTATAAGTAAATCGGTACATTGTAATTCAAATTGGATTTTCGAGTACAAGATAACAATTTATTGAAATATCTTACGTCACTCGACACAATATTAAATCTATCCTAATATTCCCTGCGTATCGGTTAACAAACCATTGTCAACTCATCTAATCCACATTGTCTTTTCATTCATTTGGCATTCCGTTTTTTTTTTTGTTTTTTTTAACGAATAATAATTTCTTCAAATAACTCACTTTTTAAGTATTGAACTACAGATTGAACTTATCTACCAAAAGTGGAGAATAGGCAAACATATCAACACCCCTTGAAAAAGGGATTGTTCTTTTACTCGGTTGAAGGAAAGTCACACACCTAAGATACCCTTATCGATCATATAATGCCTACGAGTACAAAATAAATAATTTTTATGAATTTTCTAGCAAATACGTACACGAAGAATAATAGAACATTCTGAGTACTTTGCCTGAGATCTGTAAAACCTATTGCAATAATTTACAAATCCGAAAATTGAAAAGGAACTGCTCTAATGTTTGAATGTTTCCTCCAGAATGATATACATATATTTGAATCATCGGATCCTTCACGATATAGTAATTGAGAAAATAGATAAGTGAAGAATACTCGAAATTTTGAACCACGTTTTTGTACTCTGCTGACTGTTTTCATACTCACGTTGAGTGTCTTGTCAAATTTTTTCCACCCACTAGATCGTTGGCTAGGGGACAAATTCAGAGACATTGTAAATTCACTACGATACCTATCATACTTTCCTATCGAAAGAAAGGGAGCATTTCTTGAGCTTGTCTAAAATTTTTAGCGTCAGTGCTCGTATAACATTTTTTTTTAATGTTTTTTAATTTTTAAGTCTCGCTAATGCCATCTTAAAAAAGTTTATTTGGTTTTAAAAATAACATCTAGACAATGTTTACCAGTACCTTTTACAAAATTTAACCTTTCTTCAAAACTTTTCAACACGTTCTCCAACTTCGTCTTTTACTGATCGCCGCGCATTCATCACGAATCCGTTGCTTGAAATCCTCTGAGATACTGGGCACCTCAAAATCCGAACGAGATCGTTGAAACACCGCTACACAGTCCAAAAGTTACAGTGTGGTGCGCTGTTGGAATGAACGGCATAACTGGTCCTTATTTTTTTGAAGGCGATGCTGGCAAAAATGTGACTGTAAATGCGGATCGATACATCAAAATGCTGCAAAATTTTGTCCGGCCTGCCCTGGCACGAAAGAGAATTCTATCCAGAACTTATTTTCAACAAGATGGAACCACTTCCCATACCTGCATTAAGACGATTCGTGTTTTAGAGAAAATATCTGGCACCAGAACCATTTCGAAAAACGGTTTCCTTCTGTGGCCCGCAAGATCGCCGGACTCAACGTATGCAATTCTTTCTTAAGGGGACATTTCAAGCGAAAGGTCTATGCCACCAAAGTTCGCGATTTAGAGGATTTAACACATTCGAGTCAGACAAATCCAACTAGTAACAACGTTTCTAGTCTAACGACGAGTGCGACTCGTTGTAACTAACTATTGCATCTGGACCAGGAAAATGGGAGTGTAAGTGGCAGTGTGGTCGAATAACGAGTGGTACTCGTTTTTAGCTTTGAGATTTTCTGTAAAATTTAGAACGAATCCAGCTCGTTCCTCGACCACATAGCCTGGTAGAGCTGAGTCTTAGCTTCATTATAGTTTTTTTTTTTTCCTTTTTGGACAACACTGAAGCGAGTTATCAATGTTCGTCAAATACAAAGCATTTGTTGCGATGTTTTCTGTTATCAACTTATGAATCTCGTTTTCGACAAGTAAAGTCTGGGATCAATAATCTGCTATGTAAAATGCAAATAATGAGTCCTATTGTATGTATTTTGTACCCCTTTTGTAATAAAAACCGATTTTTTGACAATGTCAAATTTTCATTTTTTTGATTTTTTTCCTCTGACTTTACTGGAATATACTGAATACACAAGAAATGTTAAAAATCATATAAAAATGTAGGATTATAATTTGAACTATCTAGAACAACATACTAAAATTTCAGATTTTTAAATCAAGAAGTGGGTTAGTTATGAATTTTTAAAAACAAGTCCAAAAATGCCCGACCAGAGGGAGAAGCTAGTGAAAACGAGTCCTACTTGTTGTCAGACTATAACAACAGTTAGCTTCTAGGGGGAGCGACTACAAAAAGTGACGCGGCAAACCGAGTGAGACTCGTTCTCCGACTCGAATGTGTTAAAGCAACGGATTCGTAATGAATGCGCGGCGATCAGTAAGACGATGTTGGAGAATGTTTTGAAAAGTTTTGAAAAAAGGTTAAATTTTGTAAAAGGTACTGGTAAACATTGTTATTTTTAAAACCAAATAGAATTTTTTAAAATGACATTTTATCCTCTTTCCAACCGCGTATTTTTCTGACAGATGATTTTGATACGGCAGTGTTACCAACATGTAAACCTTAAGATGTCGCACCCTGTACAGATTCTCGTTGTAGGTCCGACGCCGTTGGAGGGCCGAGACTCCCGCTACAGGGTCTGTACCCGCCGAGTAGTGGCCGCACTGTGGGTGTTGGAGAAAGTAGCCCGTTTTCCCGAAGAGCAGTGATGACAAGTTGCTGTTAAGTTTCTTATGCCACGCATCCAGTGATTCTGTTGCGCATACCTGTGGAACATTGTATAAAACACTTTTATGAAAGCATTTGGAAAGAAGAACATCAGACAACAACTTGTTTGTTTCAAAAGGCTACTCGCTCAAAGTTAGGTTTAGATTAGATTTGGCTCCTTTCGGCGGGGCCAGGAGCGGTAGAAGTATGGCACCTCACCCCTCGGCTCTTATTTATTCAAACATCGAAATTCAAAATATAAAAAAAAGTTTTAAAAAAGTTTTACAGAAATATATACTTAGTAACTGCTCAACCTGCAAGTCCATTCATAGATCAAGATTTTTATTGACATTCAATCAGGTGAATACAGAATAATGACTGAAAATCGGGAGTGTTGACTGCCAATACCATAGTTACAAAATAGCATCTAACGAAGGTCACTTTTCAACTTTTGCCTTGAGGACAGTAAATCGTGAGAGCCACTCGCGGGAGGAGCTAGACTGTTCTCTGACAGATTTAAGATACACATTATCAGCTCGCAACAGAATTTTGGGGCGAGCACCGAAATATGACGGATTCGTTTTTTGTTTTTTTTTTGGTTGCTGACTAAATTCTAAGGCCCAACTTTCCTTCATAGGGCATTAAAAGGAATTTTTCATAGTGAAGGATTGGTTGGGTGTATGAAAAATGGAAGAAGCAGTTAAGAAAAACAACACTACGTATTAAAATTCAAAAATTTATTGCAAAAGAACCCAAATGACTTACATTATAAATACCTAATTTCATAAAAATAAAATTTTCTTATTCATTCTTGGTTATTGATATAAATGATAACATTACCTATTTTCAGTGATCTTCTTGATTACCCCTGGTATATACTTAGTTATGGTCCTATACGAATATTTCTATTCAGAATTTCTTTGTGGATACAGGTACATGTAAGCTAAAATAAGATTCACTGAGTTATGCCGTTATTTCAAAATTATTCAGTCACCCAGCAGTTCTTCGGACATATTAGCACGTTCATTATCATCTTCATCATCACTATTATCGCTATAACCTATGTTTTTTATTATCATCATAATGGTAACCCTTTTAATAATCACAGCCACATTAAATAAGGATCATCCTCATCTTTATGATCCACATACCATGTGGAACGAGCATCTGGATAATTATTATCTCTTAGACCACCAGCATGATCATCACTGACACTTTCAAATTTTGGATTTTCTGTTGACAACAGGCTCTTGAATTGTTGAAGGGTTTCTTCAGGTCTCTTATCGAACTCAGTTGGCTCTATTTTATTCAATTCCCCTATAGTTTCTAATTCTTCTTTTTGCTCTTTTCCAGGTATAAATGGAAAGAAAATTCGTCCGTCGTTATCCGAGTCTTTTATCATAAGCTCTATTATATTTCGTATCTTTGAGTTGTCTTCCAAAATAAAGATTAAGATTTTGACCAATTTTAATTCTATTTCCGTTAACTTTGAGTCAGTTAGATATTCTTTGAGCCACTCTTCCTGGTCTATCAATTCTTCGTGAATGTAGGGCAGAAATATGTTGACGGCGTCTATCATGGAATTCATTTCCTCTAGTTTCGGTTTCAATTTCTTTAATACAGAGGCGCGTAAACGATCTGCCATTTCCTTCTTGGACTGAAATATTTTAGTTTCCAGATCAGCCAGGAGTTGCTTTGCCGTATTTTCAGTACATGGAAGCTCTCCGTCTTTAAAAGGCCAAGGAAAGTAGTCGGGTGAGATCTGCAAAACCATAGGTATAGGAAATCAGTTTTATGTGTAGTCGATTATTACAACGGAGTGATTTTCCCATGGGTCACATTGAAGTTCTAGGCAGTCCGCCAAGAGCTTGTAAAGCGGATTTATTCGAAAATTGAAATAATGTAGCTATTTTTTTCTGTAATTCTTGCTGCAATTCCAGTTTTTTTTTTAAATTAGTGCGGTGATTAAAATATCCCTTGCAATTTAACGGGATCAGAAAAATTGACCGCGAAGAATTCGCCGCGAGAAAATGAAAATAGGCAGTTTATAAACATTGGTTGTGAGAGAAGTGACCGTCTGTGTTGAAATGATGATGTTCACTAGATGTAGCGCGCAGACATTAACATGCGATAACGCATAAAGTAATCTCGGTACGAGTGCTGTCATGTACAGAGGGAACTCTTAAATCATGCAATATTGTCAAACAGGAGATGAAAAAATAAAAGAAGTAAAAGAATTTAAATACTTATGTAGTTTGATAACGCAAGATGGAAGAAGTAAAACAAAAATAAAGAGTAGAATGGAACAAGCTAAGAGAGTTTTTCTTTTTTCAAAAGAAGACATGTTTAGGGCAAATAGTAAGATTGAGATTTCTTCGAACATACCTATACTTGGAGTATAGCATTGTATAGATGTGAGACGTGGGCAATAGGAACACAAGAAAGAAAAAGGAGTGAAACTTTTGAAATGTGGTGTTATTGGAGAATGTCGAAAATCAAATGTTCAGAAAAGACGAGGAAGTATTGAGGCGAGTAGGAAGGAAAAGAGAAATATTCGGAAATCGTAAAGAGAGGAGTTAAAATGTTAGCTCATAACATAAGACATCCAAGAATATGGTTATTACGGCTATGGGGAATGGTTGCGGGAAAGAACTCGAGAGGAAGGCGAAGAATGAACTATTAAGAGCAGATAATAAAGGATACGAAATTAGTGCAGGAGAGAAAAAAGGGGAGAGACGCAACCTACTAGTCGGTAGACTAAAGGAAATTTAACGACAACCTACCCATTTAACCTGTATAAAGCTATTGATAATATGATAGCAGATAACTACCGTGAATTTTTCGAGCTGGTAATCTAATTCCAAAATCGGCGAATGATATCGTTTTTTATGTCCTTCCAGTGTTTCCGTGATACCCAATTTTATGTCAATTGCGAGATTTTCGAACTCGAAACTGAAAATCGATAGTAAAAATACGTAGATACTTTCAGCATAAACTATGAATGCAAATTAGATATAATTGGGTGAATAATTCCATCTAAATATTTCAATCTGTTACTGATATATCCCTCTAAGAAAAATATATTAACACGGAAAATGCGCGTCACTGTTTCAACACCTCACTGGGGTCGAATTTGACGAGGAATTCGCTACAAAAGTCGAGTTATTACACCAATATTGACTTTTGATCCAATTTTGCTTGAACTCTGCCTCAGAATTCCATCCAAAAGCCGATGCTGATATGGTGACTTGATATCAAGTACTGTGTCAAATTCAACAACAATATCGTGTCGAGTAAGTGACGGATTTTGAGTGTCGTCAAGGGAGTCGAGTTTTGTATCGATTGTGTTTCAAGTGATGCAGAAAAAGTTTTTGTATGAATCCTGTTACTGAGTACCTGTTGAATAAAAGCACTCACTTAAAGTTTCCGGCCGTCTGTTCTCCATATTTATTATTTTCAGGATCACGTATTATGTAATTAACTGATCCATGCGAGGAAGGTATCTTGATAAGGAGTTTGAACTTGTACACAGTATCCGTATACTCCGGCGGTTTTAATGTATTTTTCCTTTTTGATTTTTTCCCCCGCTGTTCTAATTTCTTCTGCGCATCCGGCTTACTGTTTAAATTGTAAACCTCACATTTGGGCTGGCTGAATTCCACATTATATATGTCAATAAGATCGAAATTGAGTAAATCCAAATACCACCTGTTTTTATAAAAAGTAATTTTAAAAATGCAAATCAAAATCTATGTACAAAACTGAAAGTAATTACAACGAAGTGCCTATACTGTAAATCGGGACAATATCAGCAACCTATTTTTTCACGAGAAAACGCTGAGCTGCGAGTGCATTTGGAAGAGGGTGTGTGCTTTAAAAACAATGTCTCTTTCCCATTCCGTAGTTGTAGGTATGAATCTTTACATGACCAATATTTCGACACAGGGGCGGATGAGCCGTAGGGCAATTCGGGCAAATGTCCGGTGCGCCGCCGCCATTTTGACGCTGCGGCGCCACTACATTGAAGGGGAAAAAAGTATTAAAATACTTACAAAAATAAAATAAGCGTATATTGCGACGACAGTCGAAAAACGTGCGGCGGCGATGATCAATTTAAAGAGAAATAAACTGATTGAAAAATTTAAATGGGCAGGCACATTTTGCGCCGATTGTCGACCAAACGTGTGTGTGAATATCTCCGCCCATTTTTGGGCATACGCCTTCACGTAGCTTTTCCATTTTCTTTTATCATACGCTAATCTTTCCCCTCGGCACTGATGCGATGCCCGAGAGGGTAGTTTCCGATGCTGGGGGTGCAGTGTCTCACGGGCCACTTTGGCATGCGTCAATTGCAATACGTCCCTAAACATCAGTATCCTGCACTTATCTTTGCCACCCGGGGGCTCAATTCTCTGACGAGTTCATCTCTCTATCTAGTTACTGGCCTGCCTATCTTTCTTTTCCTTTGCAGTGTATCCAATTGAGTACTTTTATTCCCCATCTGTTGCTATCCGCCCTCACTAGATGCCCCAAATATTTCCGCTTTAATTGTTTGACATTATATCCTATATCCCTGCCTCCAACCATTTCGTATAGTTTTGCATTTGAGATTTTGTCTACCCATCGCAGTCCTAGAAGTTTCCTCAACATAGATCTGAACGTAATTTGTAGCTTCACCATTTGCTTTCCTGTAATGGACCAGGTTTACGCTCCATACTCGGGGGCTAGTACCGTTGAGCTATTTAGTATTTCCATTTTGAGAGCGGTGTGGAAATTTCGGCAAAAAATGGAATTTAATGTCCAGAAGTTTTTCCACCCGTTTTTAATATGCCTCATAATTTCTTTGTTATCTTTTTCCTCAAAACTAATAATCTGTCCCACTGACATTCGATTTCTGTTACCTCTTCGATCTCTTACCTATCGATTTTCAGATTTTTCCTATCCCTTTTTCCGATTATTTTTGATTTGCTACCATTCAGCTTGAGGCCAGCTTTTTTGCATTCCCTCAATAGCTCTTCTACCATTTTCTTCGACTCCTTACTATTTTCTGCAAATAAGATAATATCGTTTGCGTACCTTAAATTACTTGGAAATTCTCCATTTATTTTAGTTCCCTTCTTTTCCACTTCAGATTACGAAATACTTCTTCAAGAATGCAGTTGAAGAGGTTTGGCGACAAGGTATCCCTTTTTCGAACCCCCATCCCAATTTCGAATTCCCTCCTTTAAGGCTGGCTCTTGCACTCGAATTTGCATAGCAATTCTATATGAATTTAATAAACCCACTTTCAATTCCCTTATTTTCTAGTGCTTTTAACATGTATTTATGATCCGCTGAATCAAATGCCTTATGAAAACCTATGCAAAGCATTTCAATTTCCCCATCATATTCGTGTCTTTTTTCAATTTTGGTTCACAACGAAAATATTTTGTACAGTTGAGAAGCCTTTTCTGAATCCCGCCTGTTCATTCCCCTGATGATTTGAATCCAAATGGTTATATTTACATATGTCTTTTTAAGACTGCCATAAATACTCAGATCTTCGATGTTAAGCATGTTGGCCTGTAATTTTCAATGAGTTCTTTCCCCCTCGTGTTTTTTAAAGCTTGGACCATACTGTCGTAAAAACTTTCCTCGACTTTCATTTCCTCTAGCATTGATTTTAGTTTCTGGCGTGCATCCTCTTTTTTTCTGACTGGGATGATCCGCCTTCCTATCCCTTTACCCTTCCTGCGATTTTTATGCTGGACCCTCTGCGGGATGCTCAATTTACAGTATGATAATATGCGGTAGTCTGATGAGAAGCCAAATTTTTACGGTGTTGTTACATCTTTAACTACTGACAGGTCATTTATTAATAGGTGGTCAGTCTCATTTTTAGTTTTACCGTCTGGCGATATCCATGTCCATTTCCTTTTGACTTTTTTTTTTCTTGTAAAAAGTGTTTGCTGTACATAAGTTAAATTTTTGGACAATTTTTACTAATCTTTCCCCCCTGTCGTTTCTCTCCTCCACACCAGAAGGGCCGCAGTGTTTTGAATTAGCCTCATCCCCTCCTACTTTTGCGTTGAAGTCCCCCATTATTACCTAATAGTATTCCTTCTCTTTTTGAATTGTTGCCTCCAGCTCGTCATAAAATGTGTCTGCTTCTGCCTTCTCTGCTCCGGGTATAGGTGCATACACTTGCAAGATTAGCATTTTTGTCTTCTCATCTATTTTCAGTTTTAGTAGGCATAATCTTTCAGATATTATTTTTTAATTTCCACAACATTATTTTTGATATTCTTGTTAATATAAAAACCCACCCCCTGCAAACTTTTGTGAAACCAAAGTAGTATAAATAGCTGCCTCTCCTCCTTTCTGCGCAGTCTTTCCCCATATTTTCTAACTTCCGACACATTTTTTAAATAATTTTCATTATTATTTATCCAGTACGCGGCCCTCATTCGGAAGGCGCGTACAGCCATCAGCGTCCGGGAATGCGGCGTCCAGGTGCTGGCAACCCGGTTCACCCAGGCGAAGGAGATGCTCCTGGAGCTCCGAGGCGAGGAGGAAGCAGTGGCCGACTTCGCCAGGAAGCTGCAGGTGGTCATGGGCGCGGAGGCGGATGTCAGGAGACCGCAGCGCCGGACCACCCTGCTACTGACTGGCGCGGAGCAGTCAGTGACGAAGGAGGAGGTGGAAGCGGCACTCCCGGCCGCGCGCGTCGTCAGGACGGAGGAGACGGCGCGTGGAACTCGAGCCTTCAAGGTGGAGATGCCGATCGAGGCTGCCCTTGAAGCGCTGCGAAACGGCACAGTGCCTCTAGGCTGGAGCGCCTGTCGGGTGCGCTCGCTGGAGGCCGACCGGAAGAAGGAGACCAGGTGCTACCGGTGCCTGCAGGTGGGCCACATCGCCACGAAGTGCGCAGCCATGGCCAGCATCAGCGATGTGTGCTACCGGTGCGGCGGGGCCGGACACAAGATCCGGGAGTGTAGGGAGCCGCCGAAGTGCCTACGGTGCAGCCAGGTGGAGGGACGCGACAGCGCGCACGTCTTGGGTGGCCGAGGATGCCAGGACGTGAGCACCGCCCGAGAAGCACGAGGACAAGGTGGAGGCCGAAGTCGGCGGCGGCCGATCCAACGCCGCTGACCAGGCCACTGAACTTCCTTCAGGTCAACCTGAACCACTGTGCAGTCGCGCAGGATCTCCTGTGGCGCACTGTGGGAGAGAGACAGGTTGACCTGGTGATAGCCAGCGAACCTTATAGGGTCGCTGAGGCGAGAGGGTGGCACCGGACCGCAGCGGACTTGCAGCATTGGGAGTGTGTCCAGACTGCCCAATAGCTCCAGGCGGGGTAGAGGAGGGGGAGGGGTACGTAGCTGTACAGTTGGGCGACCTTGCCGTTTACAGCTGCTACTTCTCCCCGAACAGGACCTTGGAGGAGTTCGAGACCTACCTCGCCTGTCTGGAAGAGAGCGTCGCCAGGAGGACGTCAAGGGTGATTGTGGCCGGAGACTTCAATGCCAAGTCAGAGGAATGGCACTCCGGCCGGACCGACCGCAGAGGGTACGCCTTGGGGGAGCTTGCCGCCCGGCTAGACCTCGTTCCGACAAATGTGGGCGGCACTCCAACGAGGTTCCACCAGGGATGGAGCTCAGTCATCGACGTGACCTTCGCGTCAGCAGGACTGGTCCGCTGGATCAAGGGCTGGTCCGTGCTCGACGAGGAGTCCGGGAGCGACCACCGCTACATCGCGTTTCAGCTTGACAAGGGTCACACCGCAGTCGCTGTACCAAAGGAGAAGAAGCCGGGAAGATGGGCAATCCGGAAGCTAGACGCCGATCGGTTAGAGGCGAGCTTCCTGGCTCTCACCTGGGAAAAGGGAGAGCACGGGGCCGCAGAAAGGAGCGCCGAGGCCGCCGCCGAGGACGTCATCAGGACGGTGGCAGCGGCCTGCGATAGCGCAATGCCCCGCGTCGGTCCGCCACGTGCGCGACCCCCAGTGTACTGGTGGACCGACGAGATTGCCGAGCTGCGGAAGGAATGTAACCGCCTCCGTCGCCGCTATCAGCGGATAGGACGAGATGACGGAGGGACGGGTGAAGCCTCGCAGCGGTACCAGCAGGCGCGCCGAGCCCTCAAGGCGGCCATCCGGCAAAGTAAGAAGACGGCGTGGGAGGAGCTGCGACAGGAGGCGGACCGCGACCCCTTCGGCAAGCCGTATCATGTTGTGATGCGGAGGGCCGGGGGGCCGTCGGTAACGAGCCGCATGGAGTCGGGAGTGCTGCAGAAGGTGGTGGAGGAGCTGTTCCCGCAGCGCCCACCACTACCGGCATCGTCATCTGGAGAGGCCACGGAGGAGTTCTGTCCACTGAGCACCGGCGAAGTGGACAGTGCCATCGAGCGGATCCGGACGAAGAAGCGGAAGGCACCAGGGCCTGATATGATCCCGAACGTTGTGTGGGAGTCCGTGCATCGGGTGGAGCCGTCCCTACTGACCAACGTGTTTAACCGCGCGCTGCAGGAGGGAAGTTTCCGGACCGATGGAAGGCGGCGCGGCTTGCCCTCATCAAGAAGCCAGGGAAGCCAGACGGGCAGCCATCTTCATACCGGCCAATCTGCTTGCTCGACACCGTGGGGAAGGTGTTCGAGCGGACGATTGTAGATAGGCTGGAGGCGCACCTGGAGAGGCGGAGGACGATCTCGAACAGCCAGTACGGCTTCAGGACCGGCCGTTCGACAGCGGATGCAGCACTCAGGCTGAAGGCGATGGCGGCGAAGGCGATACGCGACGGAGAGTTCTGTGCGGCGGTCAGTCTCGACATTCGCAATGCCTTCAACTCGATACCGTACTCATGTGTGGTGTCGGCGTTGGAGGAGGCGCGGGTGCCGGGCTACCTCGTGCGGATTATCCGGAGTTATTTCTGCGGGCGTCGGATCGAGATGGAGTCGGCGACAGGACCAGTCACGAGGGCGATGACGTGCGGCGTCCCTCAGGGGTCGGTCCTTGGACCCATCCTGTGGAACGTCGCCTTCAACGGGTTGCTGCGGCTGGCGGTCCCACCAGGCGTGAAACTCATCTGTTATGCCGATGACACGCTGGTGGTGTGCCAAGCCGCGACAACAGCGGAGGTCGCGACCAAAGTCAACCGGGCGTTGGAGCTGCTGACCGGATGGATCGAGTCGGCGGGATTGTGCTTGGCGGTGCAGAAGACGGAGGCAGTTCTCTTCACGACGCGCCGCAAGTACGAACAACCGACGTTCGTGCTGAAAGGCGAGAGGATCGCGCCACGCCCGGCGCCGGGCAGCTGTCGCGACTGATGGCGAACCTGGGCGGCCCGCGGGAGCAGAAACGGAGGCTGTACGCGAACGTCGTGCTGTCGGTCTTGACGTACGGCGCACCGGTATTCGCGGACGCCGTCCAGATCCCGTACCGGAGAGTGGAGCTGGAGAAGGTACAGCGGAGAGTCGCGCTAAGGTGCGTCAGCGCGTATCGCACCGTGTCAACGGAGGCGGTAGGCGTGCTGGCGCGCCTTCCACCCATCGAGCTGAAGGTAGACGAGTTGGCGCAGTCCTACAAGGCGCAGAAGAAGGCGAGGACGCGGCAGGAGGCACGCCGGGCGAAGCGTGGCATTCAGCTGACCACGCTTCAGCGATGGACGGAGAGGCTCGCCCAGTCTTCGAAAGGCGAGTGGACCCGGGAGCTGATCGGTGAGCTCGACCTGTGGTTAGGCAGGAAGCACGGAAGCCTGAACTTCCACCTGACCCAGGTCTTGAGCGGACACGGTTGTTTCGGCTCGTACCTGCACCGGATGGGTTTGGCGGGGAGCGCCGAGTGCACCCATTGTGCAAGCGGAGAGGAGGACACGCCGTGGCATACGCTGTTCGAGTGCGACGCCTGGGATGAGGAGAGGCGCGGGGCGGTCACGATCGATCCCGGAGACGGCGTGATCGACCGTCTTGCGCCGGACACCCTGGTCCCGGAGCTGTTGAGGAGCCGAAGCGGTTGGAACCGGGTGTCGGGTTTCGTTTCGGCCATCATGCGACGGAAGATGGAGGCTGAGTGGTCGAGACAAAGGACGCAAGGAGGAGAAGCGGATGTTGCTGCTGCTACTGCGGCGGCGGATACCATCCAGCGAAGCTCGCCCGTGGCACCAGGGCTGGAGCAGAGCTCGCCCGCAGTGCAAGGGCTGGAGCTTCAATCGGGAGAGTCTCACACGACGAGTGAGTGAAGAGGAAGAGGCAGCGCGTCCGGCTGCGGGGGACCTGAAATTTCCAGGCGAGTGCTCTGGGAGCGCGGACCTCGGTCAGTAGGGAACCCCGTGGTGGCCCTGGCAGGACGCGCGCACCGTTCCGGCCAGGAGAAATGGGGGCTCGGGCCCGGCCCCAAAGCGTTCCCCTCGGTACTGATGCGATGCCCGAAAGGGTAGTTTCCGGTGCCGGGGGTGCGGTGTCTCAGGGGCCACTTTGGCATGCGTGCATCGCCATACGTCCCACAACACCATATCCTTTTTTAAACACTTTTCTGGGTGTTCTCAGTTATAAATACACTTTATTAAAAAAGTCAATTTAATTTATATGTGTGTTTTTTGGGGGATGGGAGGTGGGGGAGACAAAACTTGTACGGCGCCGCACCGCTCCAAATGCCCGGTAATAATTTTAGCGCCCATCCGCCCCTGTTTTGACATTCTGCATTCGGCTCTATTTTGATATTTGCTCCCTCCCCAGATCCGCTAATTTTCATTTTCAAGTACAAATATTGTTAAAAATTGATTCAGAGACCCAGAAAATATTATTGGATGTACATATTTCATCTGAACTCATTTTAACTTAAATACGTTTTCCCTCAGAACCACCAATTTCCAATTGAGAATGAATGTGACATCAAAACTGATTTGACAGTGTCTCCGAATAGCATATTATTATATTATACGATATCCCAAAATCAAATTTGTCTTCTAGCATGTCAATAAATCCACATTCCTATTGCTGAAAATGAAAAGAAGAACCGAAAAACGTAGATATTGAGGCGGAGATAAAAAATCACAGGAAAACAGGAAAAGAAAGGTAGGGGCAAGGAGTCAACTCTGGTAGAAATTGGGATGTTCTGTATTTGTGTTAATTAGCAAAGTGAGAAGATAAACGAAAAAACTAGCCCCAACCCTCATAACTCACGAAACCATTTTGATGCGAATTCGACGGATAAAATCAGTGTCATTTTGACATCGATAGATGTCGTTTTAGTCTTTTTTGACACCAAACCGATGTAGATTGTATGCATTGAAACACTTCAATGCCAAAATTAGACAGACTGTCAAACTATTGATGTTAAAAAGTGACCTTGAATTCATGAATAACAGATGCCTCGATTTTACTAACCAGAATCGATGTCGATTTGATGTTGAAGGGTAGAATTACAGTTTTTAGGCCGATTACATTTGACGTTCATCTGTACTGAAATACGACGTCGAATTAAATATAAAAACGGCGTCAATTTTAGTGTAGAAAAGCGAGATGTTGATTTGGTATCAAACGGGAAGAGTGATAAATTACACTGATTACATTCGACGTCTAGTTGTATTTAAAACCCGGCGTAGAATTAACTAATCAAAATGACGTCGAATTTACCACAAAAATCGACATCGACTTTAGGACTTTGCTTGTAAAAATGACGTCGATTCATCCGTAAATTCTGAGTTGAAAAAGAGAGACTGTTAAACCACCAATATCATGAAGACGTCAATTTTATGCGCTGAAATGGTTTCGTGGGAAGACCTGTATTAAAGAATCATCTAGGAAATAGTCATTTTCATCCCGCCTCCATTTGTAGCACGGGGGGAGGGGATAAAACATAGGTGTGATTATTTTTATTAAAAATATGGCGTCAAACCAATTTTGCGTAAAACTTTTTTTGTTCCTCTTTACAATACCTAGTCCTCAAAATGTTGGGAAAAAACCAATTTTAGAGAATTCCATTTTCTTCCCTTAAAAAAGATCCCAAGAAGTACCAGGTGAAATTCTTGATATAGTGCTTCAGTAGACCACCAGGAATATAGTTTTCGGAAAATTTCAGCTGCTTCTTGAAAAAGTTTAGTTTTTTTCAAATTCTTATTTTCCTGATACTATATTTTGAACAAATTAACAAAAAATACATTGATGGGTAGCTCATTTGGTGGGCGAGAAATAATAATTAGGATTCTTAAAAAAGTCAAATTCTTGTAGCTATGAAACTGTATGGGACGGTATAGGTAGGGGTTGTTCGTAATGATTATAAGATCAATAATAGCAACAATAGTTTGGAGATCCAGAGAGCCGATATCAAATTTGAAGTAATGCCGGCTTTTGGTTCCCAGCAAAAATTTGAATAGACCAAAAAAGAAGGTTTTTTTCTCCTCCGACCCCCGGCAATTCTAGGGGAAAGGATATCAATGTTGTGGAGAGGACGAAGGATCGTTTTAGCTCCATCTTCAAGCCGCCAGAAATATGGTTCAATTTCTTACTTCAACTTCGGCTCTACTAAGGAACAATGGTCTATTGTATTCTACGGAATTTGATGTGGAGCCTAGTTTTGGAAACGGATTTACCGGATGTGATGAAAAATAATTGACGTGACTATACAACGCTAAAAAATAAAAATGTTTGTATTATGGATTTTGTAAATTTTGCGATCCCTTTACATCACATGCCAATTTTCAAGTTTGGATTATGTCAAAAAGGAAATGAGACATCCAATGCTAAAGACAAATATCCGAAAATGGTAGTCGGTCTTATATGTAGTTACGCAACTAATTGCAAAGGCGTAACTTCGAGGGTGAGATGGTACCTACAAAGTGCATCCTCATTTTTTCATAAAATTATTTGCTGAGTTAGGCCCACATCTATTCAAGTATTATTGTTGTAAGTTGGTACTTGATCTAATGAATGGTTATATTACATATTTCCTGTGTCGTATTCCATCAAAATTGGGATCGTAACTTTATCAATTTCCATGTCTGCGCAGGTTGTATCCATACTGGTGATGAGTTGTAATAAATACAACCAGTGACCGATTCCATTGCAAAACCTTGTCACATCATGTAGCTGTATATCAGTAGCAGGGACAACAATTCCTGTATTGGTTGGGTAATCACCTATGATATAAAATAACAATCCATAAATTGTAGGTCATTAGAGGGTACTAATGAGAAAGTAAATTACAGAAATGAGTGAGGAACTTAGAATAATTGTAAACCTCAGAATTTGTGAGAAATCGCGGAAAATATAATGGCAGGTATCGTAAATAATTTTAACAGTGTACCCAAATATTAAACTCATACATGACGCGGGTGAGGATTCTAAATTTTCAGACCACCAGGTGACGCTTTAGATTCCGTGTACAATGGCGTCAAATCGAAAAAAAAACAACCACGACTAATCTTGGATCAGGATATTTTAATTCAGCAAGTATGCGCTGAGAAACTGCTGCACTGGCCAAGGCGTTATATTTTTAAATGAAGACCAGGCAAAATACTAAATGATGGTGTATCGAGGTAATCAGTCAATTCCTATTTTCTATTCTCAGTGGTGGCAACTTCGATTTTCTTCGTGTATTGCCCGACTTTTTTAAGCTGATGGGGGGGGGGGGGGACTTGTTAAATTATCCCGGCATAGAACGCGTCAAAGATACTGACACAGATGCACGCGCAATGAGCATTTCTCTCACATATGTATTTTGAATGGAACATAACAACTTTAGGTAGTGAAGTAGTTTTACAAATGACAAAACGAACTGCAAATATGATATATTAAATTTTTACATTTATATGACCGACATTACATTAGGCCTATATTTCGTCTTCATTTTTCACAAATAAAAACAATGTGTTCATTACAAATTGCTTTGTCACGCTTTTTGGAGCAATTTCTAGTTTTTCTATTCTTTCTACGAGGGCATTTGGCACAAAATCCTCCCGCAATATCTCTCCTCACCTCTTGACCTTCACTCATCTTTGTAGCCATCGTCTGTAGCTCAAGGGATAATCTATTGTCTTCAGCCCGTTTCGGAAATTGAGGTTTCATAAGTTCCTCCAACGCAAGATTTTTCAACAAAAAAATTTCGTCGTGCCATCGCTTTGCCCGTGTTTTTATTAAAAATTATTTGAGCATTTATCGGACCAGTATTCATGATTCCGAAAAACACAGTGAGGGACCAACATAACATAATTATCATTTCTCTACTCAGGGACGTACCGAAGAGTTTTGCCTGGGGGGGGGGGTAAAAATTGTGAAAGTTCCTACTGACTCAACTCAGAATTTTCAAGTATCAAAGCAAAAAATAAACTTTTGACTTGTTGGATTTTTCCAACTGACTCAACTCAAAATTTCCAAGTATCAATGCAAAAGAAGAAAAACCTTTCAACTTGTTGGGTTTTCCGAACTTCTCAACTCAATTCCCAAGTTTCAAAGCAAAAAAAACAACAACAAAAACCTTCTACCTTGTACCTTGTTGGATTTTCCCAACTCGCCTAATTGAAATGGTAAATTTTCCCAACTGCTGAGTGAAAAATTCCTACGAGGGGAGGGGTAAGTTGCCCCCCTATCGGTACGTCCCTGTCTCTACTTATGAACCTTTAATCACACACGATGAGAAAAGTTTTCACACTTACTTTTACCCCAATCTTGATTGCACGCCCAGTGAGAAATTTGCTCACAAATTCTTTTTTCACGAAGCATCTTCTCTATACAGCGGCCAAAGTACAACTGACTCGCACGAAAAGCGCATGACAAGTTAGGATATGTCATAGGAGGAAGCTATACAGAGTCGCGTCGCAATATTCCCACTTTAAGACTATGTTCCCCTATCACTGAATGAATACTGTGAGAAAAATGCTCATAGCGCGTGTTCTCCCGGGTTACTCTGGTCAATTTATGCCAGAAAAATTTGGGCAATACGAATTTAATTTCAAGAATTTCAACCAACCCAAAATCCAACTATTCAAATAAACTTGGGTTTTTGAGGTATTTTTCGAAATTTTTTCGTGTATTGCCCGAGCCTCAGGGGAGTACTGAAGTTTCCACCACTGTTTATTCTTATCGACTCCATCGGTATGACTGTTAGCCCTAGTAGGTGCTCACTACCTTACAAAAAAGAAAGCATTTGATATCCCACTATTCTTATTCTGGCTGTATATTTGTTAGAAACAGAGATTCCACGAACCGCGATCGAACAACTGGAAATGTAAAGTACTTAATATGAACTTTTTAGGAAACATTACATTATTTCGAAATTGCTGAGGGAAGATAACAAAGCAACAAATTGAACTTTCGCCAAGATGTCATTTTGACAATCGGAATCACAAACTTCTTCGGGTAGAAAGTCGGGGAGGTTTTTCATCATTTTTTGGGGTATAAATTGCTGTCCAAAACGGAAGCTCTCAATCAGAGGTAAACTCATGTTGTGGGTGTAGATACACCTATTTACTTATGGATGTCGAGAATTTTACCTGTTATCTATCTACCCCTGTTTACACTATTATTGTACTTCAACCATCGACATTAGCGTAAATATGAAAGAAAGGACGAACCAAATCTTAAATTTAGAATATCTGAGATGGTATACAAACTTACCAAGATTAAAACAAGGTTCCGTTGATTTTATTACAGCATCCGGAGAAAGTTGAACTGGAACCGGCCGAGGAAGTGGTTCTGGCGGAGGGGCGGAAATAACGTCGGATTTCGCAGCATTAGAAAATTTATTCGAGCTTTTTGATCTGTAAAAAATTTTGGTATAACCAATAGTGGAAAACCCTCTCCGTATTAACAGAGCTTACTCTACAAAATGGAAAGTGTGCTTGATATCAACCTGGATAGCTTATCACCTGCTGCGGTGCCCGGTTTTGGCGGAGAAGCCAGCTTTGGAGATGAAGCAGATTTCGGCGATCTTGAGGAAGGAGAATTCAGAGAAGAGAAAGATCTCGAAGAAGAAGGAAATTTTGGTGATGAAGGAAATTTTGGAGAAGAAGGAGAATTTTGCGAACCACGAGAGGTCTGAGACTCAGAAATTTTCTTCTGTCTTGTGCTGTAAGCAAAGTTTTTGGTATTAAAATTTTATGAAAAATTGTCTAGATGCTAACAGAACTTGACTCGAAACGATTGAATATCTTGGCGGTATTAACCTGTGGAGATTCTTATCCATGATGATGATCACAAAAATTCACTTTAAGCCCGATTTTTATTTCAATATTATATACCACTGATTCGAAGTGTAGGTCTTTCAGCCACTAGTGTAAGAAACTGCGGATTTAGTTGCCAACTCAATTCATTTCTCTGTATGTGGTACAATGCAAAAGCGTAGACAAGTATATCTGTCGTTTCAATACAAAATAATGATGCATTGTTTGTCTGCTTTATATAAATGCAAACTAATGAACGATCAGTGAGACAGAATTCATTAAGAGTAAATGGGTACATTGTAATTTATATCCGATTTATGAGAACAAGGTGAGCAGGCAGACTGAACTTCCATCTAACCAAGGTCCTGAGCGGCCACGGGTGCTTCGACAATTACATCAGATGGCGACCGCACCGAGCCCCATGTGCACGCACTGTGATCCAGGAGCAGAAGATAACGCCTCGCGCTCCCTGTTCGAGTGTGAGGCCTCAGAGCAGGAGAGTCGCGGGACAGTAATAGCGATCGATCCTGCCTTATTCAAACTGGCGACCTGATTCACAAAATACTTTTCGTTTAAACCCGCAAAGTTGGGAAATCGGAAAAAACCTTTTCCCATTCTTTATGTCGTATTGGTAACATTGATTTGTTGGTTTTAATGCGAAATCAAGGATATACCTATTAGCAACACTGTCAAAGTTTGAAAAATGTCGGCCTTACAGTCTTCGAGCTTTAGGGCCGGAAAGTGGGTAAAGCCGATTGAGGACAATTTGTGATAGGAAGACACGTGAGCTCTCGGTGAAAATGCTATGTAGTTGTCCCAGAACCATCTCGACCTTGGTCCGGATAATGCATGTGGATGTACAGTAGGTATTTACCTAGGTAAATATAAACAGTGCGATTTCACGCTTTTCAGCTCTCCTTAGAAGGTTCATAAATTCGAGTTTTATCCTGTTCCACGAGCGAAATAAAAATCTGTAACATCCTGGGGGGTACGTAATGACCTTCTCCACCAGATAGCGCCAAAATACTGATTTGGGTAGTTTTGGATTAAGCACATGTTGTGAATGTGGTCTTCAGTTGATCCCTATTTTTCTTTCTGCGTTTGATTTCAAAAAATTCATCGTTTGTCAAATACGATTCCTCAGTTGGCAGAAATTCAGAAGTGCCCTTTCGTTTTTTATTCCTTTTATTTTATGCTAGTTCATTTCAAAAATGTTCGTCACTGGAGAAATTATATTTTTTATCTTTCCAGATAGTCCTATTATGTTGGGAGGCATTGCTCATCCCCCGCCCCTCCGAGCCGACCAAACCCTGCCCTCCGAACATAAAAGCGAAGATATTTTTCTGTCCTTTTTGGATAGTTAACAGTAAAATTTACAATTTTTTCTAAAGTTGCTCCTCTTGAGAAAGTGGCTGTTCCCTTCCCCTGGAAATGTGAAGGTCACGTCGGTACATCTCTGTCCCTAAAACTTTTCGATACCCGTTTAAGACGGATGGAAATTAATTTACTATGTAAGACTGATCTAGACTTGATTACGACTCTTTACATCCTTTCAGGACACGTTTTGATACTTGATTGAGATACCTTGAGGACTATTTGAACTTTCGCATGCTCGTTGATACTCGATAAACTTAGCCATTTCCGAAACATTTCCACCGAAGATTTTGTTTCCTTGAGAAGAGCAGCTATCCCCATTGTCTGCCCTGAGTATTCACGTTTGCTCTCCACTTTTTAGCTGTGCACGCAGATAAACCATGTTGGCAATAGGGATGCAGCCCAGAGAGAAGTATATTAAGTGTGCAGTCCTATATCTCTTAATCTGTTCATGTGTAGAAGAGGATTAAGCTTGCGGAAATGAAGCACTCCGGTTTAGCAAGATAAAATATTAGGTTTTTCTTGTTTTATTTACTGACTTGGACATCACTGAAATACATGGAAAGAACATATTCAAGACTGCTGAAATAATAAAATATACTCAACCTGGGAGTCTGTTCGTAGATCAATATTTTTATTACCATTTAATCATTATTATTTTTAAAAAAATGAACACGTGGTACAATTAGAACGTGGCAACGCAGAATTCAAATTGGCTTCCGATTTTCTTTTTCCTATTTAGTAAGCGAATTGGATCCCTTTCTTTCACTATTGAATATCCGAATTTGCTTTTTTGGATACACATAGGACACAACCCCTACGCAGTAAGTTTTCTTCCCATTTTTACAGATTTCGGACTGTCTATAATTACACAGATTCTCGTTGTAGGTCTAACGCCGAGGTTTCTACTACAGAGTCTGTAACACTGCCGAGTGGTAGCCTCACTGTGGGTGTTCGAGAAAGTAGCCTGTCCTCTCAAAGAATGTAGGAACGCGTAAGTCGAACCAGTGATGACAAGTTGCTGTACATTTTTCCAAGCAACGCATTCAGTGACTCTGTAGCCACACCTGTGGAACATTGCATACAACACTTTTATGGAAGCATTTGGAAAGATGAACATCCATATCCCTTGTTACTCCGATAACCCTTGTTTATTTGTAAACGGCTAGTCACTCAAAGGTAGGCTCAGATTAGGTTTGGCTCCTTTCGGCGGGGCCAGGAGCGGTAGAAATATGGTACCCACCCTCTCGGCTGTTATTCATTTAAAATTCGAAATTTAAAATTCAAAATATATATGTATTTATAAAGAAGTTGAAACGAAAAGTTAGGCTAGGTTCCAATTTCGATACACACATGGCTGAACCCCTATGCAGTGAGTTTCTGTGCCATTTTTACAGACTTAGGACTGTTTAATTATTCAAATTCTCATTGTAGTGGGTATGGTTAAAATTCGACTGCGTACACCTTCTTTGAGATTAGTGTTATAAAAATCAACTCTTATATGTTAGTTAGTATAAGAATTTTCAAAATCGGGATCATTTTCATGGTATTCACAAATCGCACGGCAAAAATTTAAAACACGTACCTACTTTCTAAATAATTCCTCGTAAAGTTTTCCCGAAATAAAATGTTTCATTGCTGCATTTAATATCCGGCTTCCTTCTCGATATTTTTTTGTCTTTGGACTTAAAACTGTCTACAGTTCTACAAATTCTCGTTTTAGGTTAGTTTAGGCTAGGTTAGAGATTCATGTCTTAATACACATATGGCACAACCCCTATGCAGTGATTTCGGAAATTCTTGGTCTCATGTTCTCCCTGTAACGCACTGTAACGTCCATTTCTAATTAAACACAAAACACTAATGAGAGATACGTATGTACGATAACGGAAACAGGTGAGGTTGAGTCATGGGGCCTAGTAGCTGTACTTGTAAAACACTCACAGAGACTACGAAGACACATAAGCTCGCATCATATCAATACACCTTTTACGGCTCTACCACAACTATACCTAATAAAAGAACGGAGAAAACATGTTTCACTGTATTAGTTTCAGAGAACTTTACTTTTAAACACTATATTAACATTAAAAATAAAATAAAAATCGATTTGTGTGCTTCAAGAAATTTTGATTTTCTTATGTAACACGAAAACTTCGGGATTTATTTCTCTTCATCCTTGCGTTTAGTGGTGCGATGACCCCCTTTGGCTTCCAAAGAGACCCCCCTAAAAATTTAACCTTTTGTCGCCTCCCCCCTCCACCGTAAGAAACTAGAAGTACAATTTTTTCCTATTGAAAATATGTACCGTAAAATTTGTGAATGAGCAGGAAAAAAAAACTTAAATCAGTTCAAGTTTATTCAGTTCTCATATTTTCCTAAAACTGATTTTTCAACCCGATATCATACATACATGAGTGAAGTATTCGTATTGTAGTCTGTCCGCAAATAGAATAGACCGACGTTCTGCATCATAAGTGACCTGACTCTGAAAAAGCGATGTTCCGACGAAATCAAATTTATGAGGAAACGCGGTTTGAAGTTTGTCGCGTATTTTCATTGTGTGGTATAAACATACTAAAGAACGTTTTCTGACCAAACAAAACTTTTTGGAATTTTTTTAGAACCCGAAGGAAAGAGGATTCAGCTAGAACGATTTTAAAAATGCAGCAAGCGACTCAGAAAACCCTGTTTTGAATGTAATATCATGTGCTAACCTTTTTTAAATCAAATATGGACCCCTGCCCCTCCTCCCACCAATAGAGTAGGAAAACTTGATGCGAAGATGGAAACAAAATAACATTGAAAAATGGATTCAGCGACCTTGGAAACCCGATTTTCATTCTGTTGTGTACAAAAATTAATATTAATAAATGCCAGGCGAGGGCAGTGAAGCTCAACGGGGAAGGAGTGGAGACAGGACCACGGCTAAAAAAAGATTGAGTGACAAAAAATAATAATACGTTTTACGCGTTCAAATAGTGTTCGGTAACATAAGCCCCTCTGTGGAAAACTGTCGAGTTTAAGTATGGGTGATTGAAGAAAAAAAAACCACCCCCAATAATTTGGCAGTCGGTAAATTTTGAAACTGTTCATTCGAATTTCATTTTTAAGAACGTTTGTTTAAAATCGGTTAGTTTTTCAATTTTTCAAAAATGTTGTCGGCGAATTTTTAGTTAAATGCTTTCGCACCCTAACAAAGCAGTCAGTCAGTCAGGTCAGTCACGTGTCTCTTACCGAGACACGTAGTGTAACATTTTATGTGATTTCGTATCCTAATGAAACATGAAGAGCTAAATTATACGGACTGGCTTCGTGTCGGGGGCATGGAAATTTCTATCAACAACACGGCTGCAGATTGTAAATGTCAATCACTGAATTCGTGTCGGGGGAGTGTTAGGTTTTTCGTTACAGTTTTGCTCAAGTATACCCTGTAGTGAAGGCATATAAAATGCTAAAAACTGGACCTCCACGGTTGAAAGTCCCTCTGTTTATTGGAGAAAAACGTTGATGGCTCGTAACGATCTGCTCCAGCTACATGTTTTTCACATTTAGAATTCCGGTTTTAATCAATTTACGAGGAGAACTAATTTTGCCCGGCAAGGTCCGAGATCTATTCCACTGTACCGTGAACAGGAGCTGTTTTGCGGAATAATCTGAAAGGAGAACGTTTTCGAATCGTCTAAATTTTCATTATGAATTACAAGCACATGGAGGTAAAGTCAACTATGGACGAATTTTGACCATTTTCAGCAGGTTTCTGAGTGGATTCAATATGTCCTTCACTATAAAAAAACTCATCCTAAGGTCCTGGTAATGCTCCATAATTAACCGTTTGACCTTCGAATTTATTTAGTCGCCGTACAAGAAAACGACGTTTTCATACGTCGGTGTTGGCTCCAAAATTTTGGTTTCAGCAACATATATAATGCTTTTCTTAAATCTGACAGAATGTAGAGTCTACCTTCTCCCCCCCCCCGGACTAGCAATATTTATTATCATCACAGCACACGTTGGAAGGTCACCTTCATTATATTATGCTATTTTTAAAATATCGTATTAGCAGTCAACATTCACGAGTCATTATTCGGTATTCACCTTTTTATACCTTGAAAAGAGTATTATTATCATCGCAGTTTTGAAGGGCACCTTTAAAACAGATGGATGGCCAAAAATAATGTTGCTTTAAGCACTTCGGTCTCAAACAGGCATGCAAGCAGCCTCTTTGTCAGGGAAAGTCGAGCTATAATTTCCTCAGGGGGAAGGGGAAATGCACCCGTTTACACCTCCCTGGTTACGGACCTGTCTGGTATTTACATTTAGATGAGGTGCCCACATTTTGGATTGTTACATTAATACCGAAGAGTGAGGCGATAAAGATCATAAAAATAGCACAACTACATTTTTTTACCTCCACCAGCTTCATTATACTCCAGGCAGTGGTGCGGTGAGCCTGCTTTCTTGAAGAGCAACTCACTGGCTTAAATCTTTTTAATCGTCTAAGTTCCTCACTATTGTCAAGTAAGGAAAGAGCAGTAATATTAGGATGATTGAGCAGCCTAGCTTCATAGTTTGCAGCAAAGCGGTTAATTTCTTGTTCAACTGTTGGCACCTGTAGATCGCGGCGGATATCCTAGTTGCTTTCAAAACTATAAGTGTGGACTATTATTCTCAGGGCTATATTCTGCCCCCTCTCGGTGATAGCGATGTTAAAATGGCTGGCACAGCCCCAGAGGGAGCAGCCATAAGTGCAGATTGGTTTCACAATGGTCAGATATAGTAATCGTTTGGAGGAGAGATCTAGTTGTGAGTTTTTTCCAAGTAGCCAGTATAGGAAGCGCATACGATCTTTCATTTGTTGCCTTTTCATTTTTTTCACATGCACTGTCCAGTTTAATCGGCTATCTAGGTGCATACCCAGATATTTGGCAGAGTCAGTGCGAGGAATAATTTTATTCTCCAGGTAAACTGGTATGAGAGTAGTTTGACGGAGAGTTAAGTTCATATGCATAGATTTTTCGGAATTCTCCATTTCTGGGTCCATCGGAAAACAGAATCAAGAGAGGTCTGCCAGTTAGTTGTAGCCTGATATCAGGGGCGAAACTATAGGGGGTGTGGGAGTTGAAACACCCCCCCCCCCAATAATTTAGCAGTCGGCAAATTTTAAGACTGTTCATTCCCCCCCCCCCCCATAATTTGACTGTCGGAAAATTTTGAAACTATTCATTTGAATTTTCATTTTTTAAGCATGTTTGTTTGCTTATTTCTTTTTCATTTAAAAAATATTTCGATTAAAAAATTGGCAAATTAAAAATTTTGTAAACATTTTGTCGGCGAATTTTTAGTTTTCAAAAAATATTTGTCGGCAAATTTTTCTTCTCCACCTTTCCAAACTGAAAGTCAAATGACCGCTTTCACATGTTCCTTCGCCTTTCTTAGCTAATGCGGCGATTTTTGTAAAACGGTTTCACCCTGTCCATAATTTTATGACTATTGTTTACATCACGTCTCCAGTACTCAGTACAAAGGTACGATACGACTCAATCGACCCATGACGCGTCCATTTTCTCCTCTTGTGAATCCGTTATAGGTGAAGCTGAAAAAATTGGATATTATATAGCGACTTCTAAGTCAGTAATTCACTCATTCATTTACTTACTTATTTAGTGATTAACTTACTTACTCAATTATTCATTCATTCTCTAATTCAGTTATCCATTCATTTTATCACTCCATCACTCACCGAGTCAGTGATTACTCACTCAGTGATTCGCTTACTTATTTTAGTGATTCACTCAGTCACTCGGTTACTTACCTATTCAGTTATTCACACAGTTACTCAATCACTTACTCAGTGACTCAGTGATTCACTTAGTCACTTGCTTATTTATTGAGTTATTCACTCAGTTACTCCACAATTCACTCAATCACTTACTCAGTGACTCAGTGATTCACTCAGTTACTTGCTTACTTGATTCTGTTATTCACACAGTTACCCAATCACTTACTCAGCGACTCAGTGATTCACTCAGTCACTTGCATACTCATTTAGTGATTTGCTAAGTTACTCACTCACTTACTCAGTGACTCAGTGATTCACTCACTTACTTAGTTATTCACTCATTCTGCAATTCACTCACTCACTGAGGTATTTGCTTACTTATTTAGTGCTTCACTCAGTTTCTCAATCACGTACTCAGTGATTCAGTGATTCACTCACTTACTTAGTCATTCACTCATTCTCTAATTTTTGTTATTCATTCACTTCCTCACTTCATCTATCACTCAATAAGTCAGTGATTCGCTCAGTCACTCGCTTACTTATTTAGTGATTCACTCACTTACTCAGTTATTCATTCATTCTCTAATTAAGTTATTCATTAATTCTGTCACTCCGTCACTCACTCAGTCAGGCATTCATTCATTATCTAATTCAGTTATTCATTCACTTTGTCACTCACTCAATGCGTCAGTGATTCACTCACTCACTCAATCATTTGTAAACGACTACAGCGCGCCACCGCTTTGAGCATTCTGAAATCTGTTGTTACTAGATTCTATGTTTGACCTAGAGCCTGAAATTTGAGAAAGTTGAACATTTTATTAAAATTTAAAAGTTGAAGCAAAAGACTTATCTTCCAATGTCACAAGCTGAATCCGATAGCAATTGTTCTATTGTTTAATTTACGGTCTTTGGTCCTGGTGAATATTCGGGCCGTACATCCGTCAGAGCGCGTCGCTACCGAGTCGAAGAGATAATAGTAGCAAAAGGTAAATCTATAGGTACATTTCCCCCCATTTTAATGTACATACTCATTAAAGTTGAAATATCTCGAAAATTAATACGTTTTTGAAGTATTTAAAGAGAAACGAATTTTTCGAACAACGAATTTTCTTTCGATTAAGACTATTTTTATACCTGGATTCCAAAATTTTGCTACATGTGTCAAAAACTTCACCTTTTGGTCGCTGATAAGAGTGGTCGCTAGCGCTGTACGGCCCGAATAGGAGGGAAATTTAGTCTGGAACAAAAGTCAAAACTCCATATATTTCCCCATAAGAACGAAAGGGAACTTCTGGCACCGATTTCCCTAATCCAAGTGACTGGAAGCTTTGCAGTTTTTTTTTGTTTTTTTTTAAATATTTTATTTTATTCTATTGGAATTAATTTAGGAGAAGAATCAGAGGAAATTCAGAAAAAAAGATCACCAAGAGTAAACAACGACCACCTCAATGTGTAAAGGAAGTTGTGTGTTCCTCTCAAGTATTCCTAACATCCTTCCACCTTACCCTCCCAGAATAGGGTATGCTCATGTGCGCAAATGTGAGTGCTTGTGGGATAAGGTTCCAATCTGCATTTGCAGGAACGAAACTATGGGGAGGGGGTGAAACACCCCTAATAATTAGGCTGTCAGCAAATTTTGAAACTGTTTATTTGAATTTTTCATTTTCCAAGAACGATTGTTTGTTTATTAATATTATTACTTTTTTCAATTATAAAATATTTTGATTAAAAAATCAGCAAATTTTCAATCGGCAAACTTTCCTTCTCCACCCCTTCAAACTGACAGTCAAGCTTCGCCTCTGCCTAATCTTGAGAAGGGGCAGTGGACAAGATAGCTGTATCATCGGCGAAGAGGGCTGTGGTATTACCGGGCAGCTGAAGTAGGTTGTGAACGTAGATAAGGTAGAGAACTGGTCCTAAGACGCTGCCCTGCGGAATTCCCGCTAGTATGGGGTACCAAGTTGTAATCGCTAATGAGTAGCGGACTCTAAATACTCGATCTGAGAGGTAGGAGTGCAGTAGGGTTGAGTAAGCGGCTGGTAGGTGAAGCTGGAGTTTGTATAAAAGTCCAGGATGCCAAACGCGGTCGAAAGCTTGTGTTGAGTCCAGAAATGCTGCAGAACAGTATTCTTTGGACTCCAAGGCTTTTCCAATTACCGCAGTGATACGGTGAACGTGCTCTATAGGTGAATGACATTCTCTAAAACCATATTGTTCATTAGGAATAAGGTGCAGTTCTTCGAGTACAGGTTTCGATCTTTTAAAAAACAGTTTCTCAAATAGATTGGATATGATAGGTAATAACGAAATTGACCGGTATGAAGCAGCCAGATCTGAAGGCTTTCCTGGTTTTAATACTAGTATGACCTCTCAGTTTTTTTCCACGATGATGGTATGTAATATAGGCGCAGAACAGCATTGAATATATATGTAAGAAGAATAAGACCTTTCTTCGGTAGTTCTTTAAGCATGGGAGCTGTGATATTGTCGTATCCAGAAGCTTTCTTAGATATGAGGTGAATGATTTCGCGAGCTATTTCTACTCGTTTAATTAATTGTATAGAAGTGGGGTCAGCGTTGTCTGGAGGTGGTAGGGTCAAATCAGCTGCAGATGTAGTAGGATTTGGTTGAAACACTTGGGCTAAGTGTTCAGCGAAAACTGTAGGTTTTTCTTCATCACTGCGGGCCCAGTTACCAGAGGAAGAGCGAAGTAGTGGGATATGTTGTATGGGGCGCTTGATTCTTCTTGTAGCCTTCCAGAGGAAGTAATCGGAGGTTTCTGTGGAACGTAAAAAATCTGGCTTTCAACAGCGTGGTGGTGGGCTACTATACTGCTTCAACACATACTTACTTATTCTAGCGAAAATCATGAACAACAACTCTTTTTATATAACACAATGCTACAGAACTAATCAGTACATTTGAAGTATAAAAGGGGTCATAAAAGAAAACTGTCCTTCACTCAATTATTCTTTCATTACCAAAAAAAGTGACCGTGTCATAACTCAAATATGTTATATGTACATGTGACTTCACCTACTATATGTCTCTGTTACATAAACATGTACATACAATGTGAGAAAGGTTTTATTCATTATTAGTAATACGCACATATTCAAACAGGCATTTACATCAGGTTTTAAAGCTTGTAAACAAAAATATAATTATGTAAACACAAGAGCTTTATTGATAGAGACTCAAAAATATTTAATGAAATATTTTACAATCTGAAAATATTTCCCTCTCCGTTAACTCCTGTCGTGTATGTTGGTTAAAATCCGGGAATAAAATTAATTCTTACAATTATATACCAAACTACTTCAGCGCTTCTCCAAGTGTAGCAGCAATGAATAGGTTTGAAACTAAGGATTATGTACTATTTTACTCTCTGCTTTACTTTAAGGAGAGAAATATTAAGATAATATAGATGGTAATCCGAAATCAGATATAGATCATCAACTTTCGATCCATGATATTTTCAACTTAAATTAACATAGAATGACAGAAGTCTTTCAAAAAATATAATGGTAGAAGTCATTGCATATGAGAGCAGTAGGTATAGGTATATTTTAAGTCACAATGGCGGACCTTTTTCTTTTATGTTTTTTAATAACAGGTAAAGGTCGAAAATTTCGAGAAAAATGTTTTTAGGAAAGATGTTTTGAGTAACTCTGCCTGTAGTGCCAAGAAAAATGTCGCGGCCTTTTTAAAAGTGAACTTGAAAATGCTATCAAGATGCTGTTTATGTCGCAATTTAGAGGATAACAAAACCACTATTGAGTTCTCTGATTGGAACAAGTTTTGTTGACTGACTTCGTCACTGTTTATGATTCTAAAAACATTGAATGTTCTACATAAGTCCACTGTATGTAATTTTACAAACAATCAGAAAATACCTTCAGAAATATTTCCACCTTTATCATAGTTATCAATTCATTTTTAGATAGGCAACTAATAGTCATAATTTTCTTCTCTCAACATTCTTTTTACTTCTTTAACCAGTTCTTTACGTCGTTTATCGTCAAAATCTTCCACTTTCATATCATTCAAATAATAGTTTATGGTCTCCGCTTCACATTTTGGAACTTTTTCTAAATGAAATGGGTTCAGAATTCGCACCGTTCCGCTCTTCAATAGATGATGCAAAATATTTCGTACCTTCTCATGATCTTCCAAAATAAAGATCAAAAATTTGGCGAGAGCTAATTCTACCTTTGTTAAGTTTGCGTACAAAGTATTACTTTTACTGAAAATGACACCGGTGAATATATTAACAAGCTCTATCATGGAGGAAATTCTCCTCAGTTTTGGAGTCACATGTTTAATAACGGTAGCTTGAAAACGATAAATCGTTTCCTCCTTATTATCCGTGATCATTTTTCTCACGTCTTCGATAAGTCTTTTCGACGTATCACGAGTGCAGGAAACCGTGTCTTGTGGATATGGACCGAAATAGTTTTTTATCTACAAAACAAAAGTGCGGACATTGGGTTTAATTACATTATTTTAAGCAGAAAAACAAAATTATCGTATCTTAAAAGTTCTAGAACAACCTAAGACTTGCAAGAGTACAATATAGATGTGTTATACAATATATAATTCAGTGATTCAATGATTGCGCCTGTCCCTTGCAGGGATCTTGGATCTAATCACTACCCGCGAAACAAAGTACCAATATTAGCACTGAGCTCCCATTTTAATTCAGTAATTTCTGTTACATTTCTTATGCTGTTGCTCAGACATCATTATTTCAGTAGCTCTAGCTTAGAATTATCTTATTTTGAATTAATTACAAATTTTGTAATGACGGTAATAATACCTAATCAAATCGACAGAAACATTTGTCATTGTTAAAGTTTGGAATAATTTAGAAGGCGATCGATATCTAATTTTGTATAAAATACCTATTGTTGGAAACCCGATATCATAATTCTTCTATGTAGAAAAACTTGCAGATTGTCGATGGTGAATATGTAATGGAACAACTTTTGTTAGCGTCAAGGCAAAAATCAGAAATTGTAAGATTTGACGATGACTCTTTAATAAGATCAAAGTCTGTATGGGAGTCGACAGTGGTGGATCCAAGGGGGGGGCTAAAGGGGCTATAGCCCCCAAAAAAATTTTCACTCGCTTTTCCACTTATTTTAGCCACCTATGTTTTTAATGACAGTAGCGCTCATACAGCACAGTTCGTGAATACATATCGCGTTATCAATGAATCAACATTATCACTTATCAACAATCATACATTCATGCTTAAAATTTTGTTTGCTCTTTTTTTCTCCAACATTTAGCCCCCCCCCCCCCCAATGTGTAATCCTGGATCCGCCACTGGGAGTCGATATGTGTCGGCTTTCTCATAGACATTTTAGCAGTCAAAGTCGACAAAAAATTTGTGGTTATTGAAACGTTTTTCTGATCTGCATTATTCCTCGAGTAAGCTTATAAATCAACTTTGTCATCGTAAAGTTGACATTGGCAACAATGTTGGTATCAACTTGACTTTGTCAACCGACTTGCCTGTTTGGAGAAGTGAGTGATTTTGAACATCAACAAAAGTGTCGATTGTTGTGTCAATGGTGTTTCACGGGTAACACATTAGGGTCGCAGAAATAGAGCTGATTATTCTATAATCATATCTCGAATTTATACCTTCTTTTCTAAGTAATTAATTTGGGATAGTAAATTTGTATATTTATTAGAAAAAAGTAGCGGATAATTACCGATGCCCCTTCAAATTCATAATTAAACTTAAACACAGGTGACCGATATTGAAATGCACTCCCCTTAGCTGCTTCTGTAATACCCAGCTCTAGGTCAATGGTAACTTTGGTGAATTTGAACCTTCAAAGTATGAATAAATTAACAACATTTTATATAAGCTTGTCGATTGAACTAGACTCTTTTGTTATATCTAGTTTTCATTAGTCTTCCACTGTTATCAAAAACTAATTTTGAATCTCATTGTGCAAAGTCTGTAGCTGAGATGACTTCGATATAGAATTCGATACAAAAGTCGATAGATATCATGCCGATATTGACTTTTACATCGAATCATGCACTGTATTCGAAGTAGAATTTTATTCTAAAATCGATGTTGGCGTGGTAACTCCGACTATTGCATCGAATTCTACAATAAATTCAGTCACCATGTCGCGCAGTAAGGGTACGTTTCCCCAGCCCCCCCTTTTTCGCCGAAACTGTCAAATATGACCTTAATGAATTGTACTCGAATTGTACCGAAATGTACCAACCATTAAATGAATTGTACCTCGCTCCTTTGAGAGATATTAGCGGGGTACGCTCGGGGGGGCTGGGGAAACGGTAGCCCCCCCTTGGTGGAAAAATTGGGCAAATCCAGGCTAAATGAATTGTACTCGAATTGTACCGAAATGTACCACACATAAAATGATTTGTACCCACCCCCTTCTCGAGATATAAGGGCGAACTTTCCGGGGGGGGGCTGGGGAAACGGTAGCTCCCCCTTGGTGGAAAAATTGAGCAAATGCAGGCTAAATGAATTGTACTCGAATTGTACCGAAATGTACCAGCCATAAAATGATTTGTACCAACCCGCTCCCCGAGATATAAGGGGGTACTTTCCGGGGGGGCTGGGGAAACGGTAGGGTTGTCATTATGACCCCTATCGAAAATGGTTGTTTCTCATCCAAAATGAATTGTACCGAAATGTACCAACGATATTTTTCCATTTCCCGCATTTCTGCCCCCTCCCCTGACTACCACTTCATACACCCTTCTACTCGTACTATCAGAAATGAAGATTGATGATTAGGAACTCTCATTTCGGAAAGGAACTGTACTCGAATTGTATCGAAATGTACCAGTCATAAAATGATTTGTACCAACCCACTCCTCGAGATATAAGAGAGTTCATTCCGGGGGGGCTGGGGAAACGGTAGGGTTGTCATTATGACCCCTATCGAAAATGGTTGTTTCTCATCCAAAATGAATTGTACCGAAATGTACCAACGATATTTTTCCATTTCCCGCATGTCTGCCCCCTTCCCTGACTACCACTATACTATCAGAAATGAAGATTGATGATTGAAAACTCTCTTATCGGAAATGAACTGTACTAGAATTGTACCGAAATGTACCAGCCATAAAATGATTTGTACCAACCCGCTCCTCGAGATATAAGGGGGTACTTTCTGGGGGGGCTGGGGAAACGGTAGGGTTGTCATTATGACCCCTATCGAAAATGGTTGTTTCTCATCCAAAATGAATTGTACCGAAATGTACCAACGATATTTTTCCATTTCCCGCATTTCTGCCCCCTCCCCTGACTACCACTTCATACACCCTTCTACTCGTACTATCAGAAATGAAGATTGATGATTGGGAACTCTCTTATCGGAAATGAACTGTACTCGAATTGTACCGAAATGCACCAACCATAAATTGATTTGTACCAACCCGCTCCTCGAGATATAAGGGGGTACTTTCTGGGGGGGGGGCTGGGGAAACGGTAGGGTTGTCATTATGACCCCTATCGAAAATGGTTGTTTCTCATCCAAAATGAATTGTACCGAAATGTACCAACGATATTTTTCCATTTCCCGCATTTCTGCCCCCTCCCCTGACTACCACTTCATACACCCTTCTACTCGTACTATCAGCAATGAAGATTGATGATTGGGAACTCTCTTGTCGGAAATGAACTGTACTCGAATTGTATCGAAATGTACCAGCCATAAAATGATTTGTACCAACCCACTCCTCGAGATATAAGAGGGTTCATCCGGGGGGGGGGGGCTGGGGATACAGTAGGGTTCTCATTATGACCCCTTTCGAAAATGGTTGTTTCTCATCCAACATGAATTGTACCGAAATGTACCGACGATATTTTTCCATTTCCCGCATTTCTGCCCCCTCCCCTGACTACCACTATACTATCAGAAATGAAGATTGATGATTGAAAACTCTCTTATCGGAAATGAACTGTACTCGAATTGTACCGAAATGTACCAGCCATAAAATGATTTGTACCAACCCGCTCCTCGAGATATAAGGGGGTACTTTCCGGGGGGGCTGGGGAAACGGTAGGGTTGTCATTATGACCCCTATCGAAAATGGTTGTTTCTCATCCAAAATGAATTGTACCGAAATGTACCAACGATATTTTTCCATTTCCCGCATTTCTGCCCCCTCTCCTGACTACCACTTCATGCAGCCTTATACTATCAGAAATAAAGATTAATGATTGAGATCTTTCTTATCGGAAATGAACTGTACTCGAATTGTACCGAAATGTACCAACCATAAATTTATTTGTACCAACCTCCTCTTCGAGATATAAGGGGTCCACTCCGGGGGACGGCCTGGGGAAACGGTAGGGTTGTCATTACGACCCGTATTGAACATTTTTGTTTCTAACACCAGATGAATTGTACCCAAATGTACCGAAGATATTTTTCCATTTCCCGTATTTCTGCCCCCTCCCTGACTACCACTTCGTACACCTTATACTGTATCAGAAATGAATATTATTGATTGAGAACTCTCTTATCGGAAATGTACTGTACTCGAATCGTACCGAAATGTACAGCCATAAATGATTTGTACCCACCCGCTCCTCGAGATTAAGGGGTACTTCCGGGGGGGCTGGGGAAACGGTAGGGTTGTCATTATGACCCTATTGAAAATGGTTGTTTCTCATTCAAAATGAATTGTACCGAAATGTACCAACGATATTTTTCCATTTCCCGCATTTCTGCCCCCTCTCCTGACTACCACTTCGTACACCCTTATACTGTATCAGAAATGAATATTAATGATTGAGAACTCTCGTATCGGAAATGTACTGTACTCGAATCGTACCGAAATGTACCAGCCATAAAATGATTTGTATCAACCCCCTCCTCGAGATATAAGTGGGGCCAATTCTGGGGGACTGGGGAAACGGTATTTTTGTCATTAAGAGCCCTATTGGAAATTGTTGTTTTTGACACCAAATGAATTGTACCCAAATGTTCCACCGATATTTTTCCATTTCTCATATTTCTGCCCTCTCTTCTGACTACCACTTCATACACTCCTTATATGACACGAGATGAAGATTATCAATTGAAAAACACTCATCAAAAATCAGCTTGTTTACCTCTCTCTGTTAGAAAATGCCCTCCTTCACTGATAACGTCTTGGACTATTGTATTAGTTTTCTAATGGAAAATGTTATGTTTTTATGGTGTTTTCCCGTTTGTAATTAATTGAATTTTACTAATAAATCATTCTGCTTACAAATGTCAGCTGGTTCCCTTTTGCGCTCAACAGCGTCCAACTGACGGTTGCAAATGGGTGACTTCCGCGGGTAACTAGGGTAACTGATTGCGCATCTGGTTGGGATACAGATTAATACCAAGTTCAAAACTCAGTTCATGTTGTGACTTTTTACTATAGATCTTTCATTTTACAAACACTTTTTTGCTTCATTGTTCATTTATTGAGAAGATTAAAGAGATGTAAGTAGATGTTTCATGTTGCATTTTTTTACTATCGAATTTTCATATTTTGCAAATAATACTTTTTTTTTATTTCATCTGACTGGGACTGGGCAAATTGTAGAAGCGCCATAGCGTCGAACCTTTTTGTGCGTTTTTTTTTTACTATCAAACTTTTATTTTACAAAAATACTTTTTTGCTTCATTTTTCATTTATTGAAGAGATTAAAGAGATTTTGATGATTAGTATACCGGCTCGGCATTTTCAAAGTGCGAAATTACAATCGTACTGCATACAATGATAAGAAGAGCATATAGCGCGACCTGTGACATAAACATACAAACACTGTTATCAAAGTTGTTATCTATAATTAATGTTTTTGAAAGCCTCCGACAGGGACTGTGCAAAATATAGAAGCGCCAGCGTCGAATAGGTTATAATGTAAACCATCACCATTCGAACTCTTATCCTCTGAGGTCTATTCCGAAATATTTTATTAAAATTAATAACACTACTGAACAAAATGAAATTTTTTGTTTGCACAACGCATTTAAGGAGGTGATTCTTGACTACTTTTCAACGCTGAATACAGTGCCGTCAGCCGTTTTTCTCTATCACGTCTAGTTTTTCTGATCAAAAACTATAAAAAATTCAACTAAATGTGTTCAAAAATGTGGTCATACTGATTCGTGTTGTTGTGTGTTGCGGTCGTGTGTAGTGGTGTGTATTCCGTGTGTTTGTTTTCTGTTATTGTAGTCTGATAACACTGATCATATCAGTCAGTGGCACCGCTTATTCCAATGCAAAAACGAAATGGAAACGAATTTCAGTCGTTCAGAACTCCAAATTGTGACGTGATAGAGAAAAATGGGTCGCAGTATCGTGTTCAGCGTTAAAAAGTACCTCAGAATCACCTGTCGAAATGCATTGTGCAAAATAGTTGTTCAGTAGTGTAATAGTGAGTGAAGCTACCAATTCTCAGCCTAGCATCAATTGTGAGTCCTTTTTTTGAAAACGCGTTTTCTCGCTAGATCGAGGCATTGGACAACCGTGAAACCTCTTCCCGTTGAACATTTAGCCACTACAAAAATGAGAAATGTAGTGGCAAACCCGCAGCGCAGAAGTGTGACTTGCCACTACAAATACATGGTATTTTTTGGTTCTGCCACTGTTCGCGGACTACGCAAAACAGTAAACTTGCGCTTCCTTGAAGGTCGGTGCGTTGGGGCTGAACTGTGACTATGCGCTTCCTCTACCACTACCAGATTCGTATATTCCTGATACACCACCGTTTTACGTGTATGTAAGAACTGCGTTGAACAGTAGAGTTGCGTGTACAAGAGAATCATTGTACAGTAGTTATGCGCTTGCTTTACTACTGCAAATAGGCGTACGTTTCTCATATACCACAGCTCTCCGCTCACGTAAAGCCTACGTAACGTATTTTTCCGCGTATGCGTCAAGCATATTCTCCACGTATGCGTGCGTAAAGAATACGTAAAGCATATGTAGAACATAATACACAATTGGAAAATATTTTAAAATCTGCACAGGTTCATTTTGTGCATAAAACCATATCCTGATGTTACATAAAATACAAACAATTCTGAAAATATAATGTAATAATTATGTCATACATACTACAGTAAAATATTCAAACATCAATTTTTATGAGTCTTCTCCTTTTGAGGGAGCCGAGATGCTTGTCTTCTTTCAGTGAGGACGTCTCTACCTCGTTAATTTCCTCCTCACTTTCTCGCCACGTTCTCTTTCATACCTTATTTTGTACACCCTTCTATTTATGATCCATTCCTGAATCGTATGTAAGGCCTGGGCTTCATTGCGCGGGACCAGATTCGCTTGTTCTGAAAGAAAAAGGTGCAGTTTTCAAAATAACTGTTGAACGATTTTTGTTTCAAGAAAATATAAAAAACTAACAACTGATTGTCCACAGAAAAACAAAGACTACTGTTTTTTGTTGTTTTTTTGCATTCAAGTTGCTTATGTAGATTCCATATAACTTTGACGAACTTGACAGTCTACACAAACAACTAACAACTGCACCTCAAAAACCAGCACAGACTTTGTTTTTCTGTGAGCAATCAACTTGGCGATTACCTACTAAAATGTTAAAAGGAATGGGGGGTAACCGCCAAATTACAAATGACTCTGCTCTCCTAAACAGCTCTTAAAAATATTTTTTTTTTGGTGCAGTATCAAGGACGTAACTAGGGTGTTTTTTGAACGGGATGCCGATTAAAAATTTTCCGACGAATATTTTTCATTTCTTGGTTCAGCATTCGTCAAATTTCGCATTTGCTGATTGCCGATTGGCCGAATCTGAATTCTATATGACTTTGGAATTTACCGAAAATTTACCGAACTTGTCGATTATTGGGAGGGGGGGGGGGACAAGCATATTTGAGAAAATGACAAATGACCTTCCTTGGATTTTCTGAAAGTGGCAACCCTGATAAATCATCAAGTAGGTAGTTCAATAGTATTAAAACAAACTTACCAAGTTGAGGTCTTAAGGTCTGCGAATCAACACGTTCATAATGATCATCGGCATATTTTTTCCTTTTAAGGTTACGTTCTTCAAGAAGTTCTGACTGTTTCTTACTTTTCATTTTTGAAGGCGGTTTTTCTGTTGATGAACTAGGTATCACTCATTGCTTTCCAAGTACTAACAATAATTTATCTGCAATACAGAAGTAAACGCTAACGAATTCGATTTTATAACATATCTGCCAACAATAATTGTTCCATCAAAATATAATCATTACACACGCCTGCTTGTGGTGGTCCATCTTAAGAGATTAATGAAACATTCAGTTACATTCATTTCCATCCCCCTCGGCACTGATGCCAGAGACGAAACTTGACTTTCAGTTGGGGGGGGGCGGTAAAGAAGGAATATTTGCCTACAAACATTTTTTTAAACTGAAACTTTGCCGATTTTTCATCAAAATATTTTTTAATTGAAAAAATAAAAAGAAATAAACAAACGTTCTAAGAAAATGAAAAATTCAAATGAACAGTATCAAAATTTGCCGAGTTTCAAATTGTTGGGAGTGTTTCCCCCCTCCACCCATAGATTCGTTTCTGCAAATACAGATTGGAACCTTATCCTTCTAGTTCTCACATTTGCGCACAAGAGCATACCCTAGTCTGGGAGGGTAAGGTGGAAAGATGTTAGATACTTGAGAGGAACACACACTTCCTTTACACATTAAGGTGGTTGTTATTTACTCTTGGAGATCTTTTTTTTTTTAATTTTCTCTGATTCGTCTCCTAAACTGATCCCAATAAAATCAAAAAAAAAAAAAAAAAAAAAGCCCACGAAGTTTCAGGTTGATTGGATTAGGGGAATCCGTGCCACAAGTTCCCTTTCATTGTTATGGGGAAAACACATATGGGGTTTTGACTTTTGTTCCAGACCAAATTTCCCTCCTGGGACATTCTTCAAAAATGTTGATATTTCAGGTATGTTTTTTCATGAAGGAAAGTAGTGGATATTTGAACTTTTTTTGATGGGAGTTGTTAAGAGGCGTTTTGTATAACATATTGGTAACATAATGAATTCCATGCCAAAGGACACATAATAAAATACATACCGAAAGAGAATACCGAACAAAAAATGTTCTGCCGTCGAGTAGTAGATTCCAAAACAAAGAATTATATGGAGAGTTGATAAAGGTATTCTAACCCATCCATTAGATGTAATTAATTTTGGATGATGAACGTCTATCGTTGCATAAAGATGATCATGCCGAAAGACAATTTTTTTCAATTCTTAATTTTAGACAATAATACGCAAATGCAGGAGTCTCGTCACAAAAAAAAAAAACGGGATTTGGTTTGCGGACTGTATTGCTCTGATAAGAATACCTATACAATTTGACCATTAATTGCGACGGAAAATATTGGAGCTTTTGTTTTGTAATTGGTTGAAAAAGAGTCATGCCGATGGACAAAAAACCGAGGGACAATTTTCAAAGCTGGCCATACTGACTCCCACCTATGGGAGTGTTTCAACCTCCCACACCCCTATAGTTTCGCCCCTGACTGGTGCGATGCCTGAAAGGGTAGTTTCCGGTGCTGGGGGTGCGGTGTCATAGGGGCCACTTTGGCAATTGTGCATCGCCATACGTCTCACCACACCACATTCATTTCCATAATACATATGGAATCAACAGATAAGCGGGGGTTCTGTGGCCTGTGGTTCAAATTTTGTTGTAATAATCGAATTAGGCCATTCAAAAGAAAAGAGAACGAACAAAATACAGCGCACAGGACAATGTTTAGAACCACCAGTACAATGGCATCTTACAAGATCAGTAAAATTCACCGAAACTATAAATTTTCATAAGCTTTGTGTGAGGTTCTTACAGAGAGACCTAACATATTGGAGAAGAATGAGCAGTGTTATATCGGATGAAACTCAGAAAGTACACCTAAAGTCACCAATCCTCATTCCAGTCTTTTTCAAAAAAGAAAGTAAAAATTCGCTGAGTAGTGTAATATATACCACGCAGGGGCGAAACTATATGGAGGTGTGGGTGTTGAACCCCCCCCCCATAATGTTGCAGTCGGCAAACTTGGAAACTATTCATTTGAATTTTTCATTTTTGAGGAATGTCTGTTTGTTTGTTTGTGTTTTTTTGAATTAAAAAATATTTCGATTAAAAAATTGGCATGTTTATAATTTTTTAAACATTTTGTCAGCGAATTTTTAGTTAAAAAAAATATTTGTCGGCAAATTTTTCTTCTCCACCTTTTCAAACTGAAAGTCAAATTTCGTTTCTGAAAATGGAGTACCCTGGACTCCTGTCAGAGACTAGTCAGTCAAGAGTCGAAGGTAGGTTTCAAGCTGAATATCGAACGTTATCTGAACGGTTGAAACAAAGCTGAAACATGGAAGACATTTCGAAAATTTGAAAGTCGATAGCAAACGTTGAATTTCGAATTTCAGTTACTATTCTGTTTTTACTAGATTCTCTGTTAGACCTAGAGCCTAAAATTTGAGAAAGTTGAACATTTTATTAAATTCTAAAAGTTGATAGCAGGAGACTTATTTTCCAGCGTCACAAGATGAATCCGATAGCAAATGTTCTATTGTTCAATTTACGGGCTTTCGTCCTGGTGAATATAGGAGGGAAATTTAGTCTGAAACAAAAGTCGAAACAACATGTGTTTTTCCCATAAAAACGAAAGGGAGCTTGTGGCACGGATTCCTCTCCATCCGATTAACCCGAAACTTTGTAGTTTTTTGTTGTTTTTTTTAATCTATTGGAACCAACTTAGGAGACGAATCAGAAGAAAGTCATTCAGAAAAAAATATCACTAAGCGTAAATAACGACCATCTTAATGTGTAAAGGAAGTTGCGTGTTCCTCTCAAGTATTCCTAACATCCTTCCAGCTTACCTTCCCAGATTAGGGTACGCTCATTTGAGCAAATGTAAGTGATTGGGGGATGAAAAATTGAAAATGAATAAAGTGGGATTTATTTTACGTACATTTTTGGGGTTGGTAAAAAAAATTAGCATATTGTGGCCAGTCAGGTAAATCCGGCCTTGTTAGTGAATAAAAACACTAACCGTTAATTTGTATACAAACTGTAAAATGATAATCCCCACACCCATTTTTATTCCAAAGTCCGATCGACGTGGGACAAACTGGGGTCTTCAAAAGGCAAGTAGAGACGTTGAATTGAGGAATGCATTCATTCTCATTTTCCTATTTTTTCTTTTTCGCGAAGAATGAAGATGAGCCCATTCTGAATGGGAAAAGAATGAAAGTGTTTTCCCTTAATTCGGCATCTCTGACGGCAAGGTCTCGTTTCTTTTTCGAGGGGGAAAAAAAATCGCTCCCATTAAGCAAGACCAGAGCTAAACTTGAAATTTTTTATGGAAAGATCACTAAAATAGGAGTTTTTGGGTCGTTGATTTCGAAAATTTCACCAGAAGATTTTTCTTTCAACCCGGAAGTGACTGTTAGAGTTTTCTATTCTTGGAAAATTGAGTAACGAATCAAAATACGAGCAGGTTTTCGCATCGCTGAATTCGAAAGCTTCTATGAGCTTTCTTATTAAACTGCGATTTAGGCCCCAAAATTCAAAAGTAATTTCTAGGAAATCGAATAAAATATTAGAATCTTCTGGGTTGCTGAATTTGAAAATTTCATCAGATTCCTCTTGGATTCCCGATTTACGCTTCAAAGGCCAAAACTGATCTCCAGAAGAGATTAAAATTGACTTCCCGGTAACCGAATCAAATATCGAAATTGGGAAGGGGAGAGGAGAGGTCGCCTAATTTGGAAATTCCATCAACGTGATAAATTTTAGATATTGACTCTAGGGTAGGCCCCAAACACCAAAATGAGAGTCGAAATTGAACGAACTTGATTTAATCTTTCAACATTTTCATAACCATCAAATTACCAAAATTTAAAATGGAGGAAAAATTTCAAAATTTATCCAAGTATGAGTTATTATAAGGGGAACATTCCAGTCTTTAATAATCAAAAAACTATGAAATCGAACCAAAATTAGGAATTACAATAGTCGCTGTTTCAATCGATTACTTGGGTTTTCAATGCCAATTAATTTTTGTCAATCTTTGGACTTCAAATGTTGGCTGGTAAAGATGCAAGCTTCAATGAATTTTCTCTTCAACATTACGCGCAAAAATAACCTAAGAATGATGAAGTCCAATCAAAGGTCCCAGGGTCATTACTAAATTTGTAACAGCCCCCCTCCCCCCACCTCAAACAAGAAAATGGAAATAAAACAACTTTAACTTCGATAGTACAATCATTTTTTATAAAATCATATATGCTGTTTGTGAAAATTCGGATTTGACGATTTAACCCTTTCTCAAGAGATTAGGATGTTTGTAATGATGAAAATGAATCAGCAATTTTTAGCATTTTCAAAAACAGTCTGTTAATTTGAATTTAAGATCGTGAGAACTCTCCACTTCAATAGTCTACTCGATTTGTAAAAACTAATTAGTGCTCGTCCATTTCGATTTATGGGGTCTCTTAAGCTTGAATCAGATTCAAAATTTAGCGCATGTTCCAATTCAACTACCCTTAAGGTCAGTAATTAATGTCGATAGTCTATCCACTTTGGGATCCCATTCTGAGTTCTGGAGTCCAGGGACGTACCGAAGAGTTTTTCTTGATGGAAATGGGGGGGGGGGGGGTAGAAATTGTGAAAGTCCCAACTGACTCAACTCAAAATTCCCAAGTATCAATGCAAAAGAAGAAAAACCTTTTGACTTGTTGGATTTTCCCAACCTCTCAACTCAATTCCCAAATATCAAAGCAAAAAAAAAAAAAAAAAAGCTCGCCTGACTGCAATGATAAATTTTCTCGTTGCCCCCTGCCCCCTTATCGGTACGTCCGTGCCTCCAATAATTTGGCAGTTGGCAAATTTTGAAACTGTTCATTTGAATTTCTCATTTTCTAAGAGCGTTGGTTCGTTTTTTTGTTTATTTATTTTTTTTTTCAATTAAAAATATTTTAACTAAAAAATCGGCAAATTTAAAAAAATTTTATTTTTAGTTAAAGTAAAAAATGTTTGTCTGCAAATTTTCCTTCTCCCCCCCCCCCCCAACTGAAAGTCGTTTCGTCTCTGTATACCAGAGCACAGTGAGAAATAAACATACGAAGGAAGAATTTCCAATGTTAATATCTTGAAAGGTGAATCTTCAATGTAAGATACAAACAGGGCTTTTAAAACTATTTGCGCGCTGTAACCTTTACTCAAAATTAGATTCAGCTGTAACTTACCAGTCTGGAAGGCGATACAGTGGAATGAAACTTTTGTCCACCTCAATTGTCTGTCACCTTCGACAATATAGCTTCCGCGATTTGTGGTTTACAGGATCATCTGCAACAGTGATTCGATACCGCTGTGTTCACTGTATTATTTGATTCCTCCTCCTCAGCTTCAACACCGCTGTATATCTAATTCAATTATACAGAAACAGATCAGCTAGAAGTATTATTGTCACTCGGTGTTTGTTCATGAAAATATCAACAGGTGCTCACCAAAGAGGAAATAGAATTATCGTTTTGTTCGTCCTCGTTATCACGGAATGCTGTCGTTATAATATCTTCTTGGATTTCTTCTCATCCCTCCATGTTCATAAGTAAATTGTTTTTCACTCACCTCATCGATTTCTTTTACTTGAAGATTGCTCGTCGTCGGCTGCTCCTTCCTTTCCGGAATGTTATGCTATAATATAACCAAATGTCCTCAAATTGGTACTTGTCTCACGAATACACATGTAAGTGCCGGTATTTTACATGAAAATAAACTTTGGAAGTTTTCTAATAGGGTGATGAGAATCGCTTAAGATAGGATCTAGCAACTTACCAGTAAAGATCGAGTAGTCCGTTTAATAAATTTTCCACTTCTGGGATCGTAATACAATTCTTCTCTTCTCGTCTCTTGGTCCATTTTTTTCTACCATCCATCTCTGCAATGGAGCACCAAGAATTACCAACATATATGCCGCGTACCATAAATCGAAAAATGCCAAACAATAATAACACGTAACTGAGATTAACTTACCTATTCACAAATAATTAATTTGTAGTTTCAGAGAGATGACACAAGACGAACGTTATACGTTAATCGTGCCGACCTGCCGAACTGATCGTTATTTTTAAAAGTTGTAAACACAAACAGAAACGACAAATCTTTAAACTTTACACGGCAGGTGGCAGCTGTGTAAGCGTTGAATCGGGATTCACGGGTACTGTACGCTCATAAGCGCAAATTATGAAATTTACATTCGTTTTACGGATACGTAGAACTGTGGTATTACAACTACGAAAATTAGTTCGCGGACCTTACCACTACTCCTGCATAATATTTTCGTATAATTTGTACATGTAGTAGTTCAGTGGACTTGCGCATATTCACACCAGCTCTGCGCCGACGTAAAACAGTTTTGGTAATGAAAAATGTTCAACGGGTTCCATTCGAAGGACCAACATATTTTACACTATCCATGTTGGTTTCAAGTTCATAACTCAATGTGTTTGTTGTGATGGAATTTTTTTCCATAGTTGTTATCAAAACATGCCTTATTTTTCATGTGTGTGAAGTTTCAATTCTGTGAAAAACGTTCGATAAGTACAATAAATTAATATTTTCTCAACGTATTTTATATGGTTGTGTAGAGGAGAGTCTAGGGAACATTTTTCTGCTTCAGTTTTCGATTTTGGTCCACACATATGTGTGTGTGTGTGTGTGTGTGTGTGTGTGTGTGTGTGTGTGTGTGTGTGTGTGTGTGTGTGTGTGTGTGTGTGTGTGTGCGCGCGCGGAAAGAAGAAAGGAATTCAAAAAATGGGGGGAAAAGTTTGCAAAAATCGCGAAAAATCAAAGTGAATGATCGGGTAATCGAATGAAAAGTGTAGTACAAGTGATACTTTAACTTATAAGACCAAATTTCACGTTTTTCTTTAGCCCGACCCACAATTGGTACTACCTTTTTTCAGACCCATTATTGGTGTACTGTGAATTTACTCGACTTTAATGTGTTTTTAAAATACTTAAAAGTCAAATAAGACGAGTCAACGGGTTTTTAAAATAAATTTGAAATACTTACTTAAGTAAACTACATCATTTTTCATTTGATTTATTATACTTACCAATTGTGGGTCGTTGCCAATTAATATGGGTCGACCCATACTTGGTATTTTCAAAAGTTGTTCGGATCGAGAAAATTCCACCTGGAATTTTGAACAACTTAGAAGGCCTCAGTGTCATTTGCGAGGATATTTTATAGTGAATTGTTGGAGAATCAGAAAATACGCATAATTGGGAGCAGGACTCAATCTTGGGTTTTGAGAACTTTTGGAAAAAAATTCGCCAAAAATCCAAAAGTGCTTAAAACTTAGAAGTAACTGTCACAAGTAGTAATGAGTTCTTCAAGATAGGTAATATTTATTACTGTTGAAGCAGGGCGTGACAATGAACAAAAACACCCTCAGTACTCCTATTGAGGTCGTGAAATGTACAGGATAATTTGATCACTTCTTATTTTTTAGATAGAGAAGAACGGGTAATCCGATTTAATTTTCAAAGATTACAAAGCTTACACATTTATGAAAAAACAATTTCATGCTTCATTTTCTTTCATTAAAGAAAATTATCAAAACGTATAAGTATAAGCCTGTTTATTTCTATATGGGAATTTACATGTAATTTCGTTTCATACTATTGCATATGTTTGGGCAAAAGTACCGCTCAGTACTTCTATTGAGGACGTGAAGTGTACAGGGTAATTCAATCATATCTCATTTTGGAGATAGAGAAGAATTGGTAATTCTATTTAATTTCCAAAGATTACAAGGCTTATCCATTTTCTTATCTTCTTACTATATTATAAAATCGTAAGTTTCATCGACGCTCTATATGCGCCATGTGCGGGAACGACTCCTCCAGCTCGAGGGAAGAAGTCGTGTTTTACGTCGCGTTCGTTCTCGAATCTCGATGTTCTACTTCTACTTATCACAAAGATGAAAAATAACGTCGACCGAACCAGTCCCTTCTACTTCACCCGCTCACAAAAAATGTGTTGTTTAAAATTCGGAATTCTGCTTCATTATACCGTTTTGGCATTCATCGATTTTAATAAGGCCTTTGATTCCATTTATCAGTCACCGTAGCGCCTGGAATGCTCTAGCATCGCAAGGAGTTCCTGAAAATATTATTAGAAAATTTATACCAAAACTCGGTAGCATATATTTCACTGGACAAAAAAGGGGAATATATTTAAGGCGGGTAAGGGGGGCCAAACAGGGAGATCCAGTGTCACCAAACATCTTTAATGCTGTACTGGAGGATCTTTTCAGAAAATTGGACTGGGATAGTTACGGACTGAAGATAAATGGGGTGCAGATTAATAATCTCAGATTTGCCGATGACATCGTATTAATAGGTAAAAACAATGAAGAGATAAATATAATGATAGAAGATTTGGCACAACAAGGGGCTAATGTAGGATTATCGATCAACCTGGGGAAATCCAAAATTATGACGAAAGATGGGAAAAAAGGACACAAATACCTTTGATCCAGCGCAGCAGAACTCGAGATGGTCGATGACGACAAGTACTTAGGACAAACTGTATCTTTTAAAAACAGAAGTAATAAGGAAATTAAAATTATTTGTATAAATAACTCATGGAAAGCATGTTGGGCACAAAAACATATTTTTAAAAGCAACATGAAAATTAAAACAAAAGCAAGAATCGTAAGTACTTGTGTGCTCCCAGTAGCAACACATGGGGCCTAGATGTGGCCAATAGCTAAAAGACATTTAAAGAAGTTAAAAGTTATGCGAAATTCAATGTTTAGGAACATCCTAAAAATCAAATTAAAAGACAAAATTAGGCTTCTGGACATCAAAGAAAGAATTAATGTAAAGGATATTAGCTACATAATCAGCAAATTAAAATTGACCGTGACATATGGAGAGAGATGGTGGAAACCTATGCCCTCAAATGGGCAGGATAACTGGCATGGCCCACCTATCCAAGGTTACATCATTATTATTATTATTGTCATTATTGTTATTATTATTATTATTATTATTATTATTATTATTCTGATTACACCTGTGCTGTCATTTTTGGTGACTGTTTATTTTTTTATTGAAATCTTATGTGGGTCCAGAGGGTATGTTTGCCGTAGGGGAAGAGGCTCAAGGTGATAGGTCCACTTTCATTGAGTAGACCATAAAGAAACACATGTATGTGCTTTGTAATACAGTACAACAGAAAGATGGGCGCACTGAGACGAAATTAGGGGGCCCACAGTGCACTAAAGAACTTTCAGATGTAAATAGCCATCTTGTGGATGCCCCGTGTAATGAAAGCGAGGCCTCATTCAGAAAATAAATGTTTGTGTATGAAACCATAATGCATTGCAAAGGAATAGCTCATTTCAGCAGTTTTAAACATGTAACTGAAAAATGGAAGGTGCTCCCCACCCTAACACCGAAAATCTAATTCTCGATTTTTCGGCCTTGAAGAATATTTTTGATAACCTCTGTTAATTTTTGCAATTGGAATCTTTCGTGGGTCCAATTCTAGAAGTCTAATTCTCGAATTTGCAGGATTGAACAATTATTTCCAGCGAACCTCTTAATTTGTTGATCGAAGTAATTTGTGGAACCTGGGGTAGACCACCACCCTAACTCCAAAAATATAACATTCGATTCTTCAAACTTCTAAATTATTTTGTGGATCCGAGGAATGGAACCCCACCCCCAACCCCGAAAATCGAATCCTCAATTTTTTGGCCTATAGAAATCTTTTTAGTGACATTTTCCGTTTTTCAGTTGTAATCATTTGTGGGGTCTAATGGTTGAGTCCCGATGAGTTGACCCCGCCCTCAACTCTGCAAATCAAATTCTCGATTTTTCTGGCGTGAAAAATTATTTTTGATTCTCGAAGTCTGTTGTGGTTCCGAGGGGTGGACCATCACCCTAACTCCGGAAGTCTAATTATCGATTTTTCAGGCTTGAACAATAATTTTCCGCGAACCCCTTATTTTGTTGATCGAAGTATTTTGTGGATTCGACATGTGGACCCTCAACCCCAACTCCGAAAATCAAATTCTCGAATCTTCGGACTTCAATATTCATTTTTCATGAACCTTTAATCTTCTATAATTTGCACAGTCCCTGTCAGAGGCTTTCAAAAACCCGAGCCGGTATACTAATCATCAAAATCTCTTTAATCTCATCAATAAATGAAAAATGAAGCAAAAAAGTATTTTTGTAAAATAAAAGTTTGATAGTAAAAAAAAACGCACTAAAAGATTCGACGCTATGGCGCTTCTACAATTTGCCCAGTCCCAGTCAGATGAAATAAAAAAAAAGTATTATTTGCAAAATATGAAAATTCGATAGTAAAAAAATGCAACATGAAACATCTACTTACATCTCTTTAATCTTCTCAATAAATGAAAAATGAAGCAAAAAAGTGTTTGTAAAATGAAAGATCTATAGTAAAAAGTCACAACATGAACTGAGTTTTGAACTTGGTATTAATCTGTATCCCAACCAGATGCGCAATCAGTTACCCTAGTTACCCGCGGAAGTCACCCATTTGCAACCGTCAGTTGGACGCTGTTGAGCGCAAAAGGGAACCAGCTGACATTTGTAAGCAGAATGATTTATTAGTAAAATTCAATTAATTACAAACGGGAACACACCATAAAAACATAACATTTTCCATAAGAAAACTAATACAATAGTCCAAGACGTTATCAGTGAAGGAGGGCATTTTCTAACAGAGAGAGGTAAACAAGCTGATTTTTGATGAGTGTTTTTCAATTGATAATCTTCATTTCTTGTCATATAAGGGGTGTATGAAGTGGTAGTCAGAAGAGAGGGCAGAAATGTGAGAAATGGAAAAATATCGGTGGAACATTTGGGTACAATTCATTTGGTGTCAAAAACAACAATTTCCAATAGGGGTCTTAATGACAACAATACCGTTTCCCCAGTCCCCCAGAATTGGCCCCACTTATATCTCGAAGAGGAGTTCGGTACAAATCATTTTATGGCTGGTACATTTCGGTACGATTCGAGTATAGTACATTTCCGATAAGAGAGTTCTCAATCATTAATATTCATTTCTGATACAGTATAAGTGTGTACGAAGTGGTAGTCAGGAGAGGGGGCAGAAACACGGGAAATGGAAAAATATCTTCGGTACATTTGGGTACAATTCATCTGGTGTTAGAAACAAAAATGTTCAATACGGGTCGTAATGACAACCCTACCGTTTCCCCAGCTCCTCCCCCGGAGCGGACCCCTTATATCTCGAAGAGGAGGTTGGTACAAATCAATTTATGGTTGGTGCATTTCGGTACAATTCGAGTACAGTTCATTTCCGATAAGAAAGATCTCAATCATTAATCTTTATTTCTGATAGTATAAGGCTGTATGAAGTCAGAATCAGGGGAGGGAGCACAAAAGCGGGAAATGGAAAAATATCGTTAGTACATTTCGGTACAATTCATTTTGAATGAGAAACAACCATTTTCAATAGGGGTCATAATGACAACCTTACCGTTTCCCCAGCCCCCCCGGAAAGTACCCCCTTATATCTCGAGGAGCGGGTGGGTACAAATCATTTTATGGCTGGTACATTTCGGTACAATTCCAGTACAGTTCATTTCCGATAAGAGAGTTTTCAATCATCAATCTTCATTTCTGATAGTATAGTGGTAGTCAGGGGAGGGGGCAGAAATGCGGGAAACGGAAAAATATCGTCGGTACATTTCGGTACAATTCATGTTGGATGAGAAACAACCATTTTCGAAAGGGGTCATAATGAGAACCCTACTGTTTCCCCAGCGCCCCCCCCCCCCGGAATGAACCCTCTTATATCTCGAGGAGTGGGTTGGTACAAATCATTTTATGGCTGGTACATTTCGATACAATTCGAGTACAGTTCATTTCCGACAAGAGAGTTCCCAATCATCAATCTTCATTACTGATAGTACGAGTAGAAGGGTGTATGAAGTGGTAGTCAGGGGAGGGGGCAGACATGCGGGAAATGGAAAAATATCGTTGGTACATTTCGGTACAATTCATTTTGGATGAGAAACAACCATTTTCGATAGGGGTCATAATGACAACCCTACCGTTTCCCCAGCCCCCCCGGAATGAACTCTCTTATATCTCGAGGAGTGGGTTGGTACAAATCATTTTATGACTGGTACATTTCGATACAATTCGAGTACAGTTCCTTTCCGATATGAGAGTTCCCAATCATCAATCTTCATTTCTGATAGTACGAGTAGAAGGGTGTATGAAGTGGTAGTCAGGGGAGGGGGCAGAAATGCGGGAAATGGAAAAATATCGTTGGTACATTTCGGTACAATTCATTTTGGATGAGAAACAACCATTTTCGATAGGGGTCATAATGAAAACCCTACTGTTTCCCCAGCCCCCCCCCCCCCGAAAGAACCATCTTATATCTCGAAGAGGGGGTTGGTACAAATCATTTTATGGCTGTTACATTTCGATACAATTCGAGTACAGTTCATTTCCGATAAGAGAGTTCCCAATCATCAATCTTCATTTCTTATAGTACGAGTAGAAGGGTGTTTGAAGTGGTAGTCAGGGGAGGGGGCAGAAATGCGGGAAATGGAAAAATATCGTTGGTACATTTCGGTACAATTCATTTTGGATGAGAAACAACCATTTTCGATAGGGGTCATAATGACAACCCTACCGTTTCCCCAGCCCCCCCAGACAGTACCCCCTTATATCTCGAGGAGCGGGTTGGTACAAATCATTTTATGGCTGGTACATTTCGGTACAATTCTAGTACAGTTGATTTCCGATAAGAGAGTTTTCAATCATCAATCTTCATTTCTGATAGTATAGTGGTAGTCAGGGAAGGGGGCAGAAATGCGGGAAATGGAGAAATATTGTCGGTACATTTCGGTACAATTCATGTTGGATGAGAAACAACCATTTTCGATAGGGGTCATAATGAAAACCCTACTGTTTCCCCAGCCCCCCCCGGAAAGAACCATCTTATATCTCGAAGAGGGGGTTGGTACAAATCATTTTATGGCTGTTACATTTCGATACAATTCGAGTACAGTTCATTTCCGATAAGAGAGTTCCCAATCATCAATCTTCATTTCTTATAGTACGAGTAGAAGGGTGTTTGAAGTGGTAGTCAGGGGAGGGGGCAGAAATGCGGGAAATGGAAAAATATCGTTGGTACATTTCGGTACAATTCATTTTGGATGAGAAACAACAATTTTCGATAGGGGTCATAATGACAACCCTACCGTTTCCCCAGCCCCCCCCCCCAGAAAGTACCCCCTTATATCTCGAGGAGCGGGTTGGTACAAATCATTTTATGGCTGGTACATTTCGGTACAATTCTAGTACAGTTCATTTCCGATAAGAGAGTTTTCAATCATCAATCTTCATTTCTGATAGTATAGTGGTAGTCAGGGAAGGGGGCAGAAATGCGGGAAATGGAGAAATATCGTCGATACGTTTCGGTACAATTCATGTTGGATGAGAAACAACCATTTTCGATAGGGGTCATAATGAAAACCCTACTGTTTCCCCAGCCCCCCCCCCGGAATGAACCATCTTATATCTCGAAGAGGGGTTGGTACAAATCATTTTGGCTGGTACATTTCGATACAATTCGAGTACAGTTCATTTCCGATAAGAGAGTTCCCAATCATCAATCTTCATTTCTTATAGTACGAGTAGAAGGTGTTTGAAGTGGTAGTCAGGGGAGGGGGCAGAAATGCGGGAAATGGAAAAATATCGTTGGTACATTTCGGTACAATTCATTTTGGATGAGAAACAACCATTTTCGATAGGGGTCATAATGACAACCCTACCGTTTCCCCAGCCCCCCGGAAAGTACCCCTTATATCTCGGGGAGGGGTTGGTACAAATCATTTTATGGCTGGTACATTTCGGTACAATTCGAGTACAATTCATTTAGCCTGCATTTGCTCAATTTTTCCACCAAGGGGGGGCTACCGTTCCCCCCCCCCCCCCGTGCGTACCCCGCTAATATCTCTCAAAGGAGCGAGGTACAATTCATTTAATGGTTGGTACATTTCGGTACAATGCGAGTACAATTCATTAAGGTCATATTTGACAGTTTCGGCGAAAAAGGGGGGCTGGGGAAACGTACCCGCGCAGTAAAAAGGTGGATTTTGAATATATTGACAGAGAACAGTTATTGATTTTTGCGTCGGCCCTATTTGAATTAAGGGTGATTGTATTACTCACCTGACTGATCCTGTTTCCTGTTTCTCGTAATTAAATGTTGATGAGTCACCTATCTTGTGATAAACGGATACTTCTGTGTCAGGTAACATAATTTTGGATTGAAATTTGAAAACGCTATCAAAGCTGTGTTTTTCTGAGCCATTTTTCTTGTCCGTCTTGCGTTTTATTTTGTAAACTTCACATTGGGGTTTAGTAAAGCCAATCTGTTTGAAATCCCAAAAAATGATTTCAGTTGCATTCAAATACCACCTGTTAATGAAGTTAATTTTATTAGAATACGAGTACCTACATAGGCTACAGCAAGTAGGTACCATATATTTTACCGATTTAGATGTGAATGTTACATTTAACGAATATCTATTGACCTATAGGTTATTCTTCGAAAATGTTAATATTTCAGTCCCCAGCAGTTATCTCACAAGCTATTAATGATACGGCCATTTTATTATTTTATTTTTTGTTTTTTCCGTTGATAGATATGACTCAGTTCTACTTTTTCAAGCTTTCAGGAGAAAATTTGATCCACTTTTAATGGGTCAAAACTGGACTAAATATGCTCAAATGTCCGTCGACATGGCTGTCCCTCGAATGATTTTCATTATTATTATTCCCCCCCCCCTAAATTTTCAAGCTGTATATTAGAACGAACTATGATAACGTAGTGCTACTTTAAATGGATGAAGGAATCACAAGGTAACATTGAAATCGCATCTTCACAGGTGGGAGTCAGAATGGCCGGCTTTGAAAATGGTCCCTCGATTTTTTGTCCATAGGCATGGCTCTTTTTCAACCAATTACAGAACAGGCGTTTCAATGTTTTTTCGTCGCAATTAATGGTCAAATTGTATATTCCTATCAGAGCAATACGGTCCGCATATCAAATCCCGGTTTTTTTGTGACAAGACTCGTGCATTCGCATATTATTGTCTAAAATTAAGAGTTTTGAAAAAATGTGTCCTTCGGCATGGTCATCTTTATGACGCGAGAGACGTTCATCATCCAAAAATAATTACATCTTATTAATTGGGTAGTATGCCTTTATCAACTCCCCATGTAAGTGTTTGTTTTGGAATCCACTAATCAACGGCAGAACACTTTTGTTCGTTATTGTCTTTCCGCATGGACTTTTTCATATGTCCTTCGGCATGGCATTCACCATTTTGATAGCTATGCCAAAATACAGAATCGTCTCACTGTCGGCCCAATCTTACCAATATGTTATAAAGAACGCCTCTTAACGACTCCTATCAAAAAAAGTTCAAATATCCCCTGCTTTCCTCAGTGAAAAGACATACCTGAAATATCAACATATTTTTGAAGAATGACCCCTATACAACTAAAGGCATCATTCACATATGTTTAATATCTTTAGGCAGTCAACAGGGGCAATATTATTAATTTGATTTGGGAGAAAATTTCTCTGGTGTACAGAAATGACATTGCTGGAGGGTGAAGAAATTCAGAATTTCCACCTGGCAAGTATGTTTCATCATTGGGGGATAGGGTGATAAGCGGGAATGTAAGATGTATCCCCTACGACCAAGGGAATGGTAAAATAAATTCTTCATTATTTATTAACTAACACACTTTCTTGTCAATTCAAATTTTGGGCGAAATTGTGTTAATCGGCCACTGTTTTACCAACCGAATCTTTATCACCTTTATATTTAACTACTGATTCTATTTTTGGGTCCTCTTCCTCTTTAGTACCTACATCTCTGAAAATCTGCGACAGATTTATTCCAACATTTTAATACAGTATTAAGGTGGCCTTCATTCTGCTACTTTGGAGCTTTTCACTATCCTTGCTCCAGCGATGGAATATTAAATATCAAGAAAAGAATAATCCGGGTTCTGAATCCGATACAGAATTATTTTATCTTGGATTCATATTCTGTGATTCGAGTTCTTTGATTCAGATTCTGAACAAGGACGTACCGAAGAGTTTTTCTGGTGGGGGGGGGGGGTAAAAATTATAAAGTCCCAACTAACTCAACTCAAAATTCCCAAGTATCAAAGCCAAAGAAGAAAACCCGTTTGCCTTGTTCGGTTCTCCCAACTTCTCAACTCAATTCCCTAGTATCAAAGCAAAAAAAAAACTTTGAGTGAAAAATTCCTACGGGTGGAGTTGGGGGAGGTTCCCCCTTATCAGTACGTCCCTGATTCTGAATTCGGTTTCTTGCAGAATCTGTGATGCTGTTTTACATAGGATCCGTATCCAAGGATTGTAAATCCATCTAAGATGAATATTCTTGATTTCGTTTGAAGATTCCAAATCCATGTATCCAAATCCAATCTGAGTCCGAGCAACCGAATTCTGAATAATCTTTTCCTGGATTCAGATTCATGTCCGATTCTAGGTAGCAGGGCTGTCGTGAAACCATTTTGGTGAAGAAGATTCTTCGTATTCGTTTTAGGAGGGGGGGGGGGGTTTCCTTTTTTTTTTTTAACTGGTCAGGATGAGGAAATAGGAAATGTTTGTAGTTCATTTTTATTATTCATTCATAACATAAAAAGAAATATTACTTTAATGACGTTAAGTGACAAAGCAATCCCTTCATGTACTACATATGCTATTTATTGTACTTCAGTGCATGAATCAGCAAAGAAAAAGAAAACATTATTGGCCACCAAAACTGAAACATCAAAGTTGGAGTTTTTTCAAGGATGCTGAAGCCAAACAATACAGCTTCTGCTTCCGGCTTCTAGCCTCCAAATTTCATCTAGCTTCTCGCTTCTAGCTTCCAGCCTCAGTATATGAACTTCTAACTTCCAATTTTTTTCGGCTTCCGGCTTCTAGCTTCCAGCCTCCAGCTTCTTTTACTTATTCTCACAATTTCACTTTCACTAACATTTTTTTTCCTCTCTCTCTTTTTCTTCAACTTTTTTAGATAAAAAAATATAAAAAACAATTTTCATAAAATTGTAAGAAGCCGATTGGAAGCTGAAAAAGTTTCAGCTTCCGCGTCCGGCTTCCAGCTTTTAACTCATTCAGGTTCCAACTTCTGGCTTCTTAAAATTATCCTAAAACTGCAAAAATTTCCTGCTTCTGTCTTCTAGCTACCGGCTTCTCCTCATCCCTGGTATTGGCGAATGCAAGTGAAAATACGCTACTAGCGGCAGTTGAATAAATTAATCGTTAGTCGAGATTATGAAGATATGAGTCACAGTGTTGTTAGATATAACAAAACAAAATGACAAACTGACAATTAAATTTTAGAAATTTTGTCATAATGACAAAACTATTTATCAGTTTTGTCATATGGCAAAATCAAAAATCACATTACAAGCAATGAATCAAATGACAAAACCAAATGACAAAAAATTTATGTCATGAAATTTTGTTTACGATCAAATGATGAACTATACTAAATGATTTAATTATTGATAACAGATTATGCTAAACGACATTGCTATTGACAGTAGACTATGCTAAGCGACACTGCTATCGATGTATATATGCTGAGCGACATGACCAAAAGGCAGACAAAATGACAAAATAATTTTGTCAGGATATAACAAAACTATGGAAAAACAAAATGATAAACTCTGAAGATGACAATACTTATGACAACAAAAAAAGATTTAATGCTCCCCTGACAAAATGACAAAAAATCGTTTTTTTCTAATAACACTGGTCATTATATGCTAATGAAATTTTCGCTCGCAATCACAATTAATTTATCATAATATTATATCAGAGGTGAATTATTTTAAGTGAATTTTATTATTAATTTGTTCACCATAATTCGGTTTTATAAAACCCCAGTGACAATTTGTGCTGTTTTCTTCGGGCAGATTGTGTTACAATTTCACGATCCCGATTAACGAGCGCTATCTACCGGTGCTTACATTCGCAAATATGAGCTCTTCTAACTTCCAATCTTTTTTTCTGCTTCTGGCTTCTAGTTTCCATCTTCTTCTACTTATTTTCACCCAAGGTTCTTATAATTAGAGAAGATTCTTTTTAGAAAATTAAGGAAAATAAAGTGAAGTGAAGCGGAGTAAAAGAGGTACATTAGTTTTATTTTTTTGGGTTTCCGCTTTGATTAAAAAAATCTTTAAGAAGAATATTATAAGAAGTCGATTGGAAGCTGAAAACTTTCAGCTTCCACTTCCAGCTTCCAGTTTTTAACTCATTTAACTTCCAACTTCTAACGTCTCAAAACTGCCTTAAAATTGCAAAAACTTCCGGCTTCTGACTTCTAGCTACTGGCTTCTCCGCATCCCTGAGTTTTTCTATTCCTTATCATATAGAATATTTATGACACTTATGGTTAGTTTATTTTACAAGAGAATATGGATAATTTAAAATAATTAGTTTTAAAATGCCGAGAAACGTTTTATTTAAATTGCAATCAAACTATCAAAAGTGACAAGTAGAATGAACAATGCAAAAAGAAGGAATATCACGTTATGTCAGGCAAAGAAAAAATTTACTGCTATTTCAAATTAGGGGGTCAACCAACAGAATTTGAGGGGAGCTTCTTCGTTGGACCAAGGGGATCACGACACCCCTGGGTAGAATCCTCTTTTCAGTGAGAATCCTATCCTTGGATCCGTACTCTAATCCTAAAATTCGGATTTTTCTTGGATTTTAATTTCCGCTTTGCTGGAATATTAATCGGATCTCTTGATTCAGGATTCGTTTTTTCAGATCATAAAACGTGTAGTCATAGGTTCTGGTTCTTAAATTTAGAAGTTTTTTGACTTTTTACAACTCTGCAGTTCCCCTTCGCCCCTAGATATATTTCAATAATTTAAACTAAAATTCTGTTAACTTTAGCAAAATTAGGGGGGTTATATCTTTATGGATATCAACATTGTTCTCCCAAAAGTCAATGGATACACTGATCACAAAATTATACTCTTTTTGCATTGGAGGGGGAGTATCTTTGTTGCAGAAGTCAAATTTTGAATAGTTTTCCGCTTATCATTTATTTTTTAACTTCACATCAGGGAAGTGATTTCCAGTGAAGATAATTTCATCTTATGGTATATTGAAATGAGTTGAAAATATAATTCTTAAGGTTGCTAACTTCAAGTTCGAGATCGGTTCGATTTTCGTGTTCTACACGAGGTTTTCTCTAAATAATGTCAATTTCAACTTATACTGACTGAGCTGAAATTGATAATTCTTAAAAATAGTCCCCTATGAAGCTCATATAGCAGAGATTAAAGCCGAAACCACCCCGCATTCGAACACAGAGATTGGTTCCAAAAACGCTAATTTCCTTTTATCTTATCCCAGTACACGCTGGAATAACTTTACTCAAAATTTATTCTCCTGCGTGAGAAAAAAAAACCCAATAAATTTGAAGTTAAACAACCCTTAAAAAAAAACTACTAATTTTCAACAATGTTCCCATACTATAAGTGGAAATTATCTTTAATGGACATCAGTGACCCTATGGCCTCAATAGGTTAGTGGCCAAGTACAATACAACCTCAAATTTGATTTGATTGTAGAAGAGAAACTTGACCGGTAAATCTGCTGACTCTAGGGAATAATGAAACAAAGATCCTTATGAATAAAACACTGTTATTCCGTCAGAATCTTAGCCTCCTTGGGGTATCTATTCTCCTTAACCAATTTTTCTCAAATTTCACAAGCATTTTCTTCTTGAATTATCTCACTGAAATGAATCGAAGACAAAAACGAAGGATTGTATACTTTCAAGAAAACTTTTGACTGGTTTTTATCACAGACGTTCATTTATGATGTCATTATGAAAAAACATATTGGACCCAATAAAATATTATTAACATTATCGCTATGTAGCCGCGTGTAACAGAATTTGATTATTAGAAATTCTACATGGCCAAAAAATGGACTTACCCAGGTTGAAAAAATTGTACATAGCTAAAGAGCAGACTGATTGTCGAAAATTTCTCAAATTTTCGACTTCAACTCCGTTCACGTTTCCTTCACTTCGTTGAAGAATACGTCAGGTTGACGGTGATGGTGAAAATATTTAGCTGGTATAAATTTGAGGGTGGAAAAATAAATAAATAAATAAATAATTGGCTGTGCTTAGCAAGGGAAAGTAACGTCTTCGTTTAAGCTTACATCGAGCCTCTCCGGCGGTCAGTTGCTTTTTTGAGTTACATAAGAAATTGTACGCGAATTCTGTGCCGAACTTGGGAGATTATGACCGACGAGGAGGTAGAAGTTATGGATATACAGGTCAGTAGTATTGTCAGTAGACAGTAAATGTATTGACATCTAAGAAATCTAGAACGTGTAGTTCTCGTATTTACGTAAATTTCGTAATTCGGTTCGGACAAGTTTTGCCAAAGTCATCATCACCAGTCAACAAAATTTGAGTTGAAATTATCGATGCAAATTCGTGTCGATCGTAATAATTTGAATTCCTCGTGGAATTCCGTTCGATTTCCTCGAACATTCGCCCTTTAGGGTCTGAAGAATTCAAGCTAGAATTCCGTTCGAAAAACTTGAACGTTCGCTCAATGGGGCCGTATCCTTTTCTCCTTTTCGTTATTTCTTAGACTGACGACAAACGTTTGTTTTATGTTTGTCGTTGGGTCCGAATCCAATAATTCATAGAAGTCAGGATCCCGAAGCCGAGCCGACCGTGTAGAGAAGAAAATTATTAATTTTACTCTTTGTACTTTTTCTTTTAAAACGTATATTTTATGTTTAATAAATTTAAGTTATACACAAAATTTCGATTTCTTCTAGTTAACGTTTTCTGTATTGAATCTAATTTTAGTCAGGGCCTTTTCCCTTTAGTATTGACGTAACTCCCCCTGGGTTTAAACGATCCAGAATTCCTCTTCAGGTTTACAAATTTACGTCACTGATGTAGGAGGGGCTGATACTGGAAAAGTCGTCGTTTTGGCGGTACATCCTCCATTCATACTTTTCGAAGATGAGTAGACGACTAGGTTTTTGACAAGACATAATTCGAAAAGTCAAAGATGAGGCTCAAATGTTCATAAGTACATTTTGTTACCGGCTCATAAAATTTGTAACTAATGTGCATATGACCCAAAATATTTTCACTGGAGTACGGTGAAATGTCCACGAAGTTAAAGTGTTGCCTTCTTCAGAATCCAACTGTAATCCGACTTGTGAAAACTGAGTGAACTGAGATACTTGTTATGATTACTCGTAATTACTGAAAATTCGGGTATCAGTTTACAGTTATTCAAATTCAATAAAAATAACGGGTAGTAACCGTTAAATAATGGTTCCACATAGCCACAAATTGGGTCAAATAGGCGGTTATTTTAGAATTTTAACCGTTGTTTTCAGGTTTGGGTTGATCTTTTGGGTATCTGTCTCATTCATGTTAGGTACGGTTACTTTTTGTCACATTTATATGTTATGGTTATGATTACTGTTTCGCAGCTATTCTCTTATGACTCTATGTATTCTGGACTGAAGGTCCTTTCAATTCATATTTATAGTTAACCTCTTCTGACCTCCTGCATTCGTCTTACATCAGACCTGCATTTGTCTGCCTTTACCCGTATAGTCGAATAAAAAAAGAACATCGAACATATCCAGGATTTTCCCGTAATTTTGCTATATGTATATTGTCAAATGTCGGACGTTTTTAGAAATCTTCTAGATTTGTCCTCGATTTTGTCAGTAGTGTATCGAAACCGACCTGGCGAATGTGCCGATGGAAAGAAATTATGTACCTATAAATTTTCTAACAATAAAGAAAATACAGTATAATTAATTGCAATTAGGGCTGTGGTAGGGCTTCTTAATTATATAAAATTAATCTATGTTACATGTGTCCTGAATCATATTGCATAAGAATTGCCGGCGCTTCAGGTTCTATACTGAGCCATAGTGGTGTGCTTTTCCAATTAGACATCATTTGCAGGACGACCAACCATTGATATATGCCTTCACAAAACCTAGTAACTGCCGCTTCCTGTTGGGCAGTTGCTTGATACATATCTCCAGGGCTGACTGAAGTGGGACCTGGGGACCAATAACCGTAATACATATCGCTTTTCTGATCGTTTGAGAGATGTATAAAGGACAGCATGCTGCTGTAAATTATATACTTTTTTGTATTTGCTTCACGAGATATGGTTCTAGTATTCAGTAAAGAAGACCAAAGTAGAGAGCATTCGAGTAGATATAAATGAAAAATAGAAGTATTTGGAGTAGCTGTACTTTCAAGTATCTTTTAATAAAAACCTGACACCGGTGGAATGCCACCATTGAGGTAATGGTTTTCGGACACAAAATTGCCTCACGTGAGATTTGTGGTCAAATTCTTTCGGTTTACATCACTCCAACACGACCTTGCCTTCTGATTGGTTTAAAATTGAGACACTGTTTTGTCACAAAACGTCTCAATTGTGGCAGTATTTGGGCATTATTGAGCTTTTGTGACCAATTCTTCGGAAATTGGAACGAAATTATTTAGATTCATTAAGTAGGCGAATAAAGAGAAAAATTATTCAGGCTTACGGATCTCGTAAGGTAACAACTTAGCATTTTCCGGAAGCGTTACTGGTGCCGGAAGTTCATTGGGAACAGGAACGGCAGGAGGAACCTCGGGATCGGAAATAGATAATTGTGAATTTCCTCTTCTGTGAAGCAAATTTATAATTATTGTGTAAAAGTAGAAGAAAACTGTTTCAGAAGTGGTTATAAATCGAACTGGTTCCCGCCTAATTTCCCGAAGCCATTTTCCAAAATCAAATTTCCCAAAATACTTTTTCCCGAATGCTTTGTTCTCGAATTTCTTATTTCATATTATTAGATTACATATTCACGGTGTATCCGATTGTTCCAAAGTAATCTAATATGCGATTACCGCTTTTGTAGTCTTCACATGAAGGGTGATGGAACGAATTCGAGTTTTCTCCATTTACTTTACACAATGCCACATAGCTACTGACCTGAATATTTCTGACATGATGGTGCGCTGATCGTGTGGGTCACGAAAATTTACTATGGTCTTGAATGTTCTCTTCGGTATATAATGTTCTACACGATTTGAAGGCAGTTATATAAACCTTGAAGCGTTAAATTGATTATCGAATTTAGCTTCTACTTTTATAATGTGTAACGCGAATGGTTAGACAAACTACATTTGTGACTGTGGGGTTTGAATACAAACTAATGAATCGTGAATGTCTCAAGTTCTGAGTTTAGAACATGAATAGGAAAATTTATCCCGTTGCGTTAATTTTGTATAAATCCTAATTTTCTATACGATGCTTAATTGAGGCATTCATTCATTAATTATTCAACCTGAAAGTGAAGGTTGTATTTATGAATTTACATTGATTTTCGGAGTACTAAAGACTCACATGAAGGTGACAGTTAGTAATTCTAACAAGCAAATACTGCAGACAGGTCGAGATCATCTTACTGTTCAAAAAAGGTAACAAGAGTAACATTGAGAATTATAGACCTACCATACCAGTCTAACGTCAAACGTGAACAAATTATTTATGAGAATTCTTCAGGGTAGATTATATAAACAGTTGGAGAGCTGCCAAGGAAGGGAACAAGCGGGGTTCAGGAAGGGACGGTCAACTATCGATCAAATCTTTGTGCTCAATCAGGTGATAGAGAAAACAATTGAGTATAAAAGAGAAGCATGCATTCTCCTGATCGATTTCCAGAAGGCGTTTGACACGGTAGAGCATGGATTTATGTGGCAAGCTTTAGAAAATCATGAAGTAGGAATAAATTACATAGGACTCCTACAAAAGGGAGCCATACATCAAGATGGACAGGAGGGGAGGAAAATTCGGGATAAAAAGAGGGGTAAAACAGGGTGACTCCTTATCTCCAAATTTATTTAATTGCGTGCTGGAAGAGATCTTTAGGGGGCTAAACTGGGAGGAACAAGGGATTCAGATAAACGGGGAATACCTAAGTAATTTAAGATTCGCCGACGATGTAGTGTTACTGGTAAACAATGCAAAAGAGCTGGAAGAGTTACAGGAGGAGCTGAGTATAAAAAGCGAAGAGGCAGGGTTAAGAATAAATTTGAACAAGACCCAGTGGATTACAAACGGGGAAGAAAAAACATTACGGATAGGAGGGGAAGAGTTAACCTGTGTAGATGTAGTGAGTTATCTGGGTCAATTAATTTCGTTTAAAAAGAGAAGGGAAAAAGAACTAAGTATTCGGATTAAAAAAATATGGAAAAATTATTTTGCTCTGAAACACATATACAAAAGTAAAACTAACATCGGACTAAAAAGGAGGGTATGGGAGATGTGTACGCTATACCGTCCATTACATATGGCGCCCAAACCTGGGCTTTCACAAGGAAGCAGGTCGAGAAACATTTGAACACCGAATTCGAACTCAGCGTGACAAACTGAGTAAAAAAAAGTCTTTAATTCGAAATTTCTGATTTTTGAAAATTTTGTAAATTTCTCCATACTATCTATACATCACGTTTCTTTGGGGCCGAAAAAACTTTTTTTCAGCTGAAGTGACAGTCTTATTCGAAATTGTCTCCGCATCCTAAATTTTCAAACCGTATCCCTCTAGCTACCTCCAATGAAGAGATTTTCACGTTTCATCAGTCCGACCCAGGAAATTGCAGATTTCGAAAATGTCAATTGGTGCGGTATGTGTTGCATGTTCACCGTGTCGAAGGCGTTACCACATTCAAAAATTCCCATTTTGACCTCATCCTCGAGTATATCTCGGCAACGGACCGTCGTCGCCAAATTTAAACAACAAATTCGAACTCAACGTGAAAAATCGAGTCAAAAACAGTCTTTAATTCGAAATTTTTGATTTTTGAAAATTTTGATAATTTCTCCATACTATATACATCATGTCTTTTGGGGCGAAAATTTTTTTTTTCGAGCGAAGAGGCAGTCTTCTTCAAAATTGTCTCCTCTATCCAAAATTTCAAACCGTTTCGCTTCAACTATCTCCAGTCCGAAATTAGTCGCGTACCACAATTTTTACGGTGTATTGTATCACGCTTCTCGGCAAGTTTTTAATAGGTTTTTCAATGCTTTTTTGATCATTTTCCACAACTGTTCTTTTTTGGTTGGTTGAAAATTAGTCGATGGAAAAATGCTCAACTCTGATTCCTGGAAGTGATTTTGGACAGGTCTTGCAAATTGTCGGTTTAGCCCAGGAAAATTGAAATTTCGAAAACGTCAGTTGGTGCGCGATGTGTTGCATGGTCACCGTGTTGAAGGCTTACCACAGTCTTCGAACGTTTAGCCATTTTGACCACATTTTCGGGTGAATCTCGGCAACGGAGCGTCGCCGCCAAATTTGAACACCGAATTCGATCCCAGCGTGAAAAATCGAGAAAGAGACAGTCTTTATTTCCAAATTTTTGATTTTTGAAAATTTGGATAATTTCCCCATATTATACATCCAGTCTTTTTTGGGGCGAAAAATTCTTTTTTCTCGGCTGAAGAGGCAGTCTTATTCAAAATATCTCTTCTATCCAAAATTTTAAACTGTCTCGCTCTGGTTATCTCTAGTCGGAAATTATTTGCAAATTGTCGGTTTAGCCCAGAAAAATTGAAATTTCGAAAACGTCAATTGGTGCGCGATGTGTTGCATGTTCACCGTGTTGAAGGCGTTTGCACAGTCTTCGAACTTTCGGCCATTTTGACCACATTTTCGGGTGTATCTCGACAACGGAGCGTCGCCGCCAAAATTGAACACCGAATTCGAACTCAGCGTTAAAAATCGATTAAGAAACAGTCTATAATTCGAAATTTTTGAATTTTGAAAATTTTGATGATTTCTCCATACTATACCATCATGTCTATTTTGAAGCGAAATAATTTTTTTTTCCGCTGAAGAGGCAGTCTTATTCAAAATTGTCTCCTGCATCCAAAATTTCAAACCGTTTCGCTCTAGCTATCTCCAGTCCGAAATTATTCGCAAATTGTCGGTTTAGCCCAGAAAAATTGAAATTTCGAAAACGTCAATTGGTGCGCGATGTGTTGCATGTTCACCGTGTTGAAGGCGTTACGTCATTCTTCGAGAATTCGCCTTGATCTGACAGATTTTGACCACATTTCCGAGTGTATCTTGACAACGGAGGGTCGCCGCCAAATCTTAACACCGACTTCGAACTCAGCGTGAAAATTCGTGTGAGAAACAGTCTTTAATTCGAAATTCTTGATTTTTGAAAATTTTTATAATTTCTCCATACTTACTCATCATGTCTTTTTTGGGGCGAAAAAATCTTCTTTTTTTCGGCTGAAGAGGCCGTCTTATTCAAAATTGTCCCCTCTATCCAAAATTTCAAAATGTTTCCCTCTGGCTATCTCCAGTCCGAAATTATTTGCTATTCATTTTCAAATTTTGACAATAAGTGTACAGGTGATTTTTCACATACCCCTCCTCTCCCCCCTATAACCGTCATAAAAGATGATTTAATGAATGGTTGCAAGAAAATACTAATATTCACCAGAAATGTTTTCACGTGTTATTCTATCGTCAGTTCTTCAAGTACCAAGTCTTAAGGGCTGAGAACTACTTAAGCATGTATTTCAAAATGCAGTCGAACCTTGATAGTTGAACTTCTTTTACTTGAAAACCTCTAAAACTCGAATATTTTTCTATTTCCCTTCGATTTCTCATAAGAATCCTGTAGAACCCTGCACAATATTACTTCTATCCCCAATCCAATTCTTTTATATTCTTGTCCATCGAACTAAACAGGTCACACTAGCAAAGATAAAAAGATATATTTTCAATAGAACAACATAAATATTGTGGTATGAAAATAAAATGAAAAAAAAAATTGACAAAATTTTAAAACCTTTCTCAACTTACGAAGAGAAAAAAAAACGACATAAAATAATACACGGAGATTCTTAACATAAGGAAGAGAGCATTTAACATGTAATGTCTTCAGATTTTACACCAAAATTATAGAATACGTATATAGCTAAAGTCTAAATAGTAGGGAAGATATGTAAGAAAAAAAAAAGAAGAAAAAAAGATTGTTCTCACAAGTATACACTATGTTTCATCATAAAAATGTACAATAAAAAAAGAATTACAAACTGATATGATTACAGTTCGTTTGCTCTATCTTCAAACTGTTTGAGCTATGTATCTGATAAAATTTAAAATACTTACCATAACATAAGAACCAGATCAAATATCAGACTTATGCGAATACATGAACTTTCAACAGGCGATATAGGTCAAGTTCAATATCCCGATAGAAAATTAATGTAAATGTACGTTCCGACAAATTATCGTGAGATTTATCCAGGCTGAGTTTCATAAAACATTAACTCTGTTCCGACTACAAGTTAATATACAAAGGAGAGAGCTAAAAAAATGACGGACCAACTGAAATTCTATTTAACAATATTAAGGATCAGTCATATTAATCAGGGTCATTTGACTCTACATAACTTTGTGCGTATCGATATATTAATGACCACAGATGAGATTCAAATTTGTGCGATACAACTGAGTACACGTTATGTCTGCGTTTGAACACAAAACACACTAAAAGAAAAGTTCCGGCTGCCGAAATCGTTCCTAATGCTTCATCGCAGAAAAGCGAGAATTTCCTGCGAAAAGAAATTACATTACCCATTTAGCGCGGGGCGGGGTTTAAACATTTACTGTACTATCGTATGTCCAGGAAAAAAAAAAGGATCTCAAACTTTTCCAACTTCAATCCTTGTTCCAGGGCCCATCTAAATGAATATTGTAGCAGATCGAATGAGATTCGAAAACTGAACATGTAACTACAGAGCTTTGGAGGCCTGCAGTATTGGACTAGAGAAATTCGATTTTCCGAAACGAACGCGCTTTTCGTAGGGCACTCACGATACACGGTACGAGTATTCGAATTCATAAATTAAGAGTACAACAAAAGAATATCTCGACAAAACGAAAACAGAAAACAAGAAATAATCTACAGAACTACAAGAGGTAATCTGATACAGAACTAAGGATAATCATATGTAGTACACCGGCATACTCAGAAACACATATTTACAGCTATAAATGCCGCGACGGCACTCGGATGCAGATAAGCGTTTGTAAATTAGCCCCCTGTAGCGCTTCAGAAGTTGAGGGGAACGAAAGAAGAAACCCAGAAACGGATTCAAGAACTCAAGAAATTCTACCAACATTGTGAAAAATTTGGAAATCGAGAAGACTAGATCCCTGAAAAGCCTCACAGGTGGAGGGGGGGAGAAAACGATTTGTAATTTGTGTTTCACAAACTTCATTCGGATATTTGACTGCGAAACAAAGATACACGCCCATTGAAACAATAATGAAAAATTGTATTTGAAGCCATTATTTTAAATCTATTTGATACAGGGTGTGTGAAAAGTCATGACCTGTTTTTGAACGCTTATTTCGATGGCAACACTGAGAGTTAAGAAAATACAAGGATACAGTTTCACGATCACTTTGACATTTTTTTTTTGTACTCTCAGTGTTACCACCATAATAAGCATTCAAAAACAGGTCGTGAATTTTGGTACACATAGTAGAATAGGGGAGAAATTTATTCTTTTATAAACGATTCTTTTGAAGCAGAATAGAGATCAACAAAAGTACTTTTAGAATATTTGAGTACGACAATATGTAATCCTAACTAGGAAGCCACCAAGTCTTCTCCCCCCAAACAAAAAAAAAAATAGACATCGGAAGAACAAAAAATAAAGGAAAATGGAATGCATACCGAGGGGACGTTTCGACTACTATTTCGAGGGTTGCCGGGAATAAGGAATGCTATAGGTCAATTACTACGGAATGAGGAGAGGCTGAAAGGCGACATAATACACGACTACGATTACAAAAATCTCGACGAATTACAACCTCGGGAGATTCAGGAAGGTATACATGATTACTCGACAAAAGAAAAACATACTGTTTATATGAAATATGTACAGTGGGCATTCGATAGAAAATTAGAAAAGAAAAAAGTTTGGTCCTTTATCACGAGAAAGGTCGCTACTTCTTACGATTCGACAAACAACTCGACATTGAAGAAAGTAATTACTTCTAATCTCAATAGATTAGTATCTTTCAAGTCAAATAAAATATCATTTTCGTTTCTTCAGTGAGATTCAAGTTAAACGTATTTCTGTGCGGATTTTCGAACACAAGAATAAGAGAGAAAGAGAGAGATTCGTCTGACTTAATGCTTAACAACGTACATCAATCACATTAAAGAAAGTACATAACTGAAACGAATAAAATTAAAATAAAATGAAAATGAAAAAAAAAGAAACAATGAGATAACTTCGTACGAAGGATAAACGCGGTAACAAATGTAGAATATTACACATAAAATAATCGTAGACATTACTTATGCGATACGTAGGATTAAGTCATAGCTGCACATTACCATCCTTTCATTGATCTTACTCAGGTTCTACTAACAGTTCCCCATAATTATATACATTCTCTTCTCAATCTGCGGCCTTCCTCACCGAATGGTAACACTCCTAGTACGGACTAAATCGGTTATAACCACTTCGGTATATCGCGCCCTAAAAATACAAATAATAAAGAGCATTTGAGAATTACGAATTCTTGTTGCTAGACCAGTCAAATTAGAAAATTGTAAGGAATTACGTACTACAAAAGATTTTCTTGTTCGTTGGGACCGGTCTCCCGAGTACTCAAACAAATCACCACCCTCACCTCCTCCCCTTAATCGTTCGTTTTTTAAAATTCGAAAACTATCAAATATATGAAAAAGTTTACAAACAAAACTCGTTCTACACCAGAACCCCATGAAATTAACTCTTCACAATTTTCTCGTATCTGCCTCTCGTATTGGGGGTTTCATAATAACCCTCTATAGGACCACACATCAACACTGAAACATATTATACACCGGAGTAGTAAATGGGTCACTTGAGGACACATTCCACAGGGGCATTCACCCCCATGTGCAAAACACTCAAGTAACTGTTGTAATTTTTTTCTACTACTAACTTAAAAATATACTATAGTGATATACTTGATGAGATCAAGGGCCTCAGCCCCTGTATGCTGATATTATATAAATTGTGCACTTATATCTAATTTTTTTCTATCATTATTATTATTTTTTCATAATACCAAGTTAAAAATATATTCTACAATATAATTGAGGATCTAATTAATTTTATCCTCATAACCTTGTTGATTATCATGATAATATTTTAACCATTTATTATAAGTACCTATCAGAGCAGTGCACAATACAAGTATATACTCATGTGGTACTCGGTAACCTATTGCTTAAAACTATACTAAATAGTACTCAGACAATACCAAGTATGCTCAGTATTGTAGCGATAGGTAATTGTTTTTGTGATATGGTATCACCAATTATGAGTATCATCAATAAGGCATCACTACTGCACCACCTAACCTACCCTAGGAACATAGTATGAAGATGAAATGCTCGCCCAGAGATGAGTCATAATATAGCGCTAATCATAAAACGATTCCTAAATGAGTACACTTTGTATTGGTATTGTGAAACCAACTACCAAGTATGTAATTGGTAGTTGTGCTGCAATGATATAATACTCAAGTACAGATATCAGGATCGTGCACTACTCTAGTACCTATAGTAAGAAGAATATGTAAGTCAATGCTCAAGAATTCAAAGCTTCCTAATTTGCACTAAACCTCCAGTCCCTTGAGAAAATCTCAATAATTCGAACAAAATCAATGCATTTTGGTCCCCTTTATAATTTGTATCAATTTTTCTTAAAAAATACTTAGTAATTTGTTGAACAACTTTTTATCAGCTCATATAATTTGTACATTAATGGTTGGTCTACCCTCATGCCAGCAGTTAGGTGTGCATGAGAGCTTGTTTATTTGTACAATGAGCATGAATTGGTATACTGTAGGTAAGTTTTTATACTAATATAGAGAGATATAGACATTTTCTCTTTAAGTATTATGTGTTTCTTTTTCTAACTGCATGGCATACCATTCTATATTATATCTTGAAACATCTGTAAAAAAAAATGTTTCCTCGTTGCCCTACAAACTTTTGATAATTTGAAAATCACGATCATTTGTATAATTCCTCTAGTCCCTTGAGTTTTGAATTATCAAGCATCAACTGTATTATCATAATAATCAACAAGATTATGAGGATGAAACTGATCCTCAACTGTATAATAGAATATACTTTTTTTTAATATACATGCATGGAAAAAGATTTTTTCCACAACAATCAAATCAGCGGAAACGCACAGTTACTAGAACAGTTTAGAGAAATTAGGAATTATTTTCACCAGTGGTGATAACAAGCTGTTATGGCGATAATGGTTAAGCCAGCCAATTAGAAACAAGAAACAATGGCAGTATAGAATGCACACCTGTGTTCAAGATGTGTTAAGCTGCCTGTGCTGATTGCTCACTGCGTTCCATGCGTTTACCCTTTCTACTTGCAAATAGAGTATCGTCTGCTTTGTTTTTGTTAACATTTAATCAGTTGATATTTACGAGAAAAGAGACATTAATAATATTTTTAAAGAAATCTTCAGGGAAAAATTTCTCCGTGCACTTATATAAAAAAATATTGTATGGTACGAGTGGGTCAAAAACGCGTTTACGCTTATTCTGTTGCCAAACTCGGCTTTGCCTTGTTCTACAACAAACTTGCATTAACGCTCTTCTGCCCCACTAGTATCGTAATACATAGTTACCTAGTATTAAGAAGAAAAAAAGTGAAAAAAAAAATCAGATAGAAGTGCACATTTTATATATCAATATGCAGGGGCTGAGGCCCTTGACATCATCAAGTATATGTATTACTACAATATATTTTCAAGTTAGTAGTTGAAAAAAAATTATAACAGGCACTTGAGTGGCGCACGCATGGAGGTAAATGCCCCCTATGGAATGTGTCCTCAAGTGACTCATTTACTACTCGCTGGTATACTATTCTACATAATATTGTTCCTCAACTTCCGCCCCTTCAATACCTAAATTTTCAATCTGGAGTCAATCTGATATCAAGAATTAGGTTCCTGATCCTGAAAACTCTAAAAATGATATCCATGCAGTATTTTTAGAATTTTTTTATTTTAGCCTCACCCCTCAACTGTAACTGCATCAGTCTTCAAAATTATGTAAAATCGACGCCAAGTCAATTCAGCGATCATGAAAACCTGACATTAGATACCCCTACTGTATTTCACTAATTTTTCCCTGGCAGCGCAATTCCCAACTGAAGGTCGCACTAGTAAAGAAATAAGCGACCCTGAAAAACAAAATACCAATGTCCGTATGGCATTTTTCAGATTTTTTCATTTTAGATCCTTCCTCCTCCCCACTCCCTTTTTTTTTTTTTTGGAAATCCCAATTCTCGAACATTAATCAAATCAGAGTCAAAAAAGAATTCAGGAACCTAGAGAACCTACGGTTGGATACTAGTACTGCACTTCAAATAATTTAAATTGTTAACCCCCTCTGTCTAGTGCCACAACTATATCAACTTCGAGTCAAACTCATCCCAAAAATGAGCTTAGCGACCCCGAAAGCCATAATGCTGATGTCCATATTTTTTCCTCCAATTTTTTTATTTATTTCACCTCCCTCCTTCTTCCATGCACCACAATTCGCGAACATGAGTCAAGTTAAAAACGAATTCAGTGACTTTGAGAACCTGTGATTAGATACCCGTATTGTATTTGAGGTCGGTTTGAACGTCAATTCTCACCCTTGCCGCTACAAGTTCCAGCCTAGGGTCAAATTGATCTAAAAAATTAGTTTAGTGACCCTGAAAACCCATAGAAATTACATTCCATATTGTGTTTTCAAATGTTTTCACTTCAGCTTCTCCCCACCTCCGTCCTGTTGCCTCAATTCTCAAAACTGACGATAATATCGAATTCAGCGACATTGAGGACCAATAATAAGATACTAATATTGTATTCGCGTTTGGACGCTAAAGAGTCGCTCTCTAGCGGCCTAATGAAATGCGGCGCGCTGATTGGTGTATTTGGTCGAAAAGATGATCAGTGACAAAAATGTTCTGCAAGAAAACTGAAGTTGAGCTCACCTGAAAGAAAATGATAAGGGCTACCACTTTAGTTCTCTTCAGTTTTCCATAAAAAACAATACTGAAGATGCTAGAGATCATTGTACTTGTACATGTTTTTGTGGTAAAATTACCCTGATCATCTTTTCGTCCACGACACTAGCGCATCTACAGGAATGTCCAAACGCCAGTTTTAGAGCATTCTAATCGTCAAACACTACTCCTGGTGCCACAATTTACAACTAAAGGCTAAACTGATGTTCACAAGTCAATGGTCTCGAAATCCAGAAAATGGTAACTGGAAGCTCTACAAGTTTCAGTACTGAAGTCCTTCACGGACCCATTTAACCGTAACATCTAAGAAGTGGGGGTAGGGGATTCCAAGATATTACAGGGATGAGTAAACGGAGGATGTATAGAAACGGGGTCGGGAGTAATTAGCATCCTTGTTTTCGGTGCGACTGAAAAAATTTCAAAAATACTACTATTCCTTTCATAAGGAATGTATTAATAAATTGTGAAGTGTGGCATGTACGGCTGTTTCCACCCCCCCCCCCCCCAATTAATGATTTTTGAGGCATACACAAGTATTGTAATTATATGAAGAATCAGATATAGACCAATTATGGTGGATTTACATCCTGTCGGCGACTTCAAGTCAACATGTATTTTGTCGGATGCTGTTTTGACAACACAACTGTGCAATGTCGGCGACATCCTCATCAAACCGGTGTTTGTCGGTTCGGGGAAAAGTTGTCTGCGACATGTCTGTGATACGTCTGCGACAAAGGTGGAAAGGAATGTAAATCCAAAGTTGTCGCCGACTCGAATGTACTCGTAAATCCACCATCATTGTCGCAAAACATTTTTCATACATATGATGTTCTCGAAATTTTCAGGAAAACCTATGGAGGATGGTCAAAGAAATCGGTAAGTCAGGCGAAGGTGGTGATTTTTTGTGGGTACTAGAGGGACCACTTCGAATAACTTTCAATAAAAATCTTTCACAGCATTTGGAACGCTCGGTCGAAGAACTGGTCAAGTCCATTTTTTGCAGTGACACACTAAGCAACATTCGACACGGGTGTTGATGGCATGGTCTGTCGCGACCAAAAACGGACTTGACCACGTTTTACACTGAGCCATCCGGCAAATTCGTTTTTTCGGCTATTTTCACAATAATTTGACTAGTGGCCTGTACATAGAATGGTGCAGACGTGTGTACCATTCTTGGATTTTACAAGTAATTATCAAGCAGTAACTTACGCCATACGTAATCGGATTATTTGCTGCAGCAGCCACCGCTGCCAGATAAGGATCCGTCGCAGCAGCAGTCGTATACCTGTTGACACGAGAAACAATTTATTCAAAATTAGCATACTGCAAAATCTGACCGAATAAACTGTTCAATATTCACGTCTAAAACTAAAAAATCCGAATCAACGATCGAGAGAATGTAAATCGAAAGAACGATGACCAGAAATGTCGCGTAACTAATTATATTGACACCCTCCGTGAAATAATTGCGAGGCGCTCTGTAAAAGGGTACCATAAGTCGGAAGATTGGATTTCGCTCTACAGCACAAAATGTGTTTCTAAGTCGGAATTTCCGTTTTTCTGATTTCAACGGAAACTGCTTCTAGACATACCTGACCCCAGTGTTCAGTTGAAGGAAGTCGTCTAGGATGTGATATTTCAAGTTTATAAATGAATTACGATCTACAGGCTGGGGTTCGGAGAAGGTACCAGAAGTCGCGTCGATCTTCTTAACTTTGTGCGTGCAATATCACTACTCGTACAGCTGCGTATAATAATTATTATCGCGTTAATGACGAGTCCACAGTTTTAAAATGTATGATCTTGCAGAACTTCACTCTCCGACTTATAAGTATTTTAAAACCAACCCTACACTAGTTCTTCATACGGACTGCCATCTTCGAAGTTGTATTCCTCTACTTACAAGCATCGATTGCCTACGAACCTTGCAGGATGTATTAGTGCGTGTTCGCAGGACACCATGTAACTAATACGAACTTCTCAATAGCATGACTTTTATACAACTTTTGTGTGACTTTTGAATGACCTTTTTTTGGATCATTTTTACGCCTGAACAGAACTTTCACAAGGGAAAAAAATTATTTCAAAAACATACTAACTAGAATCAAAAATTTTGAAGAAACTAAATACATAATAACGAACGAGTTATTGCGAAAAATGTGGCAACGAATGCAAATTTCCAATTAAATTTCAATTGTTGGCCATATTTTGAAAAGAAATATTGCAAATAATCGCACAAATGCTTGCCAACATATTTCATAAATTATGTTTGTGAGGAATTGCCAAATTTGTAAGTAATAAGAGGCAATTGTATGACTTTTGTATGACTGTATGACTTGAGTAATCGGAAGACACTCTGAAAATTTAAGACGGATTGAGGCGCAGGAGACGCTGAGACATCGATTTATTCGCGTAAACACTTATCTATTCTACAATTGAGGCATTGTCGAAGAAAGAATAAGTGTAATAGCTAGTTTCGTCAACTCAGTGTTGCCCATAAAACGCGATGAAAATTATCCTCCTATGATGTTTTTAAGGATTTAAAAATTTATCTACTAGATGACTCTGCTATACGTGACATTGTTTTGATCCAAAACAGAAATGTATGTACAGGAAAATGATAGTATAAACATACATTAATCTTTATGCATATTAATGTGAAATGGCAGTTACACTTCTTTTTTGGGAATTTTGATCTGAGAAGCTTCATATGCAACTTAGTCGAATGAAATTTACACTGTACATACCACGCATCTCTATGAACAATCTCAGGCACTCAAACTTCACATACACTGCTTTCAAGAACACTTATTCAGTTATTTGTCTCTCCTGAAAAATTTTGAAAATGGCGGTTACACTTCTTTCTTCGACAGTGCCTCAATTTTAAACGCATTTTTTTTCTTCAAAATCAAGATTTCACATCCCCAAATTCAGTCTGTATTTGAATTTTTCATTTTCTAAGAATGTTTGTTTGTTTGTTTGTTTATTTATTTATTTCTTTTTCAATTAAAAAATATTCTGATTAAAAAATCAGAAAATTTTCAAATTTCAGAAAAAAAATTTTCGGCGAATTTTTAGTTTTCAAAAAATATTTGTCACCAAGTTTTTCTTCTCTACCCCCCCCCCACTTAAAGACAGGTTTCGTCTCTGATAGTCGCCATCAAATTCGATACATTGCTGCCAACGCTCATCAGTTTTCGCACTCCGTTCTCGTAAAATCAACCGGCTGTTCTCGGGAAAATCTAGATATTCGGACTTGAATTTGTCTTCTGGTGCAAAACGATACCCTTTTAGATATTCTCTAAGATACCTGAATAGATAAAAGTCACTAGGCGCGAGGTTAGGGCTATAAGGAGAGTGCGGAACAATTTCGTAATGCAACTCTTGTAACCTGGCTGTGGTGTGAGATCTCATGTTGTCATGTTTCAGTAAGCAGGTACCGCTGGCAGGTCAAACGCGGTTTAAACAATATCGTAAAGCTGCTAAGGTTTTACAGCCCTTCTCGGCATTGACTGCGGCGCCTTTTTTCAAAACTGATCAAGTTTGGCAACAATTTAATCCCTTTCCGGGAATTTTCGGTGCCCTGACCCGAGGTTCATTCAGTAATTCGAACGGCGCCAGCCTTTGTTTTTCTTGCCCATATCTGTACCACACTAATATTAAAACACTCAACCCCAAAACGCGCCTTCAATCGTCGAAAAATCTCTACTAGCGTAGCACATTCAAGCGTCAAAAAAGATACCACCGATTTTTGCATTTACCGAGAGTAGATAGTTTTCGTTTCGAACACATGTTTTGCGAACAAAAACAGATATGAAACCGATCTATCCCTCATTTTGAAGCTAACGAGTTCATCTTTCCAAAGAGCACGCACGCACTCTTCCCGGTCCAGTGGTTCCCAAGATACGGGCTTGGGGGCATTACTTATTGAGCAGCTTTTATACGCATATTTTACATTTCATCTCACATTTTACATGCACTTTACGTAAAATGTGAAATAAATCATTTTACATGTACAATGCCAACCCTGGCCGGTGCACTTGTGTTCTATCAAATTCTACCAAAAACTCAAAAACAACGTCTCCGACATATGGTGCATAATCACAGAGCGCCTCGCATTTACATACAAGGATCAGGTATACTGCCGCAGCTACAGGGTAGCCAGTTATTAAAAACAGAAAATTCTCTAGATTAAAAATGTCCTCACCCGGAAAGTCCGTACTGAGCTGTTGGTAACATGCTCGCGCCGCCCATCGCCGCCATGTTATACGCTCTGGCCGCGGCTGCCGCCGCCGCCGCAAACGACATCGGCTGCGGATTACTGCCAACCGTCGGTAGCGAAGTCGTATTCGCCGTCCCCATTTTCAATAACGGATTGGTAGCTGCCGTCATCTACATCAGAGCACAAACCAGTACCGATTTTTATCATACTAATCTTTCAATTTTCTTATGATTTTCAATTCTAAAATGTACCCCCTACATCACTCTCATAGCCGGCCGTTGAGGGTATATTTTTCAAATAAATAAACCAGGTGATTAATATTATTGAGAAATACACGCTATACTCACTTGCAATTTATACGAGCCATCTGCTGCTAGGAAGGGTTCGTAATACAGTCCACTGCGCAAAATGGAAGAAAAACAAAAATGAAAATTATTTTATACTCGGAAACGACGCGTAGCGAGTAACAATTATGAGTAGAGTAAACGTTATATGAATACAGACATGTTTCAGCATGACTTGGAAACAAAAAGTGAACATATTATGGTACCGATTACGGTGCACATTTTATTACACTGTACACATACAAACAGTGCTTCAGCGCAAACAATATATATTTAAATTCAAATACGTTACTACTGAATGAAAGCGCCGCATCGATACAACCCCATGCAAGTAAGTAAAATTAATTAATATAAAAGACAAACAACTTCCTCCTTTCGCCTCGAGAATTTATTATTTCGGCAGTTTTTAAAAGAAGAGAATGGTCTCGAATCGCAGATACTCCAATTATAAAAGTTGAAGAAACGTCTGCACCCATTAAGAGAGTAAGAGAGAGATGGGAGAGAGAGAGAGAGAGAGAGAGAGAGCGTGAGAGAGAAACACATACATGTTTACATGCTGCTACAGTCGCCGCTATAACGCAGATATATACAGGACAGTCACGTGAGACGATTTCTACCGAACTAGTCAATGTTAATCGTAGATAAAAAAATTATTATAAATATATAGCAACCTGTTAGTACACTACAAGACTGTGATAAAGCATTTAAAAAGAAGCAGCGGTAGACACTGATATACATATAACAGTCGGTGGATAAAACTATCCGACACAATTGCGATGACTTTTGGCAGGGGTGAGATCACCTTTTCTGGTATATGTAATCGAACGAAACGACTATTCCATGACGTACGACAGACGGTGACTTTTCCAATCAAAGGATAAAAAAGAGGGGCGGGGGAGGGTTCAAAACTTATTGCGACACCGTAAAACTTCGCTTATCACACAATCGGCAATGTATTTTTTTACTCGCTAACGGCACATAATAATCTTCCTGTTAAGTTTAAAAAAAAAAAAAAAATACAAAAGAACATAAATACTGTAACAGACATCCGCGCTAGTTCTTTAGGTTCGGTTTTTTTTTCGTCAGGTGTTTGCGGTAGAGAAATACTTACGCAGTAGAGTAAGTGCCCGCCGTCGGTGATAGAGTGGACTGCGGAGAGGATACGAAAGCCGCCGCAGCCGCCGCCGCTGAAGACTGTCTGGCGAGAGCGGCGGACGCGGCGCTCACCGTCATCTGAGGCGACGTGGCAGCGGCCGTTTGGGTGATGCCGCCCGGCGCCGACGGCGTCGCTTGACCCGCCGCCGCCACCGCGGCTGCTGCTATCATCTTGGCGCGGTTTGCCGCCGCCGCGTTCGCTGCCGCTGCAGCCCGTTGCATGGCGACCCCTCGTAACGTCGTAGCCGCTAAAAAAATATTCAACATGCAACCAAACTATGTCCGCACTCGGATTAAGAAAGAAAAAAATAATTTAAAAAAAAAAATTTAATAAAATAAAGGAGAGAAAAAAAAACGCAATTCGTTTTACATAAACGGTGACCAGAGTCTGTTATACGTTTGTAGTAAATTGTGCCTAGGTCTTAGGTATTTATTGTTCGTTAACCTAACCGATCGCGACGACATCGATAGGAAGAGCACTAGAACTCGATGATGACCGATTATCGAGAACCTTTGGGCACCTTAGCGGAGTCTTCTCTAACACAAAAATGAATCATCCGACCTGAGAACCCAGGAAGGCCGGAATAACGAGAGCGACAGAAAAACCGATCAACTTGCCTCGAGTCCGAAACAATTGGAGAAAAATTGGAAGTCCAGAGACGTATAATCACCTGCACATTGGATTCGGCTCTCGAAATTGGCACACTGCTCCGAAGCCTAAGCTGCTGTGCATTAATTTTCAATTTTTTCAATTTTTTTATTCACAGCCTTGAGTAGACAATCTTCCTTTTTCCTCAATAACTGTATGGTATTTAAGCAAGTCACCGTCTACTCCGCCCATCTATGGGCATAGACATCTGCGACCTTCTTGCACACGATGCTATCCAAGGCATTACTTGACCACTGACCGCATGTAACAAACTTGAAAATTAAAAATACTGGACTTTTATTATGTTTTGCCACGACCACAAAGAGACGGGACCACGCATAGGGATGCAAGATATTGTATCACGATAATTAAAAATATCGATATTGTACTTTATAAATATCGATAGATACTATAGATATTTCTGATATTTTGATCGGAAATATGTATACCAAGTTAACCTGCCTTGTTTCATCAATTTTTCAAACAGTGTTTTCTATAATACTTGTCCACTATATTTTACTAATTATTTTCTAAGTTCCCTTTCTTCATACAGTTGTGAGGTCATAAACTCATGGACAATAATTTCTGTTAAAACTAAATTTTAAAAATTGCAAACAAGTTCGATAACATTTCAGAAGAGTTATTTCAACATTAATATAGGTAATCACTCATCTCAATAAAAGCATATAACCTATTTGCTATTTCATTATTAATAAGGTGGATAATGAAAAGAGACTTTATAACAATGGAACTTACAGACCTTTTTAGTACGTACGTACTTATTTCATCATCAGTGAATCGTCCCAGGAAAAGGACCTAAAAATCTGTTACTTGAAGGCTTTTCTCTTAAATAAGGTACTAGGGAACTTGAAAGGGGGAAAATGTATAATTAGGAAAATTTTGCACCAACACTGTCTGGCGAAAGGGCGAAACTGGCGAATTTTGAGGAATTTTGGCGTTTCCAGATAGCCGATCTGGCGACAGGGAAAAAGTAAAGTAACCTAATCGGTCACACTGTATTGGAGATTTCCAAAATATTGAAATATCGCTCTTTCCATAAGAATATCCGATAGATAACGATATATTTGATACGATATTTGCATCACTAACCACGCAGAGTATATGCTTGAATACTTTAGAGATACAGACGATACAGAAAAAAGTCCAATGGGATTTCCGGTTCCAAGAATTGACCCTTCCTTAAATAATAATGCATAATTCCTCATTTTTCAATTTTTATTGAACCTATATTAAAATTTATAAAAATTATTGAACTTTTATTGGACTTATTGGCCCGATAGACACCCTGGGAACGAACAGAAAGTTAACAGACGTTGTTCCCGCTCCAGCCGCCAAAATAATTGCACACGCATTTCGTCGTAAATACGAAGTTAGAATAATTGCATACACGGTTCGCCGTGAAATCTACCCGTTAACAGTGAGGGTTCGAAACGTTCAGACCGGAATAAACTGGAAGTTCCACTGCGCATGTAAGAATAGTTGCGTACTCGATTCGCCGTAAATACGAAGTTACAGTTATTGCATACGCGATTCGCCGTAAATAGTACCTGTCGCAAGCAGCTAATTTCAAGAATGATTTGAACGTGGTTTATAAAACGTGTTTCGAAGATATTTCAAACGGGATTTTGGAAATGTTTCGTACTGTTTTGAACATATCGAGACTGAGCCCGGTTTGAATCAAATGACTGACAAATCACAGATCAAAGTCCTTCTAGGACTAATGATAAGTCACAATGCCCGGACGGGTTTTACGAGACCATGAAATTTTAGAATATTTCGAAAAACGTGAAACCGAAACTGATTCAGAATTTAGTAAATCTGTTCCCGATGAATCGTCATCCGATGATAAATGCCGCGACAAGCAAAAGAGAGTCATATCCCGATGTTCAACATTTTCCCTAAAATATCACCATAACCAATAAATAATTTTACTTTTTTATAGTATTCAACCCCCCCCCCTATTCTGACGCAGGCCCATTCGGGGCATTTCTGGGATGGGGTGCGGTGTCCCGGGGCCGCATGCATCGCCATACGCTCCTCTATCATCGATTATGTTTCTCATTTTTTGCATTATTTTGTGCATTTTGATATTTTCCTTCATTTTTTGACTTATTTCTCACTCGTATAATTTCCGACGAACTTTCCTCATTTTTTGATTTTTTTGTACTTCTTGACTTGTTTTATATTGCTGGGGGGGAGAGGGGATCTGAATACATCAACTTTCGATATTTACACTTCACGGATGTTACTTTTTACGAAAGAATGAAAATTTAGACGAGAATAAACATCAGAAATGTGTGCCATAAGGTGGGAGGAAATAAGAGTGACGTAGAGATTAATGTTTACTTCACTCACCTCCACCAAGTTAAAGAATCAAATATTAGCCCCTCATCCTATCATCAAACGTGAATTATCCAAGTTTATTGCGTGGCTTATATGAGAAATACGGATTCTTTGACTGGCGGTGAATTTCTTGGTCAATTCCTTTTCTTATCGTACACTAAGTCCTAGAGTTTTTCTAACATTATGAAAGAATAGAAAAGTATTTTGATTTCTGATATGTATCTGAAGGATTCGAATCATTTTTTCTAAATCAATATCTTTAATTTCTGCTTCAAGTCGTATTTTCTATGATCTTTGACACTGTCGACCACTCCTATTTATGGAACGCACTGGCGAAACAAGGAATTGACGCAAAATTAATCAGCAGTGTATTGCAGCCGAATAGTGTTCAGCTTCGGCTTTTGGCTTAAACTTTTGACCTTGAGAAAATATACGGCTTAATACAGCTTTCAGCATTCGGCTTTTAGCTCCCGCCATACATTTTTTCGGGAACCAGAAAGCTGATTTTTGGCTTTTTGAAGGTAGATTTGGCTGAATACGGCTTTCAGCTTTCAGTTTTTGGCTGGCTGCAACACCCTGTTAATCAGGGTGATCAAAGATTCATACAAGAACTCAAAGGCATTTGCAAAAATGGACCGAGAAGGACCATAATTCAGAATCGAAAGAAGGATCAAGGAGACCCGCTTTCGCCGAATCTATTTAACTGCGTCCTTGAAGAAATACTCAGAACTATAGAATGGGAAGAGAAAGGACTAAAAATAGATGGCGAATGGATAAATAACCTGAGATTTGCGAAGGACGTGCTAGTGATAACAAAATGTAGTAAAAAAATACATAGTACAGATGGGAGAGGAACTGAAGCAAAAAAGTGAAATAGAAGGCCCACGTATAAAATTTCGATTTTGTGGTGTTTTATAATTTTCGATTTTTTACATTTCGATTTTTGCTAGGACAAACTTGTTTTTGAGTTAAAGGAATTGATTCCTATAATTATAATAGTGCATGGGACAAAAGTTGTTGCGACAAAATAGAATTTGCAAGCTGTCTCATGCGTGCCCCTTACTACTTAGCAGCAATACAAAAATTGTATCGAACGGGTACGAAGAAGTAATAAAGACAGGAGAAGAGATAGAAATTGTATCATCTGAGAACAGAATTCAGAAAGAATTGGGTAGAAGGATCGAAAAAGATTGGAAGAATTTCTGGAGTCTAAAAGAGTATTTTGAGAATTCAGAAGAGGGGTAACATTAGGAACGAGATAACCGGATAAAAAAAAAATTGAAATACACACGACGAAAAAGTTGAAATGGAAAATGCGGGCCGTATATAGCAAGACAAAAAGGGGAAAGATGGAGTAAAAACGCAGAAGTTTGGGTGCCGTACGACACAAAACCATCAAAAGGCAGGTCGTTGTCTCGCTGGAGAGGTGAAATCAGGAAAGAAAAGGGTCCCCTATGGAGGAGGGTAGCCGCTACTAAATAAAGTCGAATGGAGGAAGCGCGAAGAGGCATATGCTCAGAGGTGGGCTGGATATTCTACAAACATATATGCCATTTTACATGATTTCCTGAAGTCATATTTTGTATTAATTTATCAATAATAATTAGGAAAAAAACCTAATACTGATCCTTTAAAGCATTCAGTAAATAATTTATCAAACAACAAAGCTTTTTCACTGAAAAATGAGCCATTTACATGCTTAAATGCTCAGTTTGAAAAGTATAATGCTATTTATATGATTTATATCCCCACCCTATCGTACAGATGCCAGATCTGGTCACTCACCAAACAAGAAGAAAAAAATTGAGACCCATCGACATAACATGGAAACAGCAATTTTTGGTGTTAAAAGGAAAGGATTAGAAAAAAATTACCAAAATAAAAACTAAACTCAAGCACAACCTGAACTTCCTACACGCGATAAGGAGGCTGAAGTAGGGATTAGACGGGGGATGCGGCAAGGATGGATAGCAATAGATGGGCAAAATTAACCTGACTGGTTTCTGAAGGGGGAGGGGCAGAAAAAAAGGGAAACAAAGAACCAGATGGAGGGATTAGTTCGACAAAATGTTCAAACACCCAACCTTACCAAAGAATTACATGGCACAGGAAGGAATGGACGCGCCTGATAGAGGCCTTTGCCTGGGGCGGATACAGAAAATCATCTCAAGGGGGGGGGGGTCGAATGACCAATGGTGTAGATAAAATACAATAGCATTAGGTCACTACAGATAGATTTAGATAGTTTGATGGGAGGGGACCTAAACCCCCTGTATCCGCCACTGCCTTTGCTCAGCACAGGGTAACTTAACCTCCAAGGTTACGCGGTTATGTGAACTATTTACACACAATAATTATACTTATATAAGATATTATTATACTAGATTCAACCGATAATGAAAGCTAATCGAATTTAATTGAAATGATTTAGATGCCGGGTAGACACCCTGCAGTATACACAGAGAACCCGAACACGTTTCAACAGTAACGTCAGAACTAGATGGTAAAGGAATACATTGGCTTCCTCTCCGTCCAAAAATTATCATTTATTTTTGGCTCCTTAACTCTCAAAAAGGAAACAAAAAACCAAGGACCCGGGATCGGAGCCCAAAAAATTACTTTCTGTAGCTGAAGCCGAACCAGGAAAAATTACATATTTGCCGAAGTTGGAGCAGGCCTTGGAGCATGGAAACATTATTTGTGTAAATAGGACACTAAAGTCAGCAATCTATGTCACAGTACATCTTTGAGTTTCACATTTTCGACCAGAAGAGGAAAAGGGGGAAGAGAAGCTAAAATTTCTTCATAACAGGAAGAAAAACAAAAAACGACTGAAAAGCAAGTCAGCAATCTATGTTACAGTATTATCTTTGACTGCGGTATCTTCAGAGAACACTTAATTTTTCAAGTGGCAAAAATCACTTAAAATTTCACTTAAGTAACCTCTGGAGGTTACTTAAGTGAAATTTTAAATGATTTTTGCTATTTAAGGGCACTTAAGAAATTACGTGTTATTTGAAAATACAGCTGTGAGATTCACATTTTCGACCAGAAAAGGAGAGGGAAGAGAAGCTAATATTTTTTCATAACAGGAAGAAAAACAAAAAGCTGTGGTGACAAGAGGGTGAAATTTTATCGGGAATGACGGGAGACCAGAACAAAACTTAATTTTCTTTTGCAGAGGAGAATTAAGTCCAGTTCAGCGAGATTTACGAGTCAGAAATACAAACAGACGTTATAAGTTGAAGAAACTTAATATATTGTACAAAGGGGAAAAAATATAGAACACCCTCCTCGTCTAGGGTGCCATTCATTTCACAAAGTTTTTTACTCTGAGAAGTGCCAAGCAGTTTCGTGTTTCTTTTGACGGAAAGACAGAATCCTGAAAATCTGAGCTCCATCCAATGATACCAGCACAGACTTTTTCTTAAACGGAAAAATACACTGGATTATCCCAGTTTGGAACGATGTTCAAGATTTATTTTTATAAATTTCAATATGTCATTTGACAATAATCTGAATATAAAATAGTTTAAACCCGTGATACGAATTGATTGCCGAGGGGGTGTGTTCCAAAAAGAGGATGAAGGAAGAGTGATAAAAATAGTTCGTGATGAGAATTAATTCACAGATTTTTGAGGTCGCTGACGTCGATGTTTGGAGTATCTGCTAGATACGCGCGAGGATACGACACCTTTGAATGTTAACAAAGAGGATAGATACCATATCGTGAAACATTCTCCACCTTGATGATACTCCAAGGATCAGATCGGGAAATTCCTCTCAGAATCGAATCTAGTAACCGCGAAACACACTAATCAAATACCATTGTAAAACAACGAACATTATTCGGTTTCAACGCCCCTAAGTGGCATCTCAAGGACCCCGTTTGTGACATCCGAAAGGGCCGAAGCTAATTTAGCGATCTCAAAATCCATAAATCGAATACCATTTTGAAATAATTATCAATATTTGGTCTCAACAGACTTGTACGTAGGAATCGACAAGATTATGAATTCAGTGATCCAAGGACATGACCTGCAGATCACGTAAGAATTGATACAGATCAGGAATTTACATCAAAAGATCATTTGAAAATAAATATTGAAAAATATCAGAGATTTACATCAAAAGATTATTTAGAAAAATGGATCTTAGACCATGAAAAAGGTCGTAATCGGGAATCGTTATGAGTTTTGGAGCACAATTTTACTCGATCTTTGTTACCTTTTTGATCTTACATCATTTTAGAAATGGGGGGAACAGGTCACAATCATTGAGATTACAATTTAATCATCTTTTAGTGATCTTAGACCATGATCATTTTGATCTCAAGACCATTATTATTATTATTTTACCCACTTCCGCTTATAGGTATCGCATCCTAAAGATCTTTCTGATCTTCTTGCTCGGGAGTTTTCAAGATTATATTAACTTTCCCATTTCTACTTGCACGGCACCCCAACCGGATCTAAAAACTAGTCGTAAAATCGAATTCAAAAATTGCTTACCATCTTGAAATTAATAATGGAAATTATTGAGCCGTAATCTCTGTTGATTGGATCCCAAGGGATCGAATCTAAAAAACATTCTCAAGATCAAATTCAGCGACCTAGAAAACCTATGAGTTAACTACCATCATGAATTTCATGTTTTTTTACTCTCTTTTCTCCATTTTGAAGTCCTTTTCCTTGAGCTACCGACCATTAACACGGACTTAAAATATTATACATTGAAAGTACTATCAAAAATGGCTCATAGAAATCTATGAAAACAAAGCTGCAATCCCATTAAGGGCTCAGAAGAAAATGCTAATCAAATAACATAAGTACGACATTATCAGGGTGTCCACTTTTTTTCCGAAGATAAAATTCCCTGACTTTTCCAGATTTTTAAGTCTATTTTCCTACTGTTTCATAACAAGCGAATTATTTAAAATAAAAAAATGTTCGACTGAGTCTGACAGAAAAGATTGTACAATATTTTCACATCATAAAATTTTCTTTAAAATTTCTTGACTTTTTCAATTTTCTTTCAAAATTCCCTTATTTTCTCCTGACTGTTCCAGGCCTCACAAAATTCCCTGACTTTTCGCTGCCTTCCAGGACTTCCAGAAAAGTGGTCACCCTGATTATTCTTCCACAAGAAAAAGTGGTTGTGACGCAATCCGTTGATGTCATCCGATCGAACTCTAATTTCCAGAATTCTTATCTTTCCATCAAAAGGAATAATTAGAAACCGTCCAACAATACTCAAAATTCAGAAGTTCGTAAGATAAGTGACACTCAGCCTCCTCTCCTACACAATAATGCACCGAACAAGGCTCAATAATTCTAACAAGGATTCCTCTTCTTCCTCGGTACATTGTTTTCGACCGAGTTCTATCCGGAATTGTAATTCATCATTCATCCCCCCCCCCCAAATCGATGACCTTGCAGAAAAAGATTCTGAGGACAGAGATATTAATGAACTGGGAAACTTAGAATACAACCCCCTTTTTTCAAGTTATTCAACAACTATTTTACAAAATAATATTAATGCACAGAAACGGTGCCTAGCAGCGCCAGAGTAAGAGTAGCCAATAGCCAATGTTGAGATTACCGCCAACAAATAAATAAAATAAAATAAAATAAAAACAATACGACACAATCAGATTCAATCTTCCAAGACACGTAAGTTCCACTTCGCAGTTAGACCTTGAACACACTCCAAAGCCAACTTCAACCAATAAGTTCCACACAAAATTCGATAACCACTTTTCATCATCACAAATGAAGAAACCATCGATACGAACCGAGACCGTCGTTCTGCTTTGAAAACACGAACTGAAAAATCATTATATTGAAAAGGAAAGTGTGAATGGAAAAATCATCGAAAAGATGTCCTACAGTTTGAAACGGCATTTACATATACCAGTGTGTGTGTGTGTGATGGTTTATAAAATAAAACGCAGCCTAGCATGACATATATAGCTCCCCTTCCAAATACAACATTCCAAAAATTAGTGCGCATTAACACATACAACTACTTCCCCAAGCTTTATTCATACTTATAGATGGAAATAAGAAGATTTTGAGGGACAAATAATCGCGTTTAGTGAAAAATATTATTTTGATAATCATCTCGAGGTTTCTGATCTGAATGTATCAAAATTTGGCTTTTCTTCACTAACAATTTTGACCGGGCAGTTTATATACAAAATTTAGTTTATTTACAAATCCAGGAACATCGAAAGCGATAACTGTTGAATACATACATGCTTTTAAAGAATAGGACAGTACATGCGTAGCTTTGTATCAAACGCTATATAAAACTAACCAACAAAATTAGTCAACTATTTTTCCATTCTGTTACGGCGAAAAAATTACTTCAATTTATCGTATCAACCCCAACCCCCACGAACGTTTCCAAAACAATGATAATTTTGATTTTCCGGGAGCGGTTCAATTTCACACCTTATTTCGAGGATTAGACAAGTTGTAACCGAAATCCGAGCCCGAAATTTTGCACACAACTGTCGATACGCGTTTCTATTAAATTTGCGAACGTCTGCAGTGCTGACGGTGATATATATATATAAAACGAAACAACAGAAAGTTATTAACTATTAGCGACAGAAAAAAACAAGCGACGATGATGAATGTGAAATTAAATATGACAATAACCAATCGTTTAAAGAAAACAAAAAAAAAATCATAATTATCTTTTAGGGGAGGAAATGATAAAAAAAATTAACCAATGATTTCAGAAAGCCCAATCACCACACAAAATCAACAACATGCAAAAACAAAGGCTATTAATCGTATCAGTAGTGAAAGTAAAATTACGAGTAGTTATTAAATACGATATTAATATAGAAAGTGAAAAATATGAATTTAACATATTTTAGTTTCACAGCAGATTTTGACTGAAATTTTGTACGCAAGTGGACGAGAAAATTACCATTCTATACGAGATGAAATTTTCCAAAATTTGTTTTTTATGCACTTTTTCATTTATGGATTCATCTAGGCTTTACAAACTCTTCCCTTCCTTTACAAAAAGGGTGAAACGGAAAGCAACCGTTTTCAAATTCTGATGCTGAACTAGAAAGCTGTAGTTTGTACGAAATGGTTGAGTTCAAACGTTTTGAAAAATATCAATGATTTATATTCTGCCCAAAATGCTGAATGTCCAAGAGGATTTAAATACTGTCTCTGACTCTTCGAAGCTTGATTATAATCTTCAAGATTAGACGAGTTTCAAATACCGTCTTAGAGTAAGACTCATCTAGGCTTAGTTACAATCTTCAAGACTGACTTGTTTCAGACTTTAAGACTTTCGTAAACATGTTTTAAAGTTCCCGAAATTCTTCCAGGTATGTTATAGACTCTCTAACACTCTTCTGAACGCTTCCAAGACTTCTTTAAGATTCGCTATTCCCCGACGTTTCTCAGGTAATCCTCGAAAGGGCGGATTCCAGGGCTCGAGTTGAGAGCAAAATTATAGGAGAGAAAAAAAAATCTTCAAAACGATTTTAATTCTGTTTAGGACTCATTTAGAATAATTGTTCAAAACTCTTTATGACTCATTTACATGCAATTAGATGATTTACGACTCTCAAGGCTTTTTCAAACTAGTTTAAAACTTTTCAGGATCAGGTTTGTTTTTGCTTTTAAAATTATTTTCTATTTATTTACGTTGTCGTTTTCTTTTCTTCTGCTACTTTTGAGTTCTGTAATGTCAGTTCATTATTTATCATTTCCTGCATTTGTATTTTATACGTTCAATAATGTTAAAATTATTACTACAATTTTATGCACCTAGAGTTGAATTCATTTGTTCCATTATAAAGCTGGTTTTTATTTTTGCTCAAATTTCTATTTCTATCTCTATTTTTTTTCCTTTTATTTTCTTCTATAGCTAATCTGTACCGTGAGAACTACCTTTTTTTTTTTTTTTTCATTTTCTTCTGTTAGTAATTTGCATCGTGCTGGCTATTTTTATTTATTTTTTTGTTATTTCCAGTAACTGGATTCCCGTAATTTCGTACTCCTGGCTTATTATTATTATTATTTTATTTTTTTTGAAAAATTATATTTTCTGTTTTTTGATTATGGTCATCCACTCCAACTCTCGACACTTCGTGCATAAAGGAGGAGCGGAAAGGAGGAAATGGAGGTATGATGTGTTTTTCTAAATGAGTTTTTCGAAGTAATAAATTTGATTTTCAAGATTCGTCCAGACATTTACAGGCTGTGTTTAAGGCTTTTCCGAATTTAATCAAGACTATTCTAGGTTTGACTGAAACGTTTTCTGACTCACGTCAGACTTGTTCAAGACTCTTCGAAACTTCTCCAATCCTTGGTTATTCTTCAAGTATTCTTCAAGGCTTATTCAAACTTACTCGAGATTCTTCTAGACAGGTTTTACATTCCAGACGAGCCTAAAAAATTAAACTATCTAAAAGAATTTTGGAAATCGTCCATATCAAGTTGTCATCGAAAGAGGAACGGGTGTAAATCATTTAATTATACCTGACATCCCATGGCAAGTACGATGGTCTTTAGGGGGTCTGGTTGACCGAGTCGATAGCGCGTTGGTCTCGGAATCCGGAGGTCCCGGGCTCGAACCCATGTAGAAACTCGCCAGATTTCGACCTAGGCCTGTGTTTCAGCCAGAAGGGAAGAGGGCTAAGACAGTTTTCACAGCCTTCCCGACGTCTCTGAGGTAATGCTCGAAAGGACGGATTCCAGGGCTCGGGTTGAGAGCAAATTAGAATATTATCGACAAACCTAAGTAGGGATGGTCTTCGTTTCACCGAATTTCCTTTTCCTTGGCTAACTGAATCCGATTATGAAACTGATTTTCAAATGTGACCTTACATAATACTTTTGAAACAGATAAGATATGATACCAACATTCATTTTCTCCGTTGGATTTAGCGGTTATGAAAATGTATAAATCGAATGTCACAAGATAAAATCTTCGGATCTTCTTCTAGCCCACTCCAGGAGCACGGCATACGTCAGATTTGTGTATCAATATCGAATCCAAGCTTAAACAATAAATCCTAAAATTCCGATTAAAATTATTGCATAGACCATATTTAATTTCCTAGGAATTTCTATTTTCTCATTTTCTTGATTTAAAATTTGTGATATTAATCCAAATCCAGGTAACATTAAAATGCCACTTTCTGAAAGCCAAAAAATCATTATAAGCCAACTTGAAAATCAGATGCAATGATCTCGAAAACTTGTAAGTCAAGTGCCTTGTCGAAAAATGACCAAAATTAATATTCAGCACCCTTGGAAATTCACTTCAACCGCGGAGAAGATAGGGAGGTAGGGGAGTCGGATTCAAAAAATTTCTACATCGAATTCAGCGATCTGGAAACTCTTATCAATCGAGTACCGTGTCGAAAAAAATCAGACACTGTCCGCTTGGGTAGTTAGATCCAAAAAGTAATTCCAAAACTAAACGCAGCGACCTTGTAACCCGACAAATCGAGTACCAGGTCGAAAAAGTTGACTACCAATTTTCCCGGCCTCTTCTTGGAGCAACCCTGGAAACAGGGTACATTCATTACGGTCCAGTGTCTCATTCTTACCAAACGTCATGTAAGTGATAAAACAGGGTGGCCAGTTTTTTCCCGAAAGAAAATTCACTGACTTTTCTAGATTTTTCCAGTCCATTTTCCAACTTTTTCATAACTAATAAATTTTAAAAAAATGTTCAATTGAGTCTGACAGAGAAAATTGTACAATACTACATTATAAAATTTTCTTCAAAATTCCCTGACTTTTCCCGGTTTTCCAGAAACTGGGCACCCTATACAAACAAGCTAAGCCTGTATTTTTAACTTTGTTGCAAACTAAGATGAAAAAAAAAAGAAAGAAATAAAGATATCAAAACGCTGCGGGTTTTTTCGACTAGTTGGGCTCTTTCGAGTATGGGATTTAGACCCCTCATTGGCTCATGTACCACCGCGAAGTTCAGTTCCATTGATCCATAAGTAACCACGTAAGAATGAACTGAACCCAGTGGGGAACAGATCTGGTGGCGGTCCACCAAAACCTCACATTAGGTATTCTACTTCATACGAAGATTTTTTTTCTCCTAATATTACTCTCAACCCAAGCACTGGAATCCGCCCTTTCGAACATTACTTCAGAGACGTCGGGGAGGCTGTGAGGGCTGTCTTAGCCCTCTTTTCATCTTGCCGAAAAACCGGCCGTCATCAATTCTCGGAATCGATTTCTGTTTTCAATTCCAGGGAACATGTGCAGAATACGAGGGAGGTGGTCAAATGAGCATTGACTGCAAGGGGGACTAGAAATCTAAAATTAGTTCACGTGACATCTGGATGGTTGAGTGAGCCGAAAAGATTTGAAGAAACCTAAATAGGAGCATCATCTTAATCGAGTTCAGAAGTGTCTTAGAAAAAGGGTTCTGTAACATGCCCTAAAGTTTTAAGAATATTAGGAAACGTCCTAAAATATATTAAAGATCTGATGACCTTCTCCGAAAAAAAACCGCAACTGATAACATGACATAGAAAATCTTATAAAGCCATAAAGAGGTCTTAGAGAATATTGTACAAGTCTGGACGTAACCGAAAGTTTCCAACAAGCCTCTAAAATAAGTCTTCAACATACCTGAAAGGGTTTTAGAGATCTTAAGGAGTTTTTAAGAAGTCTGGAGAAACCTCAGAGCGCTTCTAAGGGTCTCAAATCTACACAAATTGGTCTCCAAAAAGTCTTACTACAAATCTAGAAGAGTTCTGAGCAGGTTTGAAACAGTCTGAAAAGAGTCTTAAGTCTGGAAACGTCCTATGAAGCCTGAGTTGGGCTAAGAATAACCTAAAATGATTCCGGAAGCGTGTCAAGTCATCATTATTCCGTATACGAGAATCTCTGAGTGGTAAACCTTACGCTCGAAGAGTCTCAAGTGATTCTCAAACAGTATTTATATCTCCCGAGCTTTCAGATTCTAGGTTGAAACTCAGATATATTTCAATGAAACTTTGGGCACGTTATTTTTATACCAACCTACTCGAGTCTATCGTCAAAACTGAAAAACTTTCTTCTCTTCGTTCCACCCACTTCTGCGAATCGAATTCCAATTATCGAATTTCCAATCGAGAACCAAGAATTGAAAATGTGACCTTCTTTACTCGCACCATCGAACGACGAACCAAGTTTACATTCGCCCGATTACGAGCGACACGGAATAGCGAGCCGTTCACAATGGCCTCATTGAAGGCGTTAAAATAAAATTGGCACGTTCGTCGTTCAACGTATTTTTATAACCTACGCCACGATCGTAAATTCGATCGAATCGTTATATTAATTACGCCATCTCAATTTTCTGTGGCAGCAGCATGAAACTGCATTTGGTCTCGAGTAAGGGGGTTATTTTCTGATTTGACGAACATGCGGTTCAGGGACCCATTTTTATTGGAAATACATAGCAATAACGGTACCTAATCAGTAAAATAGCCTATGAAGTAAGTCTAACTGTAGTTCTAATTTTAACGGAAATCAAATTGGCAGTCCTTCCGAAACGAAGCAAACATTTAACTACAAACACCCAGACCTAAGAAGAATAAAGACTACAAACATGGTACACTCGATTTTAAGGTGAACACAAACATTCAATTTTCTCTTGTGAATACCATGGCATACGTCTATACTAAGAGATAGTTTAAATATTAGCATCAACTTTCCATATTTTGAGTTAGAATAGAATTTAAAAGTGTTTTTCGTGAGTTGCGACTGAGAGCACTTACCATCTGGCCACTGAATGCATACTGCAACAAAAGAAAGAAAATGAGATTAGTATGAGCGAGATGAGCTCCGCGTGCGTACAACTATCGAAATTTCTTCAGTAGCAAGTTTTCAAAATAATCTAACAACGCTCCTCGCGAATTTTGGACACACACAATCTCGCAAACCTTCGCACAAGATCTGCATACTTTTCAAATTCATACGGATGTATCGACTGAATGGAAAGGCGAAGCTGCGAATCTAATTACACAAGTCGATAAAAGAACGTCACACTAAACCTGAACATTTTACACAGTATTCTATTTTTGTATTCTTAAAAAATGTACGGCTCTTGTTATCGCCAAAATCATACTGCTAATTTAGAACGTCTTCCAAGTCCGTCCAACTGATTAAATTGAACTTATATAGATTTTAGCGAGTTACGATTTGACATTACTATGTACTAAGCAGAGCTTCCTAAAATACATCATCCGATAGACAAGTTCAGGGAGCATTATTTATAACTATGTGTAATCTTCGAGCGTAGGTATGAGACATAAATAGATCTCAGAAGAGTCGAGTGGGATTCTGGATTCCATTATCAGGGACACTGGTAGTGTTACGACTGGATTTTAAGAAGAAAAAGAAACCGATTCAGAAAAATCATACTCTTTCCACCTCTTCTGAAAATAAACAATCGCCGTTATTGCACTACTGAGTAAAAATCACCGATCTGCTCCCCAGATTTGGTCAATCGGCCAGAACATGAATGAAATTGTTTCACTGTCTGTTTGACAGTCAGTCGGTCAAACAATCTGACTGACAGGTTGTCTGTCACTGCCGTTCAAATTGAAAGTGCGATTGTTCCATATTCTGGGGAAGGGACCTAATGAAAATGTAGGTAAGGTCCCACTCCCGGAACATTTTCAATGTACAGTCATACTTTCAACTTCGACAGCAAGTCTGGCTAATTACCTGGCTGACCGTTTTTCTTTCTGATTGACTGTCTCGGATCTTGAGGTTTTCCCCACTGCGGCTAGAGAGCGGTCTTGGACTAGAATTTTTCCTGTAGACTATCTTTGAAGACCCGGCCAAGGACGTAGCGAAGAGTTTTCTCTGGAGGGGCAAAAATTGTTCAATTCCCAAGCGACTCAAGTCAAAATTCCCAAGTATCAAAATTTGTTTGTATTAGCAAAAAAAAAACCTTTTGACTTGTTGGATTTTCCCAACTTTCAAATTTTTTAACTCCAGCTGAGGTTTGGATGGAGGAGGGGGGGGGCAAATGTGCCCCCATGTCCCCCTTATTTTCATCTCGGGACCCGGCCCCTTCAATCTGGAATATAGATGTACATGTACAGAACGTTTCTGCTTCTCTCGCCAAGTACTAACACTTCCTATTGAATTAGAATATTCAGCTGAAACACTCTGTATAGAAGATATCAGTGGTGTACAAGAAGGGGAATTTCACCCCCCCCCCCTCAGGGAACAAGGGAAGAATAAAATATTAGACCTTGTTAAATAACATTAAACACCCATAATTTTTATTTTTTTTTTGCTTGCCATGTGAAATTTGGCGGATAAAATTTATTTCAGAGCTAAGACCCTTTTTTCTCCTTTTTGTTCGTCAACGGGGTAAATTTTTTTTCGAAGCGAAGCTTCTTTGCGCAAGGTTACGATGGGTATGTAACATAGAAAAGGTGAAATGCACGTGGAAAAATACAACGGAAGTGACGTACTAACGCTCCACCCACATTCGGTGAGACAAAGAGCGAAAGACGGGGAGCGCGTATGTGAAACCAGACTGCTTCCCTACCACACCTCCATTACAAGTTTTCTGTCACATAACATTCAGTACACGCACCTACCAGCTGATGTAGCAATTCAGCAGTGTTCCCAGATGTACATATTACTTTTAGTGGTACAACTGTGGAACAATTTCAATTTTTTAGACTCAATTTGCTCCGGAAGATTTTTTAATATAAAGCTGTGATACCTGGTAACACTGATTGCAATGTTGTTCGTTTTATTTCGGTGTACTTTGAAAGTTGAGAAAAATAAAATGCAGTTTCCAATGACTGCAAAGCTGTGTCTGATATAAATTATCCAGAAAAGCCAGAAAACTGTTTGCACGCATCAAAAAATTTATAATTAAGAATTTCCAGTTTTTTTCAGTTTTTAGAATTAAGAAAACTGAATTATTCAGTAAACTGAAAGCGTGCAAACAGACCAATAAACAGTCATGGGATGAGATTGGAAGAAATATAAACTTGATATTATGGGCGCTAAGAGCGCTAGTAATAGCATGGTTTGGAGGCTCAAAAATAATGATAAAACATGGAATAAAATAATAAACTGAAAACTGAACATAGCAAAAGGAAATTCGAATGCTTTTGAACCACATTTACAAATTTTAAGTTTTTGACAGTATACAATAATTATTACATTCAATAATTTTGGAATGTGGTACATTTTTCAGAAGTGTGGTAACCATTTTTTCCTCTTAGTGGAACATTTTTGAAAGTTTCATCTGGGAACACTGCAACTCAGTGTGGAAGAAGCTTCGCTTCTGTCGAGTGTTCCTCTCGACAGCTCAAGCATTCTTTCTTTCTTTCTTTTGTCAAATTACAATTTCGAAGCAAAAATGTCATAAATCTACCACTATTTCACCTATAAACTGTTTACCTTTCCCTCCTCCTTTTTCGGAGAACTTTCTGTTTACATTACTACAGGCCATAGTTAACGCAGGGTCGTACCGATAGCGAAACGGAAAAAATTTCCTCCCACGAATACACGTCCACAGACAATCATTCTCATTTAGCAAATCAAAAAAGCAAAGACTTACATGTTTACTTTTCCTCAATTTTTAAAACTGTTGTCAGCTGACAAAATAAAGATTTTTTTATTACACTCTTGTCAATCTCAACAAGTTTTGAGCCAGCAAATCAGACAATTCAAGGTTGAAAAAGTAACAATCCCTCCTTCTTCCTTCCGAAGCAGGGCAGTACATGAGCACTTTCTCAGAAGGGGCAACTTGGCGCAAAATTACAAATTTTACATAAAAAAATCCAAAAATTAGCAAAAAAGTTCCAATTTTTTTGTTAAGGTGAACGCGGAGGGGTGTCAATGCCCCCCGATGGTACGGACCTGCCCTAAAGACTCGATTCCAGAGATTTGAAATCAGTAATCAGGAGGCGAAGCGAATCGGATGCATCAAAAGAATGTTTAACCGGCGGAGTCAAATTCACAACAACAAAGAGTAATCCAAAATTTGAACTTTTCCATACGTCAAACCCCATTATCGTATGGATTTAACTATTTATGTAACCCTGGATAACCTTCAGATCCTCTTATGTGTGTTCACGTTTCTTTGAGAACACCGCATTCCACATGCGCGCTCTCACATTATCGTGAACACAACTTTTTTGACGGTCCTCGACTATCTAGAACCATCTAGAACATGTGAATGCAAAGTTATCAGAAAAATATAAATACATATTAGGTGGGGGGCGGGGGGGGCTCATGTAAGTTTTCGTAAATTTTTAAAAGGTTCTCTAGATAAACAGTACTGACGGCGGACAACAAACAGTGTAATCCGCATTGATCACACTGTTTGTTGTCCTCCGTCAGTAATGGAAGTTTTACCCCTAAATTGTGAGTTGATAAAAAATAGAGCTTGAGGTGTCGGGGACACTTGACAGAAGCGAAGCTTCTTTCGCACTGAGTTGCTACATCAGCTGGTAGGTGCGTGTACTGAATGATATGTGACAGAAAACTTGTAACAGAGGTGTGGTGGGGAAGCAGTCTGGTTTCACATACGCGCTCTCTGTCTCACTAAATGTGGGTGGAGTGTTAGTACGTCACTTCTGTTGTACGTTTTCGCGTTCGTTTCACTTTTTCTAAGTGAAGTACACGTCCTAAACCGGCGTAAAAAAGCTTCGCTTCAAAAAAAAAATACTCCATTGACGAAACAAAGAGGAGAAAAAAGGGTTTCAGGTCTGAAATAAATTTTATCCAAAGTTTCACATAGCAAGCAAAAACAAATACGTGTGTTTAATGTTGTTCAACAAGGTGTAACATTTTACTATTCCCTTGTTCCACGAGGGTGGGGGGATGTAATTCCCTTTCTTGTACACCACTGATATCTTCTATACAATGTGTTTCAGCAGAATATTCCAATTCGATAGCAAGTGTTAGTACTTGGCGAAAGAAGCAGAAACGTTCTGTACATGCATAGCCTATATTCGAGATTGAAGGGGTCGGGTCCCCGGACCGAAATAAGGAAGCACGGGACAGCCTCCTCTCCCAGTCTCCGCTGGAGTTGGGAAATTTTAGTAGATGGATTGAAAGTTGGGAAAATTCAACAAGTCAAAAGTTGTTTGTTTTCTTTTTTTGACAAAACAAACAAACGAATTTTAATACTTGGGAATTTTGACTTGAGTCAGCTAGGAATTTAACAATTTTTGTCCCTCCAGAGAGAACTCTTCGCTACATCCCTGGACGGATCTTCGAAGATAGTCTACAGGAAAATTCTAGTCCAAGGCCGCTCTCTAGCCGCAGTGGGGAAAACCTCAAAATCCGAGACAGTCAATCAGAAAGAAAAACGGCCAACCAGATAAGTAGCCAGACTTGCTGTCGAAGTTGAAAGTATGACTGTACATTGAAAACGTCCTGCGAGTGAGACCTTACCTACATTTTCATTAGGTCCCTTTTCCAGAACATAGAACAGTCGCACTTTCAATCTGAACGGCAGTGGCAGATAACTAGTCAGTCAGATGGTTTGACCGACTGACTGTCAGACACTGAAACAATTTCATTCATGTTCTGGCCGATTGACCAAATCTGGGGAGCAGGCCGATGATTTTTATTCAGCAACAACGGCGATTGTTTATTTTCGGAAGAGGAGGAATGAGTATGATTTTTCTGAACCGGTTTCTTTTTCTTCTTGAAATCCAGTCGTAACTACCAGTGTTCCTGATATTAACAGAGTCTACCAAGAACATATCAGCGTAATTTTTCTTTTGGCGGGGCCCGGATCTTTAATGTCCACAAATAAGAAAAAAAAAAAAAAAAAAAAGTTCATCACATTTTGCCGACTGCAAATCCAATTCAGCCAACTGAGACACAGTTTGCCCAATTTAGCGATAAAAATATACAAGGACGTTCCCTCACTTCTTACTTCGATACGTCCTCGGAGTCGACTGGTCTCGAAGTTCCACCTTATCACATCTGCAAGATTAGTCCACCACCCATATTTCTCGAGTTAAATGATAACTAATTTTACTTCACAGGTACAATTATTATACAGGTGCAACAAAAGCAAAACTAGATATTAAAATACAACTTTCCGCAGACAGAATGGCAATCGAGATGTTAGCTACTACGGTGCAAGTGTATCACCTTTATATTTTGGACGCTTCAAAAGCTTATCAGTTCAAGTTCATCGGAGGTCGATCTAGATAGAGACTATACGCTTCACGGGATAGCTGACTTTGTACGTTTTAATACACTCAATATTGAGAACGTGAGTCTCATAACCTTGAACTATATCGCTGTAATGCTGATACTCGAATCGATTATCACAATGTCCAAGACTGAACTCGTTTCTTAGAATGTCTCAAATTTCCGCTGATAGCCTTTGAAGTGTCCATTTCGTAGATACTGAAAGATTATCACAAGAAATTACGAACGTCACGATATGAGTGAGAAGAGTTATAACCTGTACTAACAGACATTTGTACGGATTTGATAAATTTACTCCTAAAGAAATCAAGTGCCTACATAGAAGGAAAGTACGCGGAGCAACATAAAGACACATGAGACTGTTGCAGAATGTTTGCAGCAACACATCGTGTCAATATGTTCCCGTAATGTTAAGAAAATAGAACAAGAGATTTTGCTGTTGTTCAGATTTCAGTTCCACAGCTTCATCTTTCATTCAACTGACGCTCAACCAATGAAGTACGAGTATAGCACTCTGAGGCTCGTTTCTAGCAGTCGCAGTCAAACCCATTTCAGACACCTTTCTCCCGCGACAATTCATCGACACTCGTTGTATTTGCGGTCACTTGCATTCGTCAAACTTCACCCAGTATTCTTCCCTTTTCATCCACACAATACTTTCAGCAAAGATTACTTGTACAACTTCAAATGCAAGAAAAAGTCAACAATCTACATTTTTCCTTTTTACCATTCCCCCGCACTAGCTCTAGTCGGTGGGAGAAACATTAAGAAACTCGATAAGTTAATAAACAATGAAATTTTTACCATTCGGAGAAACTGAAGAAGAAACAGGAGTAATTATCTGCGGCGAAATAATAGAGGTAGCGATATTGGCTTGACAATTCTGATTTTGATTACTAAACTTCTTACTTTGAATACGGGCTGTTGCGTTGTTCACCTATATCAAAGATATCATTTAATTGCAAACATTACTTAAACAGAATAAAATTGTCACTATAACCTTCTAAATATATCAATAATAGAGTGGGGAAAATTATAACTTTTTAAAAATATTTTTTGAGAATTATTAAAGGATCTAGATGCAACCTAAAGGGCATAGATCGACAGAGTCAAACATGGTATTTTAGGATGAAAACGTTCAGATCGACTGCGGATTCTGCTGAATAACTAAATTTTTAAAAATTACCTTTGAGGTTTAAATGGAATTGTTTTCAAACATAGCTCGAAGAGAGTACCAATTTTTCACTTGAAGTAATTGATTAACAAAAGGCATTACAGATATCACTTCATCATCAGTCATCTTCAAGACTACTATTTTCTTTCATTAACTCGTACCTCCATTACTAGAGGTTCGTTCAAGTAGTACGAAATGATCAAGCCTTCGTGTTCCCACTGTTCAAGTGGCGCTGTTTTTATAAGAGCTAATGTCCTGCACGAGTAGTCTTCCAGGATATTCTAGAACTCTGGTTATGGTTCCCGCCTTCCTATTACTTGTTAGGGAAAGGGTTAATGGATCAGACTGCAATTAATGCGGATAGCAGTTCACTATTTAGAGCTTGTTCCAGACTCCTCAAGAAGACTTCATTGTGACTATCGCAGACTTTTTTACACTCTTCAGGATTCCTCCAGGCACCTTCAATACTCGTTAACCTTCTTCCGGAACAGTTTACACTATTACAGGCCTGACTGAGACTTTTAAAACTTTTTTTGACCAGCAAAGTCTCCTTGAGATACTCCAATACTTTTTTCAAACCACGAAGACCTTCTGTGTTTAGGGTGGGCCAATTCACTTTTTTGTTTCTGTTGTCCACAGCGCTTTCAGTGGTTACGCCACCTTCAGTGATGCTCCCTATTATTTCTTTTTGTTCTGTTCAAAACTTACAGACTAGTGAAGGACTTATTATGATTCACCCAGATGGGTTTAAGCAAGGGCGTAATTACGGACGGGCGAGGGAACCAAGGGGCTAAAGCTCCTTCCAAAATTCTTCGCGATTTTTTCAAAATCAATTTTGAGACGACAAAAATTGATGCTGATGGCCTGATGCGGTTACGTTGCGTCGTAGGTTCGGACAAATTTACAACTCATGAAAATAGGTAGGTACCAAATCAGGTAGATACCAAATCGAGTTTTCACCCCTACCTATATTTTTTTTCTAAATTTCAGCCCCCTCCCCAAAAAAAAGTTCTAGTTGCGCCCCTAGGTTTAAGACTACTGTGTATCTATTGAGAGCATTTCCAAAAACCCGTTCAAAATCTCGTAAGAGTTCTTTTAGACGCTTCCAAATCCTTTCCGAAGTTTTTCAGATACTCTAACACTTTTCTACACCTATTTAAAACCATTTTAAAGGAAGTTTTGGGTTCACAGAAAGCTATTCAAGGTATGAATGAGACTTCTCGACTCAAACAGACTTGTTCAAGACACCCGAATACATTTTCAGGTCTATTCAACTCTCCAACATTAATCTACACCTCAAACGTATGTAAAGAAATTTCAAAAAGCTCTGGAATAACTCTGAAGAAATTTAAAGAAGCCATTAAACAGTCTCACAAAGTCTTTAAATAATGTGAGCGACTTTGATATTTTTATCCTAAAACGTAAGTCAATTATGTTGCTCCTACTCGTATTTTCAGTTAGGACTCGGAATAAAAGTGGCTGACACCTAGCGGCAGAACAGAGAACCCGATTCGACATTTTGAAATTTGAAAAATTTCGAGTTATTTGAGGGAAAATGCTTATTAAAATCATTCTTCTACACCATGGGAATAGTAATCAAAACAAACTAACAGGTGAATCTTCATAAAGTAAGGCCGATCTTTGCTACCCGTGTTAGAGGATAAGAAATATCAATTTTGATCATTCTACCTCCTTACATGTGTTCGTTAGTGGGCATGTGTGTGAGCAGCAACACGAACACTCACTACATTTCATTCTACATCCCATTGTAATCCGTGTCACTTATATTAATAACAGATTTCAGTGAAATACGTACAAATCTGTCCATTAATGGTGCACCACATGATCGAAATCATTGGCGTGCCGCAGCCACAGCTTTATGTCAAGTCAGTGTTCAGTGTTCTGTATTATGTCGGTTTTGAAGTTGTTTATGCAAAGTTCAACAAAATTAGAGTCAAGAGGCGATTCAGAGTCGCTCTGTGGCTAAATGGTATCATGGCCGCCTCACATTAGATGTCAGTTTTGAAGTTTTTTATGCAAAGTTCAACAAAATTAGAGTCAAGAGGTGATTCAGAGTCGCTGTATGGCTGAATGCTATCGTGGCCGGCTCACATTAGACGTCGGTTTCGAAGTTTTTTATACAAAGTTCAACAGAATTAGAGTCAAGAGGTGATTCAGAGTCGCTCTGTGGCTGAATGGTATCGTGGCCGCCTCACATTACGACGCAGGGCCCCCCTCCATCACAAACATGTAAACACCTAAGCGAACGAAGCAAGCGCAACCCCAATTATCCTGCAGCCCCCCACCAGTTCTCAGGAACAAAGAATTATATTCGTAGAACACGTGACCACTTTATAGGATTGGAGATGCCTTGTGGGTTGTCCACTCAGCGTTGTGGCCAAGTACGTACACGTCCACGTTGGAAAAGGAAATGTTCTAATATAACGGATCATGGGGAAAGCAACTGGAAACTAATCGATTTTACCCAGCTAACAGCACAACATGCACTCGGAAGCAAACATGGAATCAGAAAAGGGTGACTCAGAACCAATCTATGAAAACGTAACAGATAACACAGATTTTTACTATCGATATTACTTGAACCATGGGCTAGAAATCTGATAAAAGAATTGCAGTTGGTACTCTGAAGCGAACTTATGATGCAGTAACACTGGAAAGGCCTGTTGCTAAGCAAACAACAAGTGAAAAACTGGTATTTACAATATTTAAACTTCTTTTTGGTGACCGAATGATCTAGTACAATTTTAAGTATCTAAATGAATCAGATGTAACCCACAGTCAAAAAAGGAAAAGAAACAATCTTGCATCCTGAAAATTCATAATTAAATAAGACAGCTTTCCCGTCACATATATGTTTCGAAGAATTCAAAGAGACTTCCTGTCTCAAAACCCTAAAATTTTTCGGTACAACTCCCACTTCTGGACTCAGTTTCACGTTAGTACAAACGCACTCGATCACCATTTCCCAATTCAGATGTCCTAATTTCAACGAGCCGTTGAGAACTAATGAAATGACAAGACTCTCCCATGGTAATGAATGGATCTATTACAATTCCCAGTATCATTATAATTCCACCCCACTTACGATATACTTTCCTTTCTTCTAATTTCAAGTTAATTAGGATTATGTTAATTTCTAATGTATTTTAGTAACTAACGCAAGTTTATTATACTGTAATGAATAAAAGTAAAACGTAAAAGAAAAAGAAAAATTACGAAATACAAAAATGAAAAAAAAAAAAAACTGGCAATCATGCACACCTCAATTTTTCTTCCCTCAACCAACGTTCCGTGTAGTTTTTCGCGTGCGGCGTCAGCGTCTGCGCTATTTGCAAATGTTACAAAACCAAATCCCTGCATGCAACATAGACAGAAAAACATGCGCAAATTCTCGTTTAATGTCGTAAATAATTACGAAAAAAAAAAGTTCAAAAATCAATAATAAAATAAAATTTAAAAAACTGTAAGTTCAATTCGCTGGTTACAAATCGATGACACACGTCAAGATGGAACAGGAGAATTTAAGAATTACTTTTCACAACACCAAACTATGTTGTTAGAAAAGACCATCTAATCTGTAATTTCTCCTTCTTTTTTTTTGTTCTTTTTTTCTTTTCTTTTTCTGAACTAGAACCTAACTCACTGGAGTACTGAAATTTTGATTGCTATGATTTTTCTACGAAGCTGATGTAATGATCACATATAATCAACTCACAACTCTCGGACAAGAAGTATCCTTAAGGTTAATCATATCAAAGAATATGAACGAATTAGTTATCGCGATATTATGCACAAGAATAGGAAACTTCGCAGCTGAAAATTAAAGCTGTAAAGACTATAACCAACGAGCATCGTCCAACTTTATAAACTACGTCAATACAGCGAGTAGAATCCGGCAGCAACGTGCAAAAATAAAAACTCAAGAGGCCAAATTTCATCGCTGAATGGAGAGAAATGAAAATCAGTCAGAAAGGGAGAAGAAACGTCCTATTTAATGAAACACATAACCGGAAGCGTAATATTATCCTAATACGAGATGAAACAATTTACATTATTTAACCAAATAAAAAAAAAGAAAAGAGTTCGACATCAGCTTTAAAGCTAGCGCACAAATGGTACGTGGCAACGCTGGAAAACAGAGACTGGCACAAGGATGCTGTAAACACACTAGAGTACACCGTAAACGAGTTCTACCCTCGCCTTATTGAGTACTCAAAGCGACCGGCCGACTCAGCCGAGTATTAATTTGTTAGAAACGTATTTCTACAGTTTCGGTAATAACACACAATTAACTACGCTGTACCAATGACTAGACAGTTCACCTTCATTAATTGTTACGATAAGCAATGTTTCTAATCAAAACTTTCCGAAAAAGCTGCGTAAACATTAACCATATATAACATGAACCAGATAAGACGACTGTATACATGTTCCCATTTTCGTTATTTCTTTTCAGCTGACTTAGATGGTTCATTTCATGTAGAACAAGTGCACAAATGCATTATGTGCTCACAAATACACGTAAATACAAAATTAAATTGAGGCGTAGGAAACCAAAGCTATTATTAATCGCCATAACATACATTTTAATCAAAATTAATTTCAAAGTAAATGAAATCCAAGTCGGTCTTACCTTCGAACCGCGCATGTTAAAAATTATTTCTACATCTAGTACGTTTCCATAAGGCTGAAACAGAAAACAGAAAAAATTACTTTCGGGAACAATGACGAAATCACAGCTGAGCAAAACTTATTTTGAAATAAGTGAACACCGCGCGGCACACACTGGAGTATTAATTCAACTCAGGAGTATCTCGTTCACACGATTCAACTCAACGAGTTAATAAAATCTCAACTCATTTAACTCACTAAATAAGTTGGTGGGTTGATATTACTTCATGAACGGCCTCATCCATCAACTCATCTAATCAAACGGTGCGCAAAATCTAAACCGTATCACCGATCAACTTATTTCAAAATGTAAAATTAGCTGCCCCCTCTGTGGGCTGCTTTTGCATGGTGAGGGGGCTTGAAAGAAAAAACTAAAAGCACATTGGGACTCGGAATCAAAGTGGCTGACATCTAGCGGATGTTTTGTGAACCCTCACTGAGTGATCATGGAGAAAAACCACTCAATTAAGTGCCCTAAAATGGGAAAATCACTTAAAATTGCACTTAAGTAATGTCCTGAGATTACTTAAGTGCAATTTCAAGTGATTTTTCCCATTTAAGGCCACTTTAAAAATTAAGTGTTTTTGAAAATACCGCTGTCATTTCTTACTTCACCGCACTTCTATTAATTTTGTAACCTGACATATTAAATTTTTAATCGCAAGTTCGAATACGTAGCCACCTGCAGTTCAAATTGGAAGCATGTCCATCATTTCTTTATTTTATAAAAAAAATTTGAAAAACCCCGTATTTCCCATTCACTACAATGTTATTTTCCTCCATGATCACTCAACCTTTTATTAGAAGGTGCATATTAGCGCTCCTACATTCCGTTTCACATCCCAATAGGAAAAGGAAAATTCCAAAACCCTGATGAAAGCAAGGGCAAACTACATCAATATTTTCCCCTGGAAATGCGTTTCCACCACAACAATTATGATGGCAACTCACACCTGGAATTACCCACATTGGGCCTGCGTCGGGATAGGAAGACGACATAAATAATTCCGGACGTAAAAAGTCTCCCATCTGGATGTCCGGGCAGAAATTACCAAGAGAGAAACTATCAGAATTGAGAATAGGGATATGGAATGTAAGGACACTAAATGAGGTAGGCAAACTGGGAAACTTAAAGAGATAAAAATATTAAAATTAGATACAACCGAAATTAGTGTAGTGAGATGGCCAGAAGAAAATGATTTTGGACGGGGAGTACAGAATAATTAATATAGCAGAGAGAAGAGTGCAAGCAGACGTAGGTATTATTATGAATTCAAGTCTATAGGGAATAAAGTGCAAAGTTATACCCAACATAGTTACGGTACTAGATCACATGTGGGTATAATCAGAGGCCATCTTGGCAGCAAAAAGAAGTGCACAGTAAACCGAGGGCGAGCAAGCGACCTGTTGTTTACTGTTTACATCTTTCTGCTACCAAGATGGCGTCTGATTATATGCCCACATGTGATCTAGTACCTCAACATAGAGAGAGAATATTAATGGTGCAAATTTCAGCTAAACCAGTATCCTTAGTGATAGTCCAAGTTTATATACCAACAGGAACTTATAGTGAAAAAGAAACAAAAAAAATTTACGAAGAAATTGATGAAGTACTAGATAAGATAAAAGGGGAAAAAATGTAATTATAATGGGAGATTAGAACGTCAGAGTAGGAGAAAGAAAAGAAGAAGTATGCGGAGAGCATAGTTTAGAGAAAAAAATGAAAGAGGGTCGATGCTAATAGAATTCTGTGAAGTATATATCTCTTTGAAAATCACGAGAAAATTAAATACACTCGGAAAGGCCCAGGAGATGAAAGAAAACATCAAATAGATAATATTATAACAAGAAGTTATGAAAATCAAATACTGGATTGTAGGACATACTGAGGAGCGGATGTAAATAGTGACCACAATTTAGTAGTAATGAAACATAGGGTTAAAAATATGAATAAGAAGAAACTAAAAACAAAATGGAATTCGGATTTATTGAAAGAGATAAAGAAAGTAGGATACCCACAAGAACAGGGGCGAATACAGAAAATAATTTCGGGAAAGGGGAGTCCGAATGAAAAATGTTAATAGCTGTAGGTCACTACTCGCATATAATGCACACTGCAGGAGCGCTACTGTACATGTTGAAAAGGTGATCATGGGTATTTTCAGTGGCGTCGTGTCTGGGTGTTCAAGGTGTTCACTGCACACCCACTTAATTTTTGTCTTACAACAAAAATCCCAGAAACAAGGAAAGATTTAAATGATTAAAATACAAAATATAACCTCAAAAAATTGAAAAATAGCCGGAATATTTTTCTTTGCGCGGTTCCTATCTTTGTCACATACTATGGGAGTCACATAGGATGTTCACTAGCAACACTGAACACTCTTGTCAGTCTTGTTGCAGTGGCGTTATCTTTGTCACATACTACTGGAATTGGGTAGGATGTTCACTAGCAACATTGCACGCTCTTGTTGGTCTTAATGCAGAGGCGTTATCTTGGTCACACTTACTATGGGAATCGCGTAGGATGTTTACTAGCAACACTGCACACTCTCGTTGGTCTTGTTGCAGTGGCGTTATCTTTGTCACATACTATGGGAATTGTGTAGGATGTTCATTAGCAACATTGCACACTCTTGTTAGTCTTAATACAGCGGCGTTATCTTTGTCACACTTACTAAGGGAATTGCGTAGGATGTTCACCAGCAACATTTCACACTCTCGTTGGTCTTAATGCAGTGGTGTTATCTTTGTCACGCTTACTATGGGGATTGCGTAGGATATTCACTAGCAACACGGCCTTGTTGTAGTGGCGTTTGCAATGAAGACCACAATGAGTGAAGCGGATACTTTGTTAATTTAAATGGCAGGGTGTTCACCAGCAAAAATGAACGTTCTGGAAGCGCATGCGCATGCTATGTGGTGAGTTGGTGGAGGCAACTTCATTCTTCATTGACACTCATTATTTATACATACTGTGATACTGATCATAAGCTTTTGATACTACTGATTTTTTGTGGTGGGGAGCGGATAGGGAGGGCGCAGACCCGCCAGTTGAACACCTGGGAAAGAGCACTACGCGACGCCACTGGGTATTTTACCTAACAATATGTACAAAGATAAATGAGAAATATCATCCGAAATATAATTTTTTTTATTAAAAAAACCGAAAAGAACAAAAACTTTTCATTCTGTTATTTTCTTTCTGTAGAGTTCTATTTTGAAATTCTTGGAGAACATTTTTTGCCACTTTTCGCACACGATTACCTTTTCAACCAAATTCACCAATCAGCAAGCCGCATTTCATTTTGCCAGTAGAGAACGCACCCTTCAATTTTATACGCGTGTAGACAGATTTAGGTATTTGGGGTGGGGGTGGGGGGTCCGGACCTCCAAAACCCTCCTGTATCCGCTACTGAAAAAGAAATAACGAAAAAACTTTGTAAACTACAGGAAGAAAATGATACTGAAGGGTGAAAAAAGAAATAAATGGCAGCAAGGACGAAATAAGGTACTCAAATACTAAAAGAAGAAAACCATGAATAGAAAATGAGATACTAGAAGAAAGTATAAACAAGTCAACGATAGAGAAAGTAAGGACAAATACAAGGCTTCAAGAAATCAAATGAGGAGTTATCTGTCAAAAGGGCCCCTGACGAATAGGAATCCTATTTGTCAGGGACCCTTTTGACAGATAACTCCTCAAATAAAAACAGAATATAAGAAGGATAAAGAAAATGGGCTAATCAGAATTGTGAGGAAATCGAGAAGCAAATGAAATTAAGAAAAACCGATGAGGCATAAAATAGAATAAAAATTTATTTTGGAGCAAGAAGAAAGAGAGAAAATAATGTAACGGATGAAGAAGGAAAATTATTAAACGATGGGTTAGGTATGTTGAAAAACTTTATCAGAATGGAGCAGGTATAAGTAAATAGATGGAAAGAGGAGATAGCGTGGCCGACGCTTTTAGCCGTTAGCCGATCGATTTTAGCCCAAAATTTGCTAGTCATTAGCTAGCTAATGAAATCATGTTAGCAATTAGCTTAGTTGTTAGCTATTAAAATTCCATATGCAAACAGTTTTTTTTTGTTTTTTTTTTTAATCACAGAAAACAAGAGAAAAGGGTCAATCGCCCCCTCAACAAGAATAACTCTTTTCTCGAACACCATGCCAATGCCAGTCATTAGTCGTATCCGTATATTTTCACTTTTATTGAATTTAGTTTAGTTTTTCATCTTTATCTTGTAACTCACCATTTTTTGAAAAATTTTCTATCCGAACTGTTCAAACCAATACAAAATGTTTTGATTATTTGTAATATTAACTCAGCAATTATTCTCCATTGAATATTCCAGCTAAGAATTTTACCAATTTTTCTTTGCTAATGCGATTAGCCGGGCATTTGAATGGCTTTAAAAAAACTGCAAAATGATACCCATATTGATGTTTTTAGTCTTTAGCTAGCCAATAAGACCACATTAGCCGTTCGCTGTAGCCGAAGTGAATCGTTTGGAAACGTTAGCTTTTAGCTAAGTTTTTGGCCCTTCCGACTGGCTAAGCAGCCCTGATATTTTGATATCAGAATCTGATAAAGAAATGGAAGCAAGTACAGCAGACGGAGTCGATGAAATTGCTAGTGAGTTTAAGAATGCAGAAGTAACTTTATGGAAAGTAAGGCAAAGAATGAGCTGTGAGGAGCACTTCATTTCAACTCACAACTAAAAGATAAAAGTAGAAACTCGATTCAACTCATCAAACATGGGCAAAACTTTTTTTTTTTTTTTTCAATGTATCTACTCTGCAACTCGACTTGTTCAGAAAGTTGACTATTCATACGTTCAGCTCTTATGTCTGAGTTACTGAAGCTCAACTCATCAACTTATTTAGTGAATCGATAAGTAAACTCCAAGTCAACGAGCCCAACTCATAAACTCGTTTTATTATGAGATGAAACGTAATTCAACTCATTAGATGCGCGCGCATGCTTACAACCCTTTTAAAATTAGTCCAACTATTCACTACCTGACTCTTTCTACGAGAGTTGACAACTCATCAGGTCAGAAGTATATGAACTTCAAGATGCGTCAACTCGTGAGTTGTTAAAATCTCATTTTCAAAAAATTGTTGACTCATTAACTTTTATGAAGAACTGATAAGTTAATGGTTTGATAATAGGATCTGTGGCGGATGAAGAAAATTAGAAAGCGAAATCTTGTTGATTCACACAAGTTATTTTCCATTCATTCCACTATTTTTGAGTCTAATGCTCAGTAAAAGAGTTAATATTTTAATATGAAATGATTCATTTTCAAAATGGATCAACTCGAACAACTAATTGTTAGACTAAGTTAAACACTCAAACTCAACTCATTTCAAAAATGAATTGACTCCAAATGAATTCAGAGCCACCTCATCGATTTAAACAAATGACGAGTTGCCAGAAATGGGCGAAATCATTAATCTAATAATCTAAGACTTCAGCAGATCATTTAAAAATTGAAAAAGATCACGGTCTCAGGTCACAAGATGAATTTGAAAAAAAAATAAATAAAAAAATTAGGTTGTGAAAAAGATTAGCTCATGATTTCGTCCAGTTTTTTGATTTTCAATTATTTCAGAAAGAAAAGATCAAGATCATTCAGATCACTAATATGATACTTTGCTGAATTTAGATAATGGATCTTTCGATCTAACGATATGATCTTGTCTATCACTACGATTTGCTGACCACGTCGGCAACACATTCCTGAAATGAGTTAACTCATTGCATTTAATTGCTGACATAGCAGAAATGAATCAACTCAAAAGTTAAGCCACCAGCTTTAAATGTGTTTTGCACAGTTTTAACCGAAATTTTTGAAATTTTTAAAGTGGATACATACGCTACACAACGCTCTGAGGTCCGCATCTCTATAACGAAATGGTATATTCGATATATACAGTCTTTTTGGCGAACTATTTTCATTATTAGCATCTTCTGAGTCTTCTGATTTCGCTGGCAATTGATTAGTCACAGGGGACTGCTGTGAAGGTTGTTGCGGCACAGGAGATGAAATCCCGTTGACGCTGGCGGTATTTGTTGATTGTTCATTATCAACTGGTTTTTGAGTATCTTTGTCTTCGTTATCTTTCTGTACATGAAAGTGTCAAACATTAGAAACATCAAATTTATACATGTATAGAGAAAATATGGTTCACTATTATGAAAATAAGAAAGATAAAAATCTGTCAACGAATTCTGATTGAAGTACATTCTGATAAACTTCAAGATAACAGCGTTTGCCTTGAATAACGCATAACACGTTTAACGACCTTTGCATAAGACTAAAGTACAGTCAAAATGCCAGTGAAATACGAACCTCCGATAACGCGGTAACGTCATTACTCGTGGCGTTGGATTCTGAATTTAAATTAAACGAAGGTTCACTAAGAGATTCGATTTTCACTCCTCCATTCACAACCGTGTTGGCCGTAGGCGTGGAAGCAAATGATAAGGGCGTCATCTGAAGAGCGGTCAATTCTTCTTTAATTAGAGAGGTAGTATTACTAATAAGCAAATTGTTGTTTCCATTTTGTTCTGGAGGAAGAGCGACTTTGAAATTGGCCAGATTCTCGCCGAAGCCAGCAGGCAACGACGAGAACATCTGTCCGGAAGGAGTCATCATCATTTGTGCGGCAGCTGAGTTGTTGAAGCCATTCGGGAGGGAAGCAAATGCCGTTGCTGGGACTGTCGGCGTCATTTGGGTAGTTGCGGTTGTTCCATATGGATTGTTTAACAGGCCAGCAGCTTGAACGACCTGCTGTAAACGAGAAAACACATTTCATTAGCCATATGCTACAATACGAAATAATAGGTCTACTCAATAGATTAAAAACTTGCCGGGTAGTAAACTCCCTGTGAGGGGAGGAAAAACGCTCCCGTGCCCCACAGTTTGATGCTGTTCGGAAAACTACTTCACAATACAAATGATATTGGAGGAGTGTAACTTGCAGTGCGACCGTGAATGGACAGTTATCATTCGTTGATAAATGCTGCAAATGAAAGATAATATGAGAATATCACTACGACACTAATTAAATGTAAAATGAACCGTCAACTAAGAGATCACTTCGGAAACTGAAAGAACTGTACTACTGAAAATAGTTAGACAAAAAGAAACAATTACTGATAAATGTGTCTTTCTGCTGTACGATGTCAGCAGTACTGTAGCTTGATTACTAATTCATAATCCATCATTCAGTAACAATTGTCGAAAGTAGTTCTCGAAAAATTTATTCAATTCAATTTATAATGATAAACTGCAGCCAGATTCTATCAGAATAATAATAATTGGCAAAAAATACGACGTCAACTAAATTACCGTGATCTGCAGTCAAATAACAATTAAATAATTAACATACATGTGTGCAGTGAAGGAGACGCAGTTGACGTACCAAAATGAAAGAAACGGAAACTGATTAAACACAAAAAAATCGTTATATGTGAAAAGAATCGATAGAATCAGGGAACACACAACTAGATTCTAATGTATGGAGATTAACACTTGGAAAGATCATCATGTTACAAGCCGTCCTCAATTAATCTTGATTAACTTTAAATTAAATATATTTTAATGTTCTCGGTTGTCCACGGGTTACGAATACGAATTTACGATTGCGACTCATGCACGTAATTGTTGCTCTTTGTTGGTCCTGTAGTTGGTCCCTTTCATCGCATTCCCACTTCACTACCCCTCACTCCAAGATGAATTCTTTGAGTGTTACCCGTCAACAAGTCAGAAAAATTCGGAGTGAGTCGGCTTAATTCATATTATATGCAAAAGAATTTAAGAATTCGAAAATTTATTTGTGAAAATCAGCTAGGTATTATTGTAGGTTATTAGAATTTTAATTTTTTGCTCATCTTCTTTCTTCTTTCTTCAGTTTTCATCTTTTCATTATTAAAATTTCTGAATCATGTACATGACAGATGACACCACTGTGTATAAATATTCACAGACTCAGTGCTGCCATGTCCTAATTTGATTTTCCTTTGAATCAAGTGCCGAAGATATCAGTATCATCAGTATTCATATTCAGTATATTATTTATTATATACCATCAGTAGCCCTTAGACCATATGTGTATGGTCTAAGCAGTAGCCTCTGCACATCAGACACTGCCAAATCATCATGTCATCAAAAAAAAGAGAGAAGAATCGGTACCAAGAATCAAATCAAGACCACTAAATCAGTAGCCAAGTTTTAGCCAGAGACAACCCATAAGCCCTAAAGCCCATAATCATAAGCCATAACAGGCCATAACCCGTATACGCCACAGAACCACAATAGTCCATCGCTCCTTCCACTTTTGTGGGTCCTATGAAAGATACCTCAATAATACTGAGTTTTAGGACTTTTTTCTAGGACATTATTTTGTTAATTCCCACGGTCACGGTCCCGCTACATCCTGCAAGTAGCTTAATCTGGCAACACTGATGAGTGACAACGAACTTGATAAACAAAAACAACCCCCTTCCTTCACCGACCGACCAATTTCCCATTTAACTTTCTATTATCGAAAAAGTTTATTGAACAACAAACAAATCAAATTTATCATTATCACAAATTCGGATTTACAAAATGAGAATGAGAATTAAAGGTTAAACGAATAAGGTGAATTTATTTTATTGAATGCGCCTTTGTATTTTCACATAAGGTATCTCGTGTTGTGTAAAACTGTTCTCAAGTCGACGCCTCACCTGAACTTGATGAAAGGAATCAACGGACGAGAATTACCAATTTCAATAAGAAATGCAGAAGTATGAATTTTAGGTCTGCATTATTAGCAATACCGTCGACAATCGGCCTAAAATACATTAGATTCTTATTTGATATTCCTGCGAATTCTATATTTCCCCTTTTTTTCACCGGGTTTCTTATCAGTACTTAATTATTATAACACCGCTTAGCTTTGTCGCTGTGGTAAGTTCAAGTCTATTACGTTACCGTTTTTGGATTGCACTTTATTCCATTTTCATGAATACGGTCGATTGTAAGAACAGTGATAGCAATCTGAACAGTTCGAAAGAAATTGTTGACGATTCTGAAGATGAGAGTGAAATCGTTGAAGAAAGTCCTTGCGGTAGATGGCTGAAGCGGCGTGAAGAGGTATGTGAAACAATTTGAATACGTTTCCATTGTATATCTTCACATGCGAAGATTTACGCAAAATATGTGTTTCTGTAGGTAGATCAGCGAGATGTACCGGGCATTGATAATGCCTTCCTTGCTATGGACACTGAAGAAGGCGTGGAAGTAGTTTGGAATGAAGTCCAGTTCTCTGAGAGGAAGAACTTCAAGGCTCAAGAGGACAAAATAAGACTGGTATTTGAAAATCTGACCAAATTAACCCATCCCAACATTGTAAAATTTCATCGGTATTGGACGGATACGCACAACGATCAACCTCGAGTAAGCCTCTCATTCAATAACAGTAATATCGCTCGTTTTAAATCTGCAGGTTTACATTATTGACTATTTTTCATGACTGTAGGTCATTTTCATCACCGAATATATGTCATCAGGCTGTCTGAAGCAATTTTTGAAACGTACAAAACGTAATGTCAAAAAGTTACCGCTTCATTCATGGAGAAGATGGTGTCGACAAATATTATCGGCTCTGAGGTATCATTTCTCAACATGATAATCCGTATTCAGTTGGATTACGTTCGTGCGAATATAACCAGTTATTGTGTCTTGTTTCTAGTTACTTGCATTCTTGCTGCCCTCCTATAGTCCATGGCTACCTCACTTGCGATACCATTTTTATTCAGCACAATGGCTTAGTAAAAATCGGATCGGGTAAAAGAATTTTGAATTCATTACAAATAATTTTATCTAGTCGCCTGACCGTCAGAGATGGACAGAATTGTATTTTCCATATTCAGTTGAACTAAGTATCCGATAAATTTCCTGTAGCAGTAGTATACGAACCAATTTTGTTTTCAGTGGCTCCTGATACAATACATCACCACGTCAAGACCTGTCGTGATAAAATAAAAAACGTGCATTTCATTGCTCCGGAATACGGAGGTAATATCGAATAAAATGTGTTAAAATTATTCCGAAGTACTGTTGAGTCATTAATTTAGAATATTCTGAATAGTTGGTAGCGACGGAAGTATCGGTCCAGCTATTGATATTTATTCATTCGGTATGTGTGCTCTGGAGATGGCTGCCTTGGAGATTCATGACGAATCAGCCAGCGGCTCTGCGATAACTGCTGTTACGGAGGACAATATCAATAAAACTATCGAGTCATTGGAAGACGAGAGCTTGAAAGATTTCATCCGTAAATGTTTGTCGCACGATCCGTCCGTGAGGCCCACCGCTAGACAGTTACTTTTCTATCCCTTGCTCTTCGAAGTACATCCGTTAAAATTATTGGCTGCTCATACTCTGACACAACAGTTACCTCAAACTGGTAAGTTTGCCATCTCATTCAGTTGTAGGATGTTGAATTTAATCCTCTCGTGTATTTAGTGTTACTGATTTATGCTGCAGCTAACATCCCTGCAATTATAACTGAAAGAATGCAGAAAAGGTATTCCAGTTCTGAAAATGAATTTGCTCTGATGAAACATGATTCAAGTTCGAATAAACCGGACACTGTGATAACGTACGGTGAATTAACCATGTCCGAGAAACTGGAGAAGTTTGTTGAAGACGTGAAGTGAGTGAACTGTTTTTGATCTGTAAGCAGTTTTGTATTCTGTTGGGACTACAACGCCTAATATCGATGCTTTAGGAATGGAGTGTATCCTTTGACCGCCTATGATACGAATGGACAAAATCCGATTCCTGTTTCCACAATTTCGAATCAAGATATGCGTGCCCTATCACCTGAGCGTAAAAATCCAGAAAATTCCTCAAGTGATTCGCAGAATGCCTCTTCGACGATGCAGCCGAAAGACAGAGAAACTAGAAAAGTTATCAATATGATGTGCAACGTGAAACCAAAGGAGAATAATGGAGAGACTGAGTTAACGGTATCTGTTCTCTTGATGTGGTGTGTTTTCGCTTTCGAGATATCGTACATACTCTAATTCAATGTTACATCGATGCAGATTACCATTCTATTACGGATGGAAGATAAAATGAACAGGCAACTGACGTGCTCATTGAATGAAACCGACACCGCAGAAACGTTGGTGCAGGAATTAATTTTCTACGGTTTTATTAATGATGTACGTTCGATTTGTTTGTACTTCATACCGAGACATAATTTTATGAGCTTATTTCATAAATTTATGTTCTATTTTCAGAGTGATAGAACTCGAGTATTGCTTTTAATTGAAGAAACCTTGCGGGGATGCTACCCAGCCATCGATGAACACGATGAAACTGAGGAAGAGATCGAATCTGAACAGCTTCCCAATTCGTCTACAGCAATATCATCTTCATCGTCTACGCCATCGTCTGTCACGTCAGCTTCGATATTCATTCCCGAGCCCACAGTTAGTTGAACCATCGTTAGTTTTCTTGATTGATATGCCTTGCCATACTCACTTGGTAGCATTAAGAGATATTTTAAGGCGTCAAACCAAAATCTTTGTTGATGTCATTGGCTGTGGAATTTGAAGCTTTTACGATGGACTTATGCTCGCTTTTCTACCTCGTAAATTACCGAGTACACAAATGAAAATCAAGGGCTTCAAGTTTAATGAAAAGCGTTTTGTTACCGTGTAATAAGTCAATATTATAAATGTCGGTAATGTACGTACACACATGTAGTACGTACTTTAATAAAACTGAATAAGATTTAATTAAACTGTACCTAATCATAAACTATAAGGAACCCAGTGTTTTTCGCTTACATTTTAAAAACTATTTATTTATTTATTTTTAAAAATTAAGTGAACGTAAGTTTCTCTATGTTGCCCTGCTATAATGGTTCAAAATCAACCCTTCAAGAATTGTTTAGGTATTTCAATTAGTTTTTGCAGCTGAATTGATTTTACAATCATGATCTTATTTCTCATTCAAGTATTTCGTTTGTATTATTTGCATTTTGATATGATACCATGTTCAGTATTTTCGTATTTTTTCATTCAGGCCTTAATGGACATTGTAAGGAAACATTATTCATAACCGATCAATTGAAATACATCATTTGAGAGGTAGCTGATATTCGAATATAGTGATCAGTGACTTATCTAGTTATTATCTTAGATTGGAGAAATCCTTTTATTAAGACTACTACGTACGATTCTTATTAGGTTTTCGAGTAATAACAATATTTTCACAAGTATTAGTGGCAGTATTCGTCACCAAGCCATTTGCTTGCCACTGGCTTCGTAAAATGAGCCACTTTGTTCAGGTGTGACATTCTGTATGAAATTCAGTATATTTGTGACCGAAGTTTCCACGGACATGGGAGCATTGGCTCCTCCCATGTCGGTTTTCACCCATCCTGGATGCAAACTCACCGCAATGATATTGTCAGCTTTCAAGTCCACACTCATGGATTTAGTTGCTGCGTTTAGAGCTGCCTAGAAATGAAAAACAGATCTAATTTTGCCGAATTCATTCTTTCGGTTTAACCTTAATCGACCAATTTTGAAACGAAAATTCCAGCTTCAGTTATCGGAATTAGTATTTTCTTGTCTTCGTAATAATTATACGTACTTTACTTGTTCGATAAGGGTAAAAACCTCCGGTTGTGTTCTCTTGCATGGAACCAAGTACAGAACTCATGTTTACAACAATACCACTGCTACCGTTTTGATTTTGACCTTTTTTCAGTAATGGAACTAAGGCCTGAAAATGAAGTTGTAACTGATGTGATTGAGCATATTTTCCAACGCAAAAAAAAAAAAAAATTGAACAAAAATTACTTTAGTTAACAATATTGGGGCGATTGTGTTTATACGGAAGTGGTTGATCAGGTCATCAGGTTTCACCAATTGAAGTCTCGTAAATTTCGAAGAGATACCTGCGTTATTGACAAGAACATCAAGTCCTTGACCACTCAGATTCGCAGATACTTCTTTTGCTATTTTATTTATATCGGCTTCTTCGGTTATATCTGTAAAATTAGTCGAGATACATATAAAATCATTTTAGGAAGATTAATGTCGCGGTACATTTGATTTTTTTATCTCATTGAAACCTACCGGCTTGCAGGACGTAGATATTCTTATTACTTTCTTTCATGGCCATTAAGTCCTGAAAATATAAAAATAGATTATGATAAGTTAAAAATTGGATACACTTAGTTATTCAGTAGAAGGGGTCCTCAAAATGAATGATCAATCGATTAACTGGTGTATGAAGAGCTAATAGCTTAATTTCGAAACTGAACGTCGTATTTTGAACGCCTGCTGATTGGTAAAGCTGGGACCTGAAAAGAGAGGCATTAAATTGGTCGGCCTTATTCAACATACCGACCCTGCCATGTATAGTAATTCTATCCCCTTCCTCCTCCTTCATTAATGGAAATTATCAATCAGATAACAATAATAATATTTCTGAAAGAGCGAAGAAAATGCTCCATGTCTCGTACTGAAATTTACCTATATTCTCTCGCATTTATGACTTTCTAAACACTTGGAAAAAAAAAAAAAAAAAAAGCTTAGGGAAATTGCTTTACCCAAGGCCTCAAACAAGTCAGCTAAATAACTGCTTTCAGCATGAGCACCAACAACTTTTCAAGAGTAGGAGACTGAGATTATTTCTGATTGCAAATTTGTGTAGCATGGCTCCGTCCTTTCTACCTTCCACAAGTAGTTTTCAGTTTCTTTTTTGTTTTTGTTGTTTTTTTTAGGTGGGGGGGCAGCTATTAGTACATTTGGGAAGGCTAAAACCCAGTCTATGGCTGCTATTACTGAATTTATGTTACTTCATATAAGAATTCTGACAAAATGTTGCAGTTAGCACGGGCGGGGGGAGTTGCAGGAACACTATTTCAATTACCATCTTCAGGAATATCTCACGAGATAATGTCTTTCGAAAAATATTTCTGAAAAACTTCTCGATGATACGCGACATTAGAAAAAATACCATCGAGAACTACTCAGTCCTTTTCTTCCCGAGCCTCTCCTGGAAAAGAGAGGGCTAGATACCATGTGATTTTCATTATGACCTTAAGAATGATTATCTTTAACGTTGGGACTATCACCTTTTAGCTCCGTGATAGCACAGAGATACCTGATTACCAGTCAACTACCAACAAGCAATATGATTCTGATTTCTCAAAGATTACCTAGGGTTGTTTATTGAAGAATCTATTAATTTCGGCATGACACTATTGTTCAAGCACAGATGGAGAACACGTCATCCTCGTATCGACTGTGTTTCAAGGGATACAGAACATCATGATAGCCACACCGAAGTATCATATTGCGCATATTATAGACATAATGCATATACCTACCCATAAGCGCAAATAGACGACCTTGAGTGGAGGGGGGAGGGGCTCATGGAGAGCTGACATATCAAAATAATAATTAAAATTTCGTGCTAACAGGATGAGGTATACTATACCTTTTTTTTTTTTTTTTTATCTATCCGCTTTTATTTGCACCTATGTACTTATCGATGCTCAACACTGTGAAACCGTCTACTTCTTCCGAGGCGCCTCTTAAATAGCGACTGGCAAAAAGTGAACAGCAGCTCCGACAACTCTGACTCCGACTGTTGCAGTTTTTCGAATCGCGCCTCTGGTCAATTCATTTGGTCAAAAGCCGAGGCGACTCTGGCTCCTCTACTACGACACGTAGAACGACGGCTCCAAAGACCCACCTTAGAGTTTCTCATTGATGTACAGTAGGAGGCAGCTCTTCATTCAGGCTCCAACCTTGAGAAATGTGGAGGCTCAGAGCCACTTGGTGACTGATTTTGCAGCCTATAGTTTTCGATTTTTCAGTCTTCATTTTCAGTTACATCAATCAAATCATGTTCCTGTCATTCATGTATGTTACCAGTAAAATCAATTTATCCCTCATTTATGCCGAAGTTAGGTAAGAGGAAAATCTTAAATCACCAACTCACTACAAAGAAGAAAAGAAATGCGTATAAAAACTATGTATGTATAATATGTATGTGAATCAGTAATGTTATAAGGTTCTGTAGTTTTACACATTGGTACATCCGATTCATCATTTTGATTGCACAACGTCAATTCAAAGATGTGTCATATCTTAAGAACTTTTAACTTTTTCGAAATTTTGCGTTTATACCCTAGAATCGGGTATAACAGTTCTATTATTTCCGATTATTCATTCTAAAAATTTTCTATAAAACACCAAATAGCAAAAATTGGGAGATTTAAGAAAATTCAAAATATCATTTGATTAATTGATTCAGTAGCGTAACTAGGATGAAATTGAGGGGGGGGGGGTCCAAACTGGGGAAAAAATGAATATGGGCCATGGGTGATAGGGCAGAGTGGTAGAAGGGGGAAAGGAGCTTATTCGTACATTGAAAAAAATTTTTAGTTACCAAGACTGAGTTGATTTGCATTTATTTTATAAGTAGAGTCCTCTATTTTCATGTACAAACCGAAAATGGAAACGAAAGTTGAAAAAACTTGAGTGTATCTTGAAAAAGCAGGAAGATTTTGAAATGATTTTTTACAAACAAAATGGCGGATTGGTTGTACCTAAATTAGAGCTCTGCATACTTCGTGTAAATTCAATCGTCCACCATTTTGACTTCAATCATGTCCGTGGATGCCGAATCCGAGACTATGCGGAGCGTACCGCATAGTCAATTCGGCATCGACGGGCGCGGTTGGATTCAAAATGGCGGATGATCCTACTCCCCCTAGAGCTTTACCTATATGTATAAGTAACAACAGAGCTCTAGTAATGTTTTGAAAGACGGTATTCAGGAAATTTATTCTAAAGTTCTGAAAACTTAAAACATTCACGAAAATTTCCGTATTTCCCTTCCATATTTTCAATTTTTTTGATCTCTAGACTTTGGAGGCACCTGTAAATACTGGAAGGCCAATTTCCCAGAAATTTCAGTGACTCCGACTTTAAATTTCAGCCTGGGGGTTCAAAACAAAATTATTCGTTGACGTGGTCACTCACCAATGTTTCATTGTTTATTTATTTGAATATTCTGTTTTGAACCCTGTCTCGGCCTCTCGAAACAAATGTTGACAGGCGAAATTGGCTACTTTTCCAACACATTTTGTGGTTGACACATTCGGACTTACGTTCGACCGCACCTAGGTAGTCCTAACATTTTGTAGGCAGGCAGGATATTGTTATCAGTTTAGGGTGATCTGAGATCACCCCAAACTGATAAGAATACAATCATACAATGAAAATACTGACAGTGCTGCCAACACATGCAACTTAGGTTTAAGTCCGAATTGACATGTCAAAAATGTGACGGCTCTTGAATATCGACAAAGGAGTCGATTTTTGTATCAACTTTGTTTCAAGGGCATATTAATTTTTCAGAGGCTCGGCTCTAACTCCAGTTCTGGTCAGGAGAAATTGGGTGGCCTCACCCGATCTGTGATCTTGGCTCCAGCTCGGACTCCATAGCCCTGCCTATGTCTGAAGAAGCGTGCTTAGGCACGAAAAAGAAAAAGAAACATTGAAATACCAAGAGAAATAAAGGGAAGATGAAGATGATCATATTACACCATCTGTATGATACTCTAGGGACCAGTTTTCAACAGTAACTCGAATTGTAGGTATAAGTTTTTTGGTAAACAGGTAAGTACTTATTATGAACATTTTTTAATTGAAATCACGTTCAGTATAAATAATATCCCCGATGGGATATTTTAATCTGAATGTTTGTAGTGATGATTAATTATGCATCACGAATACCTACCCATCCAAAAGTCTATATACATATATTTAATAATGGGAAAGTCAGTTGTAGTATAGTAGGTAAGTATAACGATACACAAACAAAACATCGACGGGTACCAAGTGCGAACTACTAAGGTCATGGTTACAAAATAGGAGTAGCTAGTTTAGTTTTCATGCTATTTATCGACTATAACTTCTGTAGTACCTAACGGATTATTATCGTATGTCGAAATACATTGTAGCTCTTGAATATAGAAACAAGAATTAGTCCAACTGTGGTTCAGGCCTCAGGGTAATAAAAAAAAAAAAACAAAAAAAAAACGGGAAAATTAAGAAAAAACGAACAATAATTATACATCAGAAAACAAAGGGTTTATTGATGTTCATGCTGCAATTACACATGATCGCAGTGCCTGCCAACCTGAATTCTGACGTCAACTCCAGTCATATAGTACCTCTTTTTCTCTTCCACACTCGCGTGTTCCTTCGTTCATTATTCATACGATGAGTTGAAATATTCATGGTAATATGTAGTCGTGTAAACAGAATAATCACGTATACAGTCGTACACTGCCATGACTCATATAATAGAATCATATGGGAATATTACTGTTAATTTTGAAATAATATGAAATTCGTAGTAACATCCGAATTGTTCAGTTTATAGGTAAGCTCTGTCCTAACTTACGAAAAATTCGCTCATTCAGTGCAGCCGGTTCTGGCGCTACCATTAGTGAGGGTTCTGACTACGATTACCGGGGAGAAAATAGTGCCGGCGGACGTTACTTCTTTCTCCTTTCTCATTAAATTCGACGAAAGGAAGAATCCGCACAAAGCAGTAGAAATCCTCTATAATACTCGACGTTCGAACGTGTGAAGACATACAGAGTGAATTTATTAACATGGCTCCAATAGTGCCAGCTGGAGATGGTAAATACAATTATTTATTATTTATTTTTGTAATTTGCCTGCTGTATGTGTCGCCGCATTACTATACGTGAGAAATTCGGCTCGTAATTTAATCATTTTGTTTCGAATGGTATACTGATCAAGTATCCGGGTCACTGTCTTGTCATCAGTCAGTTCCTACTTCCCGTTTTCTGATTTTTGGATCTAGTTATTTCGTATATGATTAAAAGTGTAACTTCTCGACTTACTTGAGCCTTCTCCAGATTTCGACATGTGGCGAAAATATGATTGACGTGCGGAAACTTTTCGGACAAGTGTTTGACCAATCCGTAACCTATACCGCGATTGCAACCAGTGATTAAAATCGATTTCATTTTCGAAATTTCTGTATAATAGTGTTTTCCACTAGTAAGAACCAAGCTGGAAACCTCACTGAGCAAATTACACTTGTGACTAACGTTACTGTATTTCGATCAGTAAATCAGTGTAGTTATGAAGCAATTTCCTTCGAGCGGTTGCAAGATTTCTAAAAAGTGTTTCGGATTATGTGTTTCGTCTTTTATTTGTTATCAGTTGTAAAATGTCGGCCCACTTTTCCGCTCATTTCGTTTATAAATCAAAGTTACGCATGTTAACAGTTTCTTCAATTTTCATCGATAATTATTCACATGTAAAACGATTCTTTAGCACCGTTACACGTAAGTGAATGATGACATAGTAATTTGTGATTACTATTACTGAGCAGTTGCCGGTAATGTGATAATATTTCAGTTATGTCTGAAAATATTGAAATAGATGCGGTTCGAATGTTCACCCCGCTGGCTTTACTTGCTTACTTGACTTCCAGTCTATAATCGCTAATCGTATCATGTCTGTCTGTGATTAATGATATTTCAGTTTCTGATCTTAATCAGTGACCGGAATTTGTTCTACTGTAAGAGCTTGTAGTTCCATCGAGATAACGTTTCTTATCACTGGGATGCTGATTCTTGTTACTAATTAGATTAACGTCAAAGGCCCATCGTTATTCCAGATGAAACGTCTGTATTTTCAGAGTTACTTTGTGCAAAAGTCTCTCTCAGAATCTGCCTTTCTCAACATGAGTCATTCAAAATGACTCGATCTTCTAGCAGTCCCATGCTAGGATTCTGTGCATCGTGACAGAACTCCAGTATCTTAATTTCCTGAGTTGACCGCCTCCAGTGACGATACAAATAATTAGACGATTGCAACTTCCTCTACGTCTAGAGATAACAACATTATACAAAACTTCCCAAGCTTTGATTAGTATTGCTTGAAAAATGTTCATGATTGCACGCTACTAAAAGTATCGTATTAGGTCTCTTTTGCATAACTTGGTCTAAGTACTGGTACACGATGAAAGTTTTCTCGGTGCTATAGTCGATTAGATAATGAAAAATTTGTGATAGAAAAATGGCTGCTTTTAGAACTAGCCTGCTATCCATTCGGAATGGATAGTTCTAACAACTAGCAGTTAGAAAAATCTAGCCTCGTGTACCAGCACTAATAAAAGTTGTGGTGACTATGTGACTAATCGTGGCATCAATTTGGACAGCTGATTAGGTAAAGGGGCAAAACATAGGGGAGTCGATTTTTTGCTATGATGGACTGCGCTAACCAACATCTAATATGATCTCTTTTGGTATAGTCTGGCACTTCAGTATGGACCACTTCTTACACTGAGCCCTCTACACTCAGTTACTTTAGAAGTTCAGTCACTGCATTTAGATAGATAGATGTGATTGTGTTAGTTTTAATGACCGTATGATGATGTGGGCCCACCTGTGGAGGGGGTAGTGTACAAACAGTAGTATCGAGTTAGCGATACAAAAAAATTGAAATTCTTGAAGGATTTGCTAGAATTTTTCTACTCTGTACCTACCTACTTTGAGTTCGGAACAACTAATGTCTCGACCTATTATCAGGTTGACGGCTACACAAATCAGAAAAGCCTTGCATTGTAGTCAAAGAACCTCAGGGGCCACAAATTTCTGGCCACATACATATTTGTAAGAGGCCGTGCCATTGTCAGTTTTGTACAATGACTTGCTGAGTAATGTTGGAGTTCTTATCACGTAGCATAGTCTGCATGGCCATTGGCTCTTCTTAACCCAAGGTTCGGAGCTAGTCATAAATATGGACGTTGTTAAGCGAGACAGAACCAAGCGACATTTGTTGACAAAATGAGTTATTAGTATCGTTGGAAACAGCGTAAAAAGTAGAATTTTTCAAAACTGGGCCCCGATCCAAAAATGTGTACTCATGTTGAAAAAAACTTATCAGTAAATGCTATGTTTTATAGTTTCTACATGGTTCTTGAACTTCTAATCACGTGTTCTCAAAAAACAGATTTTTTCGCTTGGTTCTGTCTTGCTTAACGGCGTCCATAATAGTGGTTGAATCTTTTCCTGGATTCTCTTTTAGTTTTAACGTTACAGTTACACTTGCTTTGAATCCAGAGTACCAGAAGTAGATGATACCGTATAGAAGGGTAAAAGAATCAACCCATGCCGAATCGGCCTATCAAGCTGAAATTCTGCCTTGAAGGTCAGCTTTAGATATTTTCCATCCAGGTATAAGGCAATTGGTCCACGCCTCCAGAGTAGCGAGTTCTAAAACAGAAAGAGGTTATAAATCCTTGCAAAATGTTTATATTCAACATCTCAACATGAATCTTGACAATAATTGACATCATCATCGAACTCGCATTATTAAACCCTTGGAAAGATTGACCTTTACTTCGTAGCCTCTTGTCATAAACTTAGAAAGTTGACGTTTATGAATTTACGATTATGAAATAATGGTTTTATTGTTGTTTTATGACCTTTAGCTGCTGGTAAATACGATTACGATTTGGTTGTCATTGGAGGAGGCTCCGGAGGCTTAGCATGCGCAAAGGAAGCAGCTTCGTATGATAAACGGGTCCTCGTCTTCGATTATGTGACTCCTTCGCCTCATGGAACAACTTGGGGCTTGGGTGGCACTTGTGTGAACGTTGGATGCATTCCGAAGAAACTGATGCATACCGCCGCATTATTGGGCGAAGGTATCGAGGTAATTCCAGTTCTCTTGTTGACATGTATAGTATACTAGAGGGCTCAGTATGGGAAGTGATACAACATTCGGGTCAACTCCGAGACAATCTGGGTAATCAGTCAACCAACAAATTCCATTCAAATGTTACCTACTGCCAAGAATGGGCCCTCCAGTCTCTCAATATTAAGTTATGTAACTCAGTACAATAAATAGTCGAGTCGCGTTTTGTTTAGCCTAGTCTGTCAGTACGTCTTACATTCAAGTTTCGCATAAAACTAATGATTAAACTAAATAATGAAATGCGACTTGACCATTTGTTGCTTTGAGCCACCCAGTGGTGCACTGAAAGACTACATAAGTTCATGTGTCCTTTCATGGAGTTAGGTACAATTCGACTGATGGTCGGTTGATAGGTTAATTGATTGATTGATTATCTGAATTTTGTTGGAGTTAAGCCTGCTAAACTGAATTGGATTTGCAAACCTTTGCTAGATTAACGGGATTATGAGTCTTGTGTGTTCAGTACCTCTTGTCGGTGCATCTAAAATTTTCAGTGTGGCTGTTGAGACCGAAGTAAGAATAGATACCATGAAATTATGAATGAGAATGAGGAGCACGTTTCATCTTTTAATCAACAATATCTCGTGTAGGTACTTTTTTAAAATATAATGCAGTGGAACAATGTGCTACCAAAATACTCATATGACGTAGTGCCTTGTTGCATTTGCCAGTAATTCTGTCAGGTTTCAATCTTTCAATGAACAGTTTTTCGATTATTTAGTGTAGGAAATTACTGTTTTTCCAGTATTCGATCATAGTGCCGTTCGTCTCTTTCCTTCTAAATAATTATTCACGGTTTTATTGTACGCCTCACGTATTGTATCAGGTGTTCCAGTGAACCCAATAACTTGACATTCACCGTTTAAAATTATCGTATCCGAACCTTGACGAACTTGTATTTGAAACAGGCGACTGGAATGCGAGTTTCAGATCGTCTCTGATTCATCATCGCATTCCTGTTGCATATTTGACATAATGATGTTGATGTTTAGATGTCTTTAAATAGATTGCCTAAATAATTAGTAGCATTAAAAAAAAATGTAAACCACGTTCCTTAATTACTTCTTCAAGTAAATTGAAATATTGTTTATGTTTTGACTTTATTATACCGGGTGATTCCAAAAATAAGTACACCCACTGCCATTCAAGGTAATTACTGTGGAGAGTATCCTTGTCTTTCTAAATCCTCCGGTATTATGAAGCAGCTTAATGTGAAAATTTGGCTTTGGTTTCTTTCGATTAGGTTTTATGATTTTTCTCCAATATTGTTGAAAATCTTAACGTCAGTTTGAGGGCATAAGTCACTTCTGTTGCTATTTTTCTTCGTTACAGCATGCTGCTGCATTTGGCTGGGAGATACCGAATCCCGAACAGATACAGTGTAACTGGTCGAAGCTTGTGTCAGCCGTCCAAGATCATATTAAATCGGTTAACTGGACCACCAAAGTTGGCCTGAGGTCGGCGTAAGTATTATGCCATTATATTCGATTGATGTTGATAACTCAACTCGATTTCGGGATTCCGTTTGACTTGAATTTGAAAGTCCTGGTTTGTAAATTGCTATCATTTAAATGGTATTGTTTTGGTAATAAATAGCTGGCTTGGCTTACCAGAATGCTATCATACTAAAAATGCTAGTTAGCCATTGGACCGTCTTAGCCCTGTACCAAAAGACCCTGCCAAAAGTGTATTTCACTCTCAGATTATGAATTTGATAAAATGAGCTGCAATGGTTTTGCATAACGGCTGCGGATCTCAGTCCGTCATTTAAGTCAAAAAATCGAAACTGACTATAGTCCGTTCCAGATAAGAGTATCAAAAACCTACAGAAAATGCGGTATCAGTAGGGTGAAGGGAAGCGCAAAATTCACACTGAGCGCGTCAGCAGTAGAACGCTGCTCGTCTCTCATTGGTCGTAAAAACGATGCGCCGACACTCAACGTTGTGGTCACCCCGGAGGTTTTTGATACTCTTTTATCTGGAACGGACTATATGGTTGTTTTCACGATTAGGGTTTCTGTTGTAAGTATGCATTGTTTGTTCCTTTCATTCTGTGGGTTTCGGCTTACCCATCGTATGAGTAAAGTTGTTAGCCAAAAACTGAAATCGAACTCGATGTTGGCAAGATGACGGTGGAAGCTTGTGCCCGTAGGTTTTACAACCTCTTCATCTTGTTCAGTAGTACGATATTCCTCTGCATCAAATCATCTTTGTATGAATTTTCCTCAGAGAAGGTCTCATTTGCGTGGACTAGTTGAGATAATTGTGAATTTACTCTTGTGTTTTTGTCTCCAACTGTTTCTCGATCTGGGACATGATGACTCATTAATTTCAAATCTATAGAACATGGATCTAGTCTGAATTTAGTACAAAATTTCGTTTCATTGTTTGGTAACGGATATATTTGACATAACTAGCTCTTCACCTGCTACAACCTTTTGTGCTCTGAAGATTATTTAAGTTTACGGAATCTCAAGATGCCTACTAAAAGTAAGTTTCTAAGCAGAAGAATTCTAATGGTTCCATCGTGTTTCAGAAAAGTACAATATGAAAACGCAGAAGCCAAATTCGTAGACGAGCACACTTTAATAGGCAAGAAGAAAAATGGTACCGAAATCAAGGTCACGGCGGACAATATTGTGATAGCGGTTGGAGGTCGCCCTCAGTATTCCGATTTTCCAGGAGCTGAACATTGCATCACTAGCGATGATATTTTCTCCTTACAACGACCTCCTGGCAAAACGCTGGTCATCGGCGCTGGATGTATCCTTTTAAACCACCTCATTTCACGTCCAGAGATCTTGCATACTCTTACTTTTGTAGGGGCTGAGTTATGGTCAAATTTTGAAAAGTTTCTTCTTTGAATTTGTTTTTCTTTTCATGATCTTTAATTTCACTGTCATCTTCCGTCGATATGCGTCACAGTTCAGGGAATATGGCCAAAATGTTCTATTATTACCTACTGGTACCATTTTTCTGTCTTTCTCCAGTCTTGAAAAGAAGAAAAAAAATTTCAGAGATAGAAAACTTTTCAAAATTTGACCATAGTCCAGCACCTTCAAAAGCAAGGGTATGCAAACGTATCTACATATTTCCAGGGTATGTTGCCTACTTACCAGGTGGAAGGCGTCGTTGCAAAAGAGACACCCTGTGTATATAATTATGCGAGTCCATTGATTCTATCTTCTCCTATGGTGCTTCTCAAATATGTCTTCGAACACCGTAATGTTGAAAAAGAGCGCTCACTCGTGCTTGTTGTTAGAGGCAAAGATATTAAAATTTTCAATAGTTTGTAAATGTACGGGAATATTTCTCGGTTGCAAAATTCAATGTATGTATAAGTGGATTGCACTTGATTTCTCTACCACTACTATGAGCTAAAATCGGTCTGACGTGTCTGTACCAAAGAGATCTACTGCAATTTCAAGGGCAATCTAGGTCATCTTTATAGAAATCTCATACATTTTTCATGTCATTGATATCTTAATCTGTGCACTTCTCACTTTGGTTTAGATTTAGAAGAACAATGAAGGTTTTCAGAATTGAGGAATGATTAATGAAGCGTTCTTCTAATTCATTATTCATACATTCCTAAAAGGGTATGAAGATTGTTATTGTATAAAATTCTTCAGGAGTTGATGCATTGGTTGGGTGAATCCTGGATGTCGTACATTATTCTTTTTTCCAGAGTGCAATTCTTCAAGTCTCTTTAACCTGGGGGGGGGGGTTAACCCCAAAAACCCTTATGCTCCTACGCCACTAGGCTGATGTACTTCGTTTTCCGATTAGGAAAACTAATTTGGCTTTCCATCGAGAAAGAAAGTGTTGGACCGTTGCTCGGCTTCTCTATCGAATCTGACGAATGTAAATAAGTTTTACAATCTTCCCCTTAAAAACCCTATTTTTCCCAAGTTTTCATTTTGTAACCGTTCCATATTCTTAGAAATGGCACTAATAAATCGTACACAGTTATCATACGGTCATAAATTTTCAATATATTGAAATTTAAATTACTACCGTATTTATAAACCAGTGAATGAGAAAAATAGTAGAAAAAAAAAGAAGAATTAAAACATGTGGTTTCTGGGGGGACCAGCTGTACTATCCCGTTGATTCTTTAAAAACGACGAATCATTGGCTGAAACCGCAGTTAAAACACTGACCCCAGGGGAAGCCAGCAGTGTGTCGAAAATTTAATGAAAGTTAAGCCAACGAAGAAGGCGATTTATCTTTATTCGTCTATGTCAGCGCCTTGGGTCGATTTATGTCATAAAGTCTTCTGATAAATTCAAAATGCAAGCGCAGTAAAACATCCTTAACGCGTATATAAAGATATTGGACTCGAGTGCGGAGGTTTTCTGCAGAAATTGGGTTTCAACACTACTGTAATGATACGTTCAGTGCCGTTAAGAGGTTTCGACCAACAAATGGCGTCAATAGTGGTCAAAGAAATGCAAGAAAATACCAAAGTGAAGTTTTTGTTCAAATGTATTCCTCAGTCCGTTACGAAACAAGCAAACGGCAAGTTACTAGCCCGCTGGCGCTTCGTTGAGGTAATAAATCAGTGAGAGTAAACTGTGAGCCGATTAGAGTCCGTTTCCAACGACTGGGTTTCCAGTCAGAAATGGATGTTCATTTTAACTTTTCATTTTTAATGCTTGCACTGAATTCACAGGCAGACGAAAATGATGTAGAGGCCTACGGTGAAGAAGAATTCGATACCGTACTCCTGGCCATCGGCAGACAAGCCCTGACCGAAGAAGTTGCAGTGAAAGAGGCAGGAGTTCACTATAATCCTCGTAATAAGAAAATTTTCTCAGAAAATGAACAAACGAACGTACCTAATATTTATGCAGTTGGTGATGTTCTGGAGGTACTGTATACGTAATCTTAATATCATTTCCACTTTTTTGAGGCCGATCGAATGGTGTATAAATATTGACTTTTCGTTATGTCTTTTTAGGGCAGGCCCGAGCTTACTCCGGTAGCTATACAAGCTGGTAAATTACTGGCAGCAAGACTGTTTAACAATGGTAAGAAAATGATGGATTACGACAACATTGCCACTACTGTATTCACTCCTCTCGAATATGGCTGTGTCGGGCTGAGCGAAGAAGTAGCCATCAAACGTTATGGTGAAGACAATATTGAGGTATGGTTTCTTCTCAAGTATCTTATGTGACGGTAACTGTACCGTATCTTCCATGAATGTCCACGAATTGGTTGTTAGTAATCATGAGTTGTTCATCTTCATAGGTCTATCACACGTTCTATAAACCTACCGAGTTCTTTGTTCCAAGCAAGAAACCCGATAATTGCTATCTGAAAGTTATACTTATGCGAGAGATGCCGCGGATCGTCCTAGGAATGCATTTTGTTGGTCCGAACGCGGGTGAAGTTATCCAAGGCTACGCTGCTGCTCTGAAGTAAGCTATCTATAAATTTTCAGGCGAAATTTTTAAAAGCAAACGTCGAGTATCCGTGAGCCAAATATTACATGTTACACTGTCTATGCCTTGAGTGCTACAAATAAGAAGCTGTCATTGAACATCTGAGCTTGCTTCTATTATTCCCAGTCAACTAACCCCTTAGGAAATGGATACACTTATGAACTGAAACTTCATGTTCGTCTATTTTGCTATACCAATCACGTCGAAGTGACCAATTTATCTCATGAGATTGTGGCCAATATACTTTATACCATTTAGGTCATATGTAGGTGAAAAAGTTGTGTGGATAAAGTAAGGAATCATGAGTTGTTTCATTATTGTAATATCCGGTAGCATATGCAGTGTGTTGATAGTCAAAAATCGGTGCTTGTAACCTGTTCGTATCGATGTTTTGATTAATTTGTGACATTATAATTTGTAGAGCCGGGCTCACTTACGATAATCTTGAAGACACCGTTGGGATCCACCCGACCGTATCCGAAGAGTTTACTCGACTTTCAGTAACAAAAAGATCAAAGAAGGATCCTCACCCGCCTTCGTGCTGTAGTTAACACGAGCGCGTTTTTCTTTTCTAAATATACATAATACGTGCACAAATAAACAAGTGTATCGAGTAAGTAATCATACTTCGTTACCAGAATTTAATTTTCGGGGACATAAAATTTACAACCAGTTAAGGAATCGTGGATCATTAACATTTACTTTTTGTTATAATTAACTTGAAGTTGAAAAATTTGAGGTTTTATAAAGTTTTAAACTTAATATTGAGAATATATCATTTCTTCAATCATTGTTTGCACTCGAGATACGTATTTAATATTGGTGTCATTGAACGAGAGAAGAATAAATAATTGGTGATACTCGATGGTGCAGAATTGCTGTACACAGAAGTGGTGTAGTGATACTCGATGGTGCAGGTACACGAAAGTTGTGTTACCGATCTATGTATTTGGAATTCCAGGGTTGTGTTTCCCCTGAACCAAACACAACGAAGAATAGGTTACTGAAGAATGTAATCGCAGCGCCGATGTAAAATACCATTCTCCATTCGGTGACTGATTTCTGTGAACATTTAGAATAATGTGTAACCTCTACTTTACAGTTTCAAATTACTTTTATCGAATCGAATTGACGTATTGAAGCTGTTATCTTTACACTCTCTTTTGAGGAAACAACTCGCTGCAATTTTTATTCGACGGCATCACCTTTTATAATCGTGACCTCATATATAATTGTCATACGTCAGTCACTAGATGGCAACTCCATAAAACGTGAAACACTTGAACTAATTAAAATTAAATTTAGCTCGAGTTACGAGTACGTCTTATCAACTGAGATTATAAATCGTCCATAAAAGTAATTTTTCTAATTGAAAGACGAACCATGTCATGCACAGTGTATGCTACTATCAGAGGCGCTCCTAGTCCTCCAGTTGCCGCCATACCATTCGACATGCCCATTAAGATTCCCGCGTAATTTGGCGTTAAATCCATGTGATTAATGTTGAAGCCGACGTTGACACAGCAACCTATCGTTACGGCGCATACGTATAATATTAACGCGGCTGTAGTGTCATCGTCTAAATAACCGAGAATTATGAGACTGATGGTTGCTCCCCACATTCCTAGAAAAAATTTGATGTTATGTCGATGAAAATAAGGAATTTTGGTTGTGTAGGAATAGTAAGTGAAGTTTAATACCCACGTACCAATAGAATTCCATATTTTCCGGGATACCGTAATAGACGTGATGTTACGTTTGTTGAAATTATCAGCAATATACATGACGGGAAATTGCAGAAGCCACATGCATAAGTAGGGTAATGCAGACAGTTGGCCATCCTGCAAATTACTTGACTTTTATTGTAGGTCATGTGTTCTTCATAAAAAAAGACGTCCTTCAAGGTGACCACGAACCGTTTTAATGTTGAAACCCAGAATAGAATTGATAAATGTAGGCATTTCCGACAGTAAAAGCCAAAATCCCCAGTTATGTCCGGTATGCGCGACTACGATGGCCCAAACATGCCAGCTCGTGAGTATGGCTTTCCATGGTATCATCTTCGGCTCCTGAACTCAAGATACGAAAAAATTATTAGGAATTGTTCTTATCGAAATAATTGATTTTGGATGGAGCGACCTAGTTTACTGATTAATTACAATGCCCGATGAAGAGTTCCTTTGTATTTTAAGACGAATATATGAGTATTCGGCTGGAGAGATCGTTTTGTGTTCGTCCGGATTATTGGATCCCAGAGTCCACCATAGAAAGGCCCAAATAATTCCAGTTGCTCCGCTTACGTAGAATACTGAGGGCCAGCCAAATCTAGAACTGCTCAGAAAACCGGAACCTACCAGAATTACCATGGTTCCAAATGGTATACCTAAGAGAAGATTTGAAAAATTAACAGACGATATGTAGGTTAATTTACCTGATATATCCAGGGCCATACCCAGGATCTATGTAAGGGGGTTTTGCAATTACGATGATTTTTTTTCTTGGTGAGGGTGGGGGCAGTCACAGATTCGCCCTCCTTTCCGTCTCAACCCATTGTTTTTCCCCCCGTGGTACGGCCTTGGATGTAACAGTCTATGTTAACTGAGATTATGTTGTATCTTTTTGAACATTGTCTATTACCGCTAGATAATTAACTTAACTGCTGTCTATTACACGACACAACAGTGTAAAAAACAATGGGATGAGATAATATGATTTTAGATATATTTTGAATGCTGAATACGATGGCGTTAACCATTTTTCTCGAGAACTTCTCGTTTTCCACATTCAAAATTAAATCAAATTTTTCTTGTTTTATTCCTTTTTGTCGTCCACGAATAGCAACACTGATACTGATAACAATACTGAACGCGCATAGTTGTTTGATCAGTGGTATCATCTTGATGATACTAAAATTCGCATTTAAGGTAGGAGATAAGAAAAAAATGAACTATAACCCAAAAATTAACATCGTCATTAAATTCCTCGTCGAAAATACTTATAGAATCATGATATTTCTGGTGTCATTATTTTTTTTACAAAATTTCAAATTGTTGTGTAGTGTTATGTGTTATTGCAAGATAATCATCTGAAAATTTTTAAGGTTACCACGAATTTTAGGAATACCAGACACATTCGCAACAAGCAAAAAAAAAAAAAAAAGGTTTTTCTATTTACTTTTTATTTTAATAGGTAGAAAAACATAGAAAAATTCCAAGTAAACAAGGGACACATACAAATGTTTTGTCCAAAGTTAGTACCTATATGTTTTACTGTACTGACATTCTTTGATTCTTTGATTGTCATTGTTTTCAGCTAAATGTGTGAAAAGTTTAAAGTTTTTCCGGACTTGTTTTGCAATCCCTGCCGGATCTTTCCCCTGAAGCTAAAAATCCTGACATGTCCGGGATTTTCTGGACGGATGGTAACCCTAAACTTAACTACTCTCTATTATTGCAAGATAATCAACTTAACCCCTGTCTAGTACTGCAAACTTATCATTATCAACTCAACTAATTGTTGCGCTCATCCCTTCATTTTTCTTTCCAATGCCGACACAGTAACGCATGCATGAAGTGAGTATGACAACCACAGTACAGTCCAAGGAATGCATTTTCCAGCCTATATATGGGCAGTCCTTCATACCTTCTTGCTGCTCCGGGCTCCTATGTCGGTTTGCATTTCTTTAAGAAATTGTTGAAAAAAATATCGCGGCCTACACTCGGAAGAAAACAGTGTAATGCGTCTCTTGTATAACAACTCTCGCCCTTCGCTTGAAGAGTAAACTCATTGTTGCATTTCACAATTTTCCCCCCAGTTGCGTAATTACTGTTCAATCATGTCTGCGGCCAGCCCATACAAAAGTGAACATGCATGTGGAATGTGTCACTTTTCAAGCATGAACTTATACGTGAGTACATTTTCGTCAGTTTCAAATTTCGAGAATAGCTATAATCTATCCTATCAGTAACCGATTAGATTTGGTGCGACCCCACAATTAGTTTATTGAAAAAGTAAATAATACTATATTGGTACTCAAACTAAATCAACAATGAATTCAAAGCCAAATCCAAAATTACCGCTCATTATGAAACCAACTAATTGACTTCGTTCGTTTGGTGGAGCCCATGTAGCAATAATACTATGAATTGTCGGAAACATAAATGCCTATAATCACAAATTATGCACTCTCATTATTGAAGTAATCGACCGTGTGTTAACCGTGAATACTTTAATATGATTGAAAAAATTTCTTGACCTGAAATAATCCTTGTATTCCGCGGAGTATTACCAAGTATCTCCAGTTTCCAGGACCTCCTATACTGCACACATTTTGTAGAAACACATTGGAGCCATCGTACTCGAACATTATTAAAAACGGCGTCAGACAAGAAATAATTCCATTTATCAGAAATGTCGACAGCAATAAATGCTTATTATTCACATGAGCTCCAACTACAGCCGCCGGAAAGTTCATTATTAAGTATCCAATAAAAAAAGAGCTGAGCAGGTAACTTCTAACTTCGTTGTTCCAAGTGTAAGTCTGTGATTAAAACCAGCTGGAGTAGAATACAAGGTAGTCTCAGTATATCAGCATAGATACATTTCCATTATTAATATATACGTACTGGAAAATCTCGAGACATTTTGCTAGTAGCATTTTCTTCTTCACTGATGATAGCTTCACTTACAGCGATGATTGTTACGGACAAATTAACTCGTTGTAAGTATCCACAAAAAACACACAATGCAAGTAATAAACTCTGCAAATGTCGTACACCAATACCTAAAATGAGAGAGGCAGAAATTTTTAATTTTTGTATTTTGTTGCCTGTACGATCATATTTTTAGTTATGAAATTGTTAATATATCAGGTGAAAGGGACGGCAAGCTGCGGCGTCCAAGCGGGGGTTGAAATGGTGCTCTCGTACCGCCACCGAAAAGGTGGACCCAGTTAATAAGAAAGAAAGAAAAATGACGGGGGGGGAAGAACGGTAGTAAAATAATCGAAAATGTGGATGAATTGATGGTTGTTGGGTCCTTTGGATTACAGACTGTTAACTTGTACCACTTGTCAAAGAAAAATTGCGTGTGTTACTGGTGGCAAATAAAGTAGTAACAGAGCCAATCGTTGAGCTTTTCTTTCCATTGCATTTTACAATCATTTTCTCCCTTGGTTCAACTGTACAATTTATGGTTACAGCTTATATGTTTTTTTTTTTTTTTTTTTTTTTTTGTAGGGATGGTTGAGCAATAAGCCAATATTAATAGGACTATATACGAATTAAAATAACTGTCAGCTAGTAGGTATATGATGATTGTATACACTATGGGACAAATTAATATGTTTCAGAACTGCAGACTGCTATCTCTTACATGTATCGCACGTATGTTACATCTTCACTCTCCAAAATCTCATATTAATTAAAACTAAATTTGTTTCAGTTGATAAGCGGATTAATTTTGAAGCATGAGAATACGTCGTACAATTCTTCTGTCATTTAAATTACCAATCAAGATACATTTTGAACTGAAAAAGAAAACGGCTTACATACGATTTTGTAGCATGATAAACCGGCGAGAGTAGATGAGGAACCAGTTCATAAGAATTTTTCTAAATTGTGTTTAAATGATTTGGATGAATAAATTAATTAATGTTGTCTATGCTATTCGATATGAAATCTTTTTCTTACCCACCCACAGCGGTCAATTTCGAGATTCTAGAGATGGACAAAAATACGCTTTCGAATAATTCGACGGTAACGTGAACAAGCCTCTCTCGTAAACCTGTATATATATTTTTTTTTTTCGCGAAATAATCCAACAAAAAACTGTTCTAAAAATTCATTTTATTAGTTATTGCAGTATACTGTCGTCACAGAACACGTATAGTACCAGTAAATCGTTCGGTATTGTAAAAAAAAAAATTCTCTGCCCCATTTTTTTAATAAAACAACTAAATGTGGCCGAAATTGAACTTACGAGGTTTGTTCACGTCACCGTCAAATTAATTCATACGCTAAAATCTATTTGCGGTTGAATATTATTCGAGCAAGTTGAAATTGAAAATGAAGGGGTGTGAAAAATATGTTCATTCTGCTTTCGCCAAAACCAAGACACGATTGAACATACTTTTCAATTTCCATGCTTTCAGAGTTTCGGCCAGCATTCACGATGCGTCTTGTAGCTATACTTTTCTCCATGAAACTTAATATCACTGAAAAGACATCGATCTTTTACATCACTTAATGTAGGTCCTTAATTGTTGTGGCATAATGTTCTCTCTCAGCCGCTATTTTAAGTTATCCTATGTAATAATCTCATATATTAAGTAAACCTGGATTTTCATCACACGTATCCTTGTCAACGCCAATGCCATGTCGGTGTCCATTCACACATTCCGACTTCGAATAAGTTTCTTCGGCTTTCTGTATTGAATATTTCATTTTCAATGATTTAACGAACCGACGAACGACATTTTCGCGAACACAACGTACCTACGATAACGTGCACTCTCGTCGGTTAAAACGTATAGGTATCGGTATTGGATCATATAATCTTTTTTATTGCTGGTGCGGTATAAGCACCGCGCGTATAATACATAGAGGCAATTGTCATCATTGTTACAGATAAAACTTGAAAGCAATCCCCTAAACCCGTGCCCTCCGAGCTCCTCTTCAAAACGTTTCCTATTTATAAAAGATATCTACATATGCTTATTTATAGAGGTTGAGTTGCAACTGGATCTAGAGATTAGAGAAGCTTCATCAACAATTGCCATGTGTGAGAAACAGTAGAGCAAACACCCCTACATCTTCTAACATGTTCGTTCTGTTCATGACAGCATTGAATGTGTTAAATACTGATTTCAAAATAAGAAAATATGTAGGACGGTCGCGTGTGCAAAGAACGTTTTGTCGATTGTATTAGGTACCTACCTATTAAATTTACTTTATCCGTAAGACAGAATTATATTGAATTCTCAGAAGAAACGTTTGAAAAAGTTTCTCCACTTACTATAGATAAGCATACTAAATACTTAAATTCAAACTTGAAGAAACTTTATTAATTGTCTAGGATATAAGGTTTATGATTCTTTCTATGTCTGTTCTGTAACAGTATGCCTCTTACATTCTCACTGTAAAAGCTAATAAGTTTACCACATAGAAAAAATTTTAAATTCAGGATCTCTTATTGTTTGGAAACAGCCATCCACACCATTTAAGGGGAAGCAGAGGTGGTAGGCGGGTACCTGATGCCTAATTAAAATACAAAACGTTACTTCAGTGTAGAAATGATAGTTATAAATTTATGTAGGTATATGACGCGTTCCTACCAATGCGTTTGTAGTCATTTATTGGCGCCAATTTTGCTGAATATCATATGTTGTTACATAGAGCGGGGGTTTCCTAATAAAATAGGATACGGAGAATTCGAAAATCAGCATCTCCACAAAAAGGGCCCCTACTCGATAGGGGCCCTTTTGACAGATAACTCCTCAAATACACATTTTATATAATATGTATTATTTAAATCCAACCTAGATCAGAAATCAGAACGCACCACCCAAGTTTTCCCAAAAATTCACCTGATTACCTCGTTGAAGTAGATGATTTACAACCTATTACTGGAGGTGCAAGTTTAGGTACGTATTGATAGCTTTTCCTTATGAATGAAAACAAATTTCAGAAGTATACATTTATGACTTTTTTTACTCCTCTGCACAAATGAAATTAACATCAATATACCCATTTCAAGATATTTCGTAAGAAAATCAAACGTTACTGTTGGTATTTTCGTAGTACAAATGCGGCAATAAATATTATATAGCTTGTGGTACCTAAACTATAGAAAGTATTCGAATGTATATTATTGCGGATTACGACCTAATTTGTTTATAGGCACGTAGGTATGCGGTCACAAAATAATAAAATACATTGAACTAAGTCAATAAAATCGGAATAAGCAAAGCATAATATGTCCATAGAGAAGCCACAACTGAAAAGTAAGTATTGTCAGTACCTACCTTCATGAGTACAGACGACTCGTCCAATAAAGAAAATGTGCAACTTGACAATGACAATCGCTTAGGTGACAAGCATAATATTATAACGACTCCCTATCTTTACTTGTTGGTTTTGTTTTCGATTTTACTTCGTGTTGATTATGGTAGTATGAGGTATGCGCTCGACTTCTGCTCAAAATTTACAGTGGAACGATTACCGATAAGAATTATATTATAAACCTTGTCTCCTGACGGGGGTGTTCGGAAAGGGTATCGTAACGTGTGTTTTCCAACTGACTTTTATATGCCTATACATAGTAATTAAGTACCTTTGAGAAGAGCTGCTAAAGGGTTAACATTTCAAGTACCTATACTGGAGTCTAATATTTTGTTAGGGAGGGGGGGGGGGAGAGAACTAAGCGGCTTGGCTATAACCTGCTTTTGTGAGATTTATAGCTTCATAGTTTACTAGCTTTTCCCTCGGTGCATAACTTCATGTTGGAGCCCAGTTGTATAGGCATTAGGCAGTACATTCTTTTTTTAACAGTATGAGGTTCTCGATAATTTGTTATTATTTAGATGACCGATTCCGGTAACATAAGTTCAAATAGCCGGCCAGTAGTGGGGAAGAGACTAATAAGTAACTTACCAAAATAATGCTGAAAATTCTTTCACTCGTATAATACCCCCAGCAGAACTTTCTTATTTGCCTGTATGTCCGATAACTATGATGATCTTTTATTTTATTTTCTGAACAACAAACTGTGAACCCACAAATCAAGGATGGAGGAAAGCAGAGATAAGTTACAAAGTTTTTATAATATCCCAACTCTTCCTTTTTCCAACACTATTGAGATTCTTTTTTATTGTTAAAAAGTTCGGATTTCATCAAATCAGTTTGTTTGTTCCAAATTATTTGCAAACAGACGTTTTTTCGTTTTCGGAAAGCTTCTCTGTTTTTGATTCTAATTCTTAACCGAGGCTCGGGTTTTTCAGACGACATTATAGTTAATTTGTTGTTCAATATTTTGGATCTAGAACTATATATACTTACGAAATTCCACAATGGCGTCTAATAACCCTTGATTTTTATGACACCCTGATGAAATCATTAGTTCCCATACATTGTTGTATCTTTTGTTGACACTGTTCATTCTCGAAAAAATTAACGAGTGATTCCACGAATCAATGCCAATAAAAATTACCTCATTCGACACTACAATAGGCCTCAATTACAATAAAGACACTGTGGTCTTCTGCGTATACAAATAAAGGAAAACTAAATTCTATTTGGTTTGGGTTTCTGAAGGTAAGGTCGGTTTGGTTTCTGGAGTTCTAGATTATGTGTCCTGTTTTTCCATCATGGATGCTTACAAAGCAGTGTCTCAGCACCTAGGTTAGTAGGCGAATCAAATGCAGACATGTTGGTCTACATTACTTGCATTCGCCTAAAATTAACTGAATAACAATGCGTTACCGTTCAGGGTGTCTCTTCTGATTCAGTTATAGGGGAAACCTATCTGATTATAGGTATACCAAGTTCCGTAAGACATAATACATAATAAATTAACAAACTGAATTTGAAATTCGTGATTGCAGATAGACCTTACGCACGAGCAATTTATTAAATAATATACTTACAATCACAACTAAAAATTGGAAGGAAAAAAACGGAAATTGTATAAATAATTGTCTTCTTTACAAAATCAACTCAATTGATGAAACGAACAACACAAAATACAACGCATCAACTACAATGCTGATTAAAATTCACAAATAAATAAATAAATAAAACATAAATTAATTAATTCATAAATAATACTTAAGCAGTTTATTTTGTACACGCTTTGCCTTGTCGATTTTCCATCTTCAATATAGTCACTTCTGTAAGAATTTACTCACTTGTTCTTTGTTTCTTGGCCGCCGGCAAAGCGTCTGCTTCCTGAGAATTTGAGTCCTCAGAGAACGCCAGATTTTCGGAAAATTCAGCAATTTCACCGCAACTAGTGCTGAATCCTATAAAACATATACAATAATTATAATAAATTATTCTAGGTAATTCAAGCGGCAGGAGCCAATCAATGAAATTCCTTGTCGGACTATGGGACCTTAGCTAGGCATTCTTATTAGGGGTTTAAACTTTCAAAGGCAGACGTTTTGATATTCATGTCAGAAATGATTGATTGTTCTTCATTTTCAACAACCTCATTTAAAAAGTTACTATTTACTTAGCCAGAAGACGGGGTAAAAGAGAACCTGGTTACCAGATCATATTCCCAATTCTCTGCTCTTTGGAGAATACAATACTTCCAGTAAGATCACCACTAGCCCTTTGACATGGAAATTAAATAACGATCAAGTTTTCAAATGTATACTCGAGGTGTTTCTACCAAGCAACCCGATTAGGTTACAAGTATTTGTTTTTTACTTACGTGAATTGGAATCTTCGGTAACACCAAGACTAGAATCACGATGATTTCTTTTAATTATAGTGTTTTCTTTATCTGCATACTGTTCTCTGTTATTTGCTGTATTCGATGAATGATGGTGGTGATGATGATGGTGGTGGTGATGATGGTGATGGTGATGCTGATGATGATCTTTGATTTTCTTTTTCTAAACAGAAATTCGATATTGTAAATACACAAGTCAAGAATGAATGAAGTAGATACTACTAACAACTTCTTTCCTCATAAATATTTTTCTATTGAAATAATGAAGTTCACAGTCTTTAACGTCAATTTCACAAGTAGTACTGGTATACATTAAGCACTTACTTGCTCCATGGTTGGAACCCATTTGAAAATTTTCATAGTAGTATCGCCAATAGTCACCCATTTCTTTTCCCTGGAATTATAGAAATATGAGATGAAATGAATTATCCTAACACTGAATTCATTCTGATAACAACACACATGACAAACCTAACAGAAATATCACTTCGGAACCGTTGCGGTAGAAAGTTGAAAGAGCAAAATTCTTGTTGAGCCAAATCGTTTATTATTTGGTAACCTCAGCCAAAAAGACCAATGACGTGACAGTCTTGTTTTATTGGAACTTATTCCATTATTGTACCTCTGATTCATGTAAGAATTTGATTTGAACCAAATAGGATCCCCAAAACTTCGGTAATATCCATCCTCCCTAAAAGAAGCCGACCATATTCATGAGAAAAAACAATCTAATCATTTCTCTCCCTGTGAATAACTAGCAAGTTTGTAAGTTGACAATAGCTGCTACTTCTCGAAAAATTCCATCATAGCGCATTCCAAATTTCATCAAGCTCATATGAATGAATGCTGTTTTTTCCCCCTTCAGTTGTTGAAACCAATATAACCTCTGTGGCCAAGTAATACCCTCTATATGCATTCTTATCAGTTTTACGATTTTGTTATAATTTTCATGTAATCTTGTGCATAAACTGGTAGAATTAAAAATAATTAAATAACACAGCCAGCATCTGAAATAGTTTATCACTCAAAATACAAGTCACTTATATTTTATCTCTCCTGAAAAATTTGCTTCTCAGTAGTGCACAGCAGATATTTATCAGGCCATCGATAATAATTAGTAAGTACTACCCACTCTACTTGAAACGAAGTGTTATAAGTCTTCCGTGTTTAAGATACAGATTAATGGAATCCTCTTTCCCTTAACGATAATTATGATAACTTCTATTAAAATTTCATTCTAGCTTTGGCTCTGGGGTTACACAATAATTCTAAATTGCGCTGCCTCAGAGCCAAAATATTCATGGAGGAACTCATCTAACCCTCATCCATCCACGTATACAGAAAATTTACAGTTTTCATGAACCATACGCACCATGATCGAACTTTGTCAATGTTTTGCATTCCTCGTTTGCCATCATCTTTTGCTCTGCTTCGCGTTTCTGCTCGTACTGACCTAGACATCATATTCTATTTGCCGCAACTGTTGACTCCAAAAATTTACTTCCTCATGGAAGTATGAGAACAGAGGCGACCAAAATTGCGAATAAATTCTCCAAGAATCAATCCATGAGTTGTAAATTTAAGAAGAGAAAAAAATCAGAATTCTGAAGTTGATACGAATTTAGCAAACAAACGTTCTCATCGATCGATTTCCGGATTTTGGAATTTGGAAGTAGGTATTTAAGTATACGAAATAAAAAATTTCGAAAAAAAGATTACTATTTGACTTGTTGACTTTTGGCAAAATCCTTTTTGATTTCTCTTGACTCTTGAGAATACAAAATCCCCCATCCGAAGGGTGTTCTTTTGCTTCTTTCGTTCATCTTTCCTTTAATTCAAAGATACAGTCGTAGCAGAAAAGTACCATAAAGTACTCATTATCAACGGTCCCTTTTCTTAGACTGTCCGAGTCGAATCCATTTTGGATGATGGATTATGACGTCATAAGTCATGAGGGCTGACGTAATTCTTTGTACGAGGCCGAGTCCCGACGCCAAGAGCGCTATCCACTTTCCGTCTGCTGTTGAAACCCATGCAAAGTTAATTACAGTTTTCGAATTTCATCTGAATTTTACCCGAGACAATGTAAAAATTTGAATATTTTGTGCAATATTGGTTATTACCGCACAACTATTGGCATTATTTCCTATGTAATTCCCAGGAGGTCAAAACATTGTATGTGTTCTTCAGTAATTACCGAAATATTTTGGTGTCTAATGGTCCGCTCTACATTGTAAACTATTCAATCCCTTGATACTGGTATACAGCTTTGCGATAATTGACTAGTATTAAGAATAATAAGTTCTACTCTAGTGAGGATTCACCGTTATGGGTGGGTCATGTCTCTAATTTACATCGTAATTTGCATGAATTCGACTCATGTCTGATATCCTTTCGAATGACTTTCAGTTTTCAAGTTGTGAGTCGAGATGATCATGTCGAAGACGCCATTTTATTGATCAAGGTGGGGAACCAACGTTCACGAAAATAAAAATTAGTTTTATGGTGAGTTCTATTTGCTGTAACGTGATTTTGCCAAGTTCTTTGCAGATGTAGTCGCCATCCAGACGAAACGTACGGCATATCGTAATATCAAAGCTCCGTAAGGTATTTCAAGGTATGAGTGAATACTGTTTACATACATTGCGGCTCTTTTCAGATTCGGAATGAGTTTGCTAACGATGCATCTAAATTGAATAAAAATAGCCTTAAAACTATGATCACACTATCATGTACGAATCTGGCCTGGTGGCATTGGATTGTTGATATTCTGTAGTTTGTCACCTTCTATCGTTCGTGATTCCAAAGCCGTATTCAGAACTTCTGCGTTGATAAATGATAAGACCGTGAAAGACCTCACTAAAATTAGCGTACTTTTGCATTACATGTAGAGATACAGCTCGTAACGGTAAAGCTATAACGTATACTGAGTCTGTTGGAACAATGTGAAACATTGCGTTTGACGTTTGGAATTTTGAAATCTCACAGTCAAAATTCAACGGTCCTCATTGATAATAACACATCTGTAACTTCTTTCAGTTATGAAATGCTTGCCAGCTCCAAAAACAGAGATGTCACAAGCAGCGGTGAGAACATCAGCACAGATGACGAGTTTTCAAACGACGAGTATGATACTAACACGTTCAATGAATCCGCTTCCAAGTCTCCTTTGGAAAATGAAGGTTCATTCAACACTGGTGAGTCTAAATAGGCGTCTATACAGCATTCAGTACAGTAATTAAAAGAAAGCAGCGAAAGAGAAACTGAATACTTAAGCCACATGATTTCACAATGGGCATTTGTCATATTCGAAATTATGTTAGATAAGTATTGTGTTTCTTCTAATCTTCAGAACGGGGTTACTGATTGAATCGTATATGGCAAGCTCTCACCACGAAATCGAAACAGTGAAAGTAATACGTGGAATCATGTTGAGTTATGTATTTTGATATACTCCAAGGACAACCGCCTCGTTTTCTGCCTGTTTTGTATCTTGAACTCTTCAAAAACAACGAACAATCATTGGCCTGTTGAGAAAAAACTGAGAGAGACACATGACAAACACATTAAGAAGTAGGATCTAAATAGCTGGTGGTCAGATAGCCATAAACGACAGGGTGATAGAAATATATACACGGACATGGTCAGAGACCCAGAGAGCAGGTCAACGGGCCTGATTTAAAGCTAGAGATATGTATATTTACTAAAACATAGAATGTTTCCGTCACCGATAGAAAAAAAAGGGACAGATGAATGGATAGTTGTATAGATGAAGATTCCCAGATAGCCCAGTAAGCTAGCCACAAAGACCCAGGTAGGCTGGTATTGAACTAACCAGGACAGTATGTGTACTGAACAGTCAGTGTGCAGGAAAACAGAACTGAATGCGGACTATTTCTTCTGTTGGTTATCTGACCGTGTCCCTGAGGTCAAAATCCAGGATTCGAGATTCAAGATCTTCAATTCTTGCTTCTTAATGAAAATTCGATCTCCGCCGTCAAAGAAGCAATGGATTCAGATCAAGAGTTGATTGCTATGGCTTGCTCTTTTTATACGTCCAAACGAAGTTCAAAACCGCCGGTGATCCCAGCTCTTTTAGTATGCACTCATTAAAAACAGGATTTACATAGCCGTAAAGATCTTTGCTCTCGACTCTGGTTTTATCGCCGCAGATATGTACTTGCTTGCATGTTTTCGACCTGCCTGCCTCCCAAATACCCGCCTTTCTGTCTGACCGTTTGTTCATAAGTTTACTTGTCTGTGTATTTGTTTGGCTTTTTACTCGTCTGGCTGGCGGGATAGACGATTGACCGTCTGTTCTTCTTGTGTGCCTATCTCCAAGTCTGATTGCATGTTGAGGTAGCAGATCTATCTTCGCAGTTGTCAGATTTCAGGTTAGCACCCTACTTGACATTCCTTTCGATGTAAGTGAGGAGGGCAGATCATCTAAAATGTAATACTCTGGTGTAAATTGCTAATTGAAGAACTTATTTTAGGTGCCAATGATTTCTCGGAACGATCTCCAGCCGTTTACAACGACGCTGTTTTCTCGGAACGACCTCCAGTGGCTTACAGCGATCCTGATTGCATTGCGCGTCCCGCTGAAGAATGGACTTCGCCATTCACCGTCAAGAAAAGTTGGAACTATCGAGCCATGCTGAATGATACAGCCCATCCCCGAATAAAAATCAGCTCAAAAAGTAAACCTAAGAAACCGAGGACCAAAAAGTCGCCGTGTAATCTTGGGGCTCATAAGAAGCAATTTTCTAGTCCGCACGATAATAATATCCTGAGAACGCGTTTAAAAGGTGTCACCAGCTCGAGCAGAAAAACGCTGCTGCCTAAGTCTCGTAAGAAACTCACCGTTGCCCTAATTAAAAACAAGGTCAACGGTTTGGACAAGCATTCGATGGCCGAAGATGATTTAGTTCCTACCGAGCATGGTGCAGATGCCGGACACAAAGTCGCTGGGTTACTGACAAACAATTTCGACGGCCATGCGGAAGGCGAATACGCTCAGTATCTCGAGCTGAAGCCGTCGGTGAAGTTTAAATGTTGTCGCTGTGGTATAAACGATTTCAGCTCGATGGCTTTGCTGCAAGAGCACATGGCCAGCTGTGACGGCCGGATGACCACCTCAGTTACCTCGAATCTGCTTCCCGAGTTGTCAGCGTCCGTACTCGACGCGCCGTACGCGCCCGTGGCTCGTAATTTAAAGATAAAACGTCAAGTACTGCTCTGCTCTTCGTGCGGCACCTACTATCAGCATTATAATCTGTACATACATATGCGCGATACGCATAACAAGCAGATTTGTTTATTTTGTAGAAACACTTTCCCCAGCCCCCAGCAACTCTGGGATCATTTGGTAGCCACCCATAAGTTAAACTCAGTCACCTACTCGAATGCCGCGCAAGTGCGGGACGCGTTCAAAAGTTTCTACATCACTTGTTGCACTTGTAGTTTGGTATTTTCAGACGAGGACCGGTTCGACGAGCACAAATGCGAAACCATCGAACGGACGAAAGACACGTATTGTTCCGACTGCCGGTCGCATAATGAAAATGAGCCGACTGCCGGTGACAGGCCGGCTCATGAAATGTCGCCGGTTAAAATCGAAAATGACGAATTGCGAGACAGTGCCGCTGAAGAAGAACCCGGTGAAGGAGCTGTGGAAAACGAACTCGTGTCTCGAGAGTCGACGTTAGACGTGATTGGCGTGCCCGAGGATCACACGGTCACGTCGTTAACAGACGAGGTCGACACTTCCGAGGTAGCGGCCGCGTTGGACGTCAAAGTCGACGACGTCGTTCCGGCACCCGAAGCGGTTTCGGAACCCGAACATGAGCCCGAAACGATCGAACCGCTACCGACGGAACCTGATGTGCCTCCGACGCTCCCCAGCGAAGAATCGAAGCCGGTAATCGGTAGTCCGTGCCTTAATCTTTCCGAAGACTCAAGAGATGCGGTTGAGGACGATCTGAAGATGTCGACCGATGAGAACGACAAGGCCGAAACCACCGAAAATCATGTCCCACCGATAGAAGTCGCCGACCTCTCAGCACCCGAACCAAAAGTTTCTAGTTGGCTAGCATCGGAAGATGAACCCGAAACACCGGATATTGTTCCTCCGCAGCAGTCTTCCGTGAAGGAAGATGAAGTGTTCCCACAACCGTTGACAATGGCATTGATGCTAGATGACACAGTCGCGTCATTGAGTGTGCAAGCACTTATCAAAGAATGTGTGCGAACCAGTTGCCTGTCGTGTTTGTATTGTAACAACTCGACCGTGATCGCGATTGACGGTAGTCAGCTAGCATCTCATCTTCGTTCCCAGCACAGGTACGTGCCCACCAAGCACGAGGACGACGTTCAACAAGTGATCGAGAAAATTGAGCAGGGAATCGTAGATCTCAGAGACGTATACATGAGCGTATCGTCACTCGCGTTGCCCCAATTCGACGGCATGTTCGCCTGCCTGCAGTGCTCGTTCAGCACGCCTATCTTCAAAGACTTGTGCCACCACAAACGTAAGGTACACCATAAGGTCATCTTCCCGTGTATCATGTGCAAATGCAGCTTTGGGCACTACAGCCAGCTGCTGTGCCATCTGTGCCCGGGCGTGTACTCCTCGGACACGCAGAACTCGTTGAACTACCACTGCTGCTTCTGTGACCTCGATCGCATCCCCTCCGCCTTCAGACTGATGGTACATCTACGCAAGTTCCACCAGGCGTGCGACATCTGCCTGGCGCGGCATAACGACCAGTCCGAGTTGTTTTCGCACATGATCAAGCAGCATAAAATGAATCACCTCTGCTACAAGTGCAACATCGCCTACCGCAGCCGCGACGGCATTCACGAGCATCTGTTCTGGAAGCACGGCACCGAAAGCGTGCTCTGCAAGCGGTGTCTGCAAAAGAAGTGGCCGCACGCCTACCACTTCTGCATACCGGCATCCACGTACACCTGCGAAGAGTGCAGTCGCAATTTCACCAAAGCCGTAGCGTTGACGGTGCACCGTCGGGCGCACAATGGTGACTTTCCGTTCGCCTGCGCCGAATGCGACAAGCGCTTCATATCGAAAAAGCTACTGTCTGTGCACGGCCGAGACGTGCACCATATCATGCCGGAGCCTACGGAGGCGGACGCGCAGCCGGAGACGAATGGAACGCATACTGAGAAAGTGAACGGTCTGGAGAACAGCGGCGATGAGGGCAAGAAACGGCGGAAGAAGAAACGTAAGAAGCTAAAAACTGATATCGAGAAACCATTGCTCGACGAGCTGCCGCCGTTGAATTTGTCGTCCGAAAGCGAAGACGACTCGGCCGAGGAGGAGGATGCGAAACAACCGGCTGAACCTGGACCGCTGTTGCCGCCACCATCGTCACCACCGCCACCGTCGCCGCCTAAAGAACCAGCCTGTCCGGTGTACGACTTCTTCCCACTTCCAGAAACAACCGACAGCAAAAACGAGCCCACGCCTGGCGCAACTGATACGCTTGTGCCGCCTTTGGTTGAACCGCCGCCGGCTGCCACCGAAACCGAAGCTCAAAATAATCCTCCTGCCGAGCCGGAGACGGAATCGGAGCCGGCGCCAGAACTCGAGCAGCCGGAGCCAGCGCCAGAACTCCGGCAGCCCGAATCTGAGCCAGAGCCGGAACAGAACCCGCTCGAGCGAATACGAAACTGTCTGGTAATCGAGCACTCGTACTGCATACCTGACTCGATATTCCGGTCCGAAGGACCGGACATCAGCAGTCACTCGGCGGTGGACACCTCGCTCGAGGGCGGTAAGGTAGCCTCGCCAAAGACCTGCAGGACGCGCGAAAAATCATGCAGCAAGTCGATAACGCCGCGCAAACGCAAACACGTAGGCGGCGGCGACGCCGACGGAGGTAAACGCGACTCGTCCAGCAGCGACTCGTCCAGCGATTCGGACTCGTCGAGTAGTAGTTGCGGCTCGAACTGCAGCTGCAACCAGAAGAGCAACTCGAACTGCTCGTCCAGCTCCTCTGGCTCCGAGTACTCGACGACGCCGGACAAGAAAAAGAAGAAGAAGAAGACGAAAACGACGCCTAAGGAGGAGGGAGGAGCGGACACGACGGCCACCAATGACGAGGACGAGTCACGGCGCGAGCAACTTTCGTTGCTGGAGGCGCGTGAATCCGATTTAGATACGGAAATATCGACCTCGGACGAGGACTTCTACAACGAGTACCCGTACCCAGCGGCTAAGCCAGAGCCGGACACGCCGGTAGCAGCCGTGTCGCCGGCGCCGACGACGCAGCCGCACATCACCGCCACCCGCGAAAAGACGTCGTCGCGCGACCGCAAGAACCGCGAACGCCGTCGGGCGCCCAAGATCACGATCAATCTAGGCGCCGAGCCGCAGGCCAACCGCGTCACCATGAATACGGACTTCTTGAGCGATGCGAACCGCGCCCAGTCGCAGGACACGCCGATACTGCATTCTTATACACCGGTGCCGACCAACGACGATGCCCGACCTGGCATCCACCTGAGCAAGACCGTCACGCCGACGTCCATGTACGGTACGACCTCCTCCATTCTGGGCGGCACGCTCACCTACACGAGCGTCAGCTCGCCTGCAGCCAGATCGTACGACAGTTCTGGTCGCCGGTCTAAGCGAGAGCGCACGAAGAACAAGTTCTACGGCTACTCGAGCAGCGACGAGGCGAGCGGTCACGACTCGCTCAAGCTGCCTCCCGTTAAGAAACAACGACCGCCGGCCGCGAAACGGCCGCCCAAGTCGCGGTCGGCGTTCGTCGGCATCCGCGCTAAGAAGCCGCTGATCATGCCGCCGAAGCGAGTCCATCAGTCGACGCCGGCAGCGGCGGCGGCGGCGGCGAACACGATGGCCGCTACGCATCCGTCGTTGCCGCCCCATTTGTATAGAATGCCGAGCTATATCACCCAGCAACAGCAGCAGCATCAGTCGTTGCAGCAACGACAACAGCAGCAGCAGCAGTTCAAACAGAACTACCCGGGATCGCCGTCCACGAATAGCAGCGACGACAGCGACTCCGATACTCTGGTGATAAACGAGCCGTCGATGAACTCGGAGAGGACGGTGAACAGTCACCCTCGGTTCAAACTGCCGGTGTATCCGCCCGCCGGGGCTGCTGCGAACGCGAATAATTGGCAGCGGTCGCAGATGCCGCAGCCGCAGTACCCGTCCGGTCCACCGTCGGCGTCCGGCCAGAACGACGTGTACTGCTACTGTAAGTGTCCGTATGACGAGGTCTCCGAGATGATCGCCTGCGACGGCGAGGATTGCGAAATAGAGTGGTTCCATTTCGATTGCGTTGGCATTATGGTCGCGCCCAAGGGCAAGTGGTACTGCAAAAACTGTCGGATAAAGCGCGAAGCCCAGTCTCGCAGTTATCTCTGAGCGCCGGTGCTCGAGATTCAAAATTTTTGTGTCGGTTCGTATGTTCATTCGTTTTCTTTTTTTTTTTTTTTTTTTCCTTTTCTTTGAACGATTACCGTGTCTGTGTCTTGGGCCGAGGAGGACCAACGTTCTTAGCGATGACAGACTGTACCGGGTGGTATGAACTGCAACGTCACTTGGTTGTAGTTTATAAATAAAATGGATGTTGGCTCTTCTCGACCCAAAGTATAGTGATATGGGGTTGTCCTAGTTTTGGATAGAAAAAGGAGTTGTGGTAATGAGAGGAACTAATACTATCAGATCTAAAAGAATGTCCGTAATTTAAGGAAATAAGGTCTTTGAACCAGTTAAATTCGAAATTAAAAATAGCCTCAGATTTCTAAAGAAATTGTGATAAAAATTATAGAAATTGCCTGAATTTCTGAAAATTCTCAGAGGATGTCTTGGACTTCCTCTAAATATTGAGTCTACACGAAAAGGGCCTGGTCGACATGGAGTTACAATCAGATTCATATTCCAGACGAAATTACTATCATTTTGAGTTTATTGAGAGCCTCGTAATTTTGAAACTTATGAAGAAAGACTTATGGTAAAGTTTAAAACTGAAAGAAGTGAATTTTCAGAAAACTGACGTATAGAAAAGTAAATAGAAATATGGACCTTATTTATATACCTCAACTTCTTGATGTCATGTCTCGGCAATGAAAAAAAAACATTTCAATGTGGCCAACGAATTTCATCAAAGAAATATTTGCTATTTCCTACTACATTGAAATTCAAAAATTGTTAAATTTGATGTTGAAACGAAAAATTAGCTGTGTTTCGAAAACTAGAAACTGCTGAATAGATTTTTCATGTGCTGAACGACCTATTTAGAGAAATTCATACATTTGGGTCTGGAAGCTCTGAGAGGAATGAAGAACTTGGTATACATGTATGGCCTATTCTCAAATTTGAAGGACTTGCTCGTCCTTAGAGTCCGAAAGATAGTAGATTATCACAGAACATTTGGACGATGTCGTGGCAAAAGGTCTCAGGTTATATTCGAAACCATATGATTTGTATCCGTTCGCCCCAACACCGTCCAATCGAATTTTTATTCGGAAGATTCTTCAATGGCAGGCAATATGTAGTACACTGAACATGTAATAAAACTCAAGCACCTGTTTTATTACTTATCTTAAAAGTTAACAAAACAATGTGAATTTTAAAGTGAGAATCATGAAATTTGAGTAAATTTATTAACCATAAATTTTCACGTGGGTCGTCCCTTCAGTATTCAAGATAGGCAACGCATGGCTATTATATTTTCCGTTTTACGAAGTTGACGCTGTCTGTAGCCCTACAGCCGTCTAGTGAAGGAATACATTTTACTGTGTGAGATTTCCTTCTAGAATTTCACAGTGAAAGAATTTCCCGCGTAAAATTTTACAATTTAGCAATATTTTATTAAAATTTTCAAATTTTAGTATCAAGTTTTTCTTGGACTTTCGTTGCATTGGGAAAGCAGCATGATCAGTATTTTGAAAATACAGCAAAAGTTATAGTCGCCATTTGTTACCTACCTATCTTAAATATTGAAATGCAATCGAAATAAAAATTTATGTTGTTAAAAATTTTACTCAAATTTCATGAGTCGAATTTCCAAACTCGCATTGCCTCTTCAATACTGAAGATGGTAACATTAGTTATAAAAATATTTATTACCGTTCCAATGGACTACTCATTTACCTTTCGAAAAATTTCTGAATTGAAATTCGCTAAAATTCGCAATCACATTCACTGTGAAAATTTACCATTTTCCAAACCTTGGAGGCTTGTAGTCCCTTCAATTTTGAGAATATGTATGTATGTATAATAACTTGGCAAAAACTATAACCTTTTCTCTTTTCTACACAAATTCAGACACCATGTTCAGTACAGAAATAATACCCTCCTCTTTTTTCGAATCTGGATCAACACGGAACGAGAAAATTTCCCGAGTGGCCAGCTCCGGTTTCTTTTCCAGGAAAATCTGAACTTGAAAAGAAGGGAGCTGAGGTGTAACTGCAATTTTAAATTCCAAATGGGAAAGTAGCGAGTAAACTAACAAAATTGAAAATTTTCAGGTCGCAGATTTTGAGAATTTCCAAAATTGAGATCCGGTCCTTCGGGCTTCAAGATCCGAATTTCACTCTTAACATAAGCAAAATTGACTCAACTTCGGAAATCGAATGACGAACGAAGGTACGTGTATCCTGAATCACATATTTCGAGCATTCCATTTGAATTTTTATTCGACCCCAATTTGGGCTGCGTAATCGGAATTCACGCTTCTTGAAGAAAAAAAAAAGTGATTTGGTTCAGAAAATCGGACGTGTATCAAATAAAGAGGTTAGGATGTTAACTTCATCTAATCCAACCCCTCCCCCCGTTACTGCCCCAAAATGCAAATTTCACAGTGAAAAATAATAGTTCTCATTTTGAGATTCTGAGTGATTGTTATTAACTATGTTCGGAAGCTAGGTTCAAGCTAAATACAAATTACAAAATTACATGGAGAAGAATTAATTTTACTTCCTCACTCCGCCGCCTAGTGGCTCAAAAGATGACTTTAGATGAGCAAAATGAAATCAACTTAAAGAAATCAAACGTGCTATCTCAGTAGGTTTTTTGGCAGCGAACTTTGGATATCGATGGTCCAAAATAATTCTGCTTCGGTTGTTTTTCAAATTTTGCCCTTTTCAGTTTCTCATCGAATCCTCTGTGCAGCGAAGCAGGAAGAAATGATTCTTTTTAATGCCTCTTTGTACTCCACCATACATAAAGCTACGCTGATGTGCGTAAAAATTACTGGATACCTTGAAAGATCTTGATTGTAGGAACCTAAATTAGAACTGAAATGTATAATCAATATCAAGGACCAAAATCCTCCTATCGTAAAGTTAACTTAATTTTGCTCGTCTCAAATCATATTTCAACCCAGTGTGCAGCGAAAGGTAGAATGAAATTCCATTTCTTTTCCAATGAATCGATACTCCGTGTGATACCAACTTTCCAATAATACATAAAGGTAACTTGGAATTCCGAAGTAAACCGCACACTACTTCATTATGAAATGTGTTTTTTTGGACTCCAAAAGTGAAGGGGTGTAAATTTTGACTTCAGCTATTTGAGATCAGCGATCCTCAAAACTTCGATTTCGATACACATTTCGGTTTTCCCGGTCGAGCTTATTTTTTCCAAGATAAAATTTTAATTTGATGGCCCAATTTAAATTGTGAATGTGAGGGGATACTCGAAATCATGGACCCGGAAATCTGCTAATGTGATAGTTTGCTCACCAGAGTGGCCGAAATCAGACTCCATTCACAAAACGAGGTTCAGTAGTAAGGATTTGATTCGAACTACAAATTACAAATCATTTGGTCGAGTTCTTATGATCGAAAATCATATTTTGATGACTTCAAATCATCAAAAGTAGCCAAAATTTGAAGTTGAGATCACGTTTTCGCAGACAGCAAAAGTAAGACATAGAATACTCTTCAATAGATCACTGGAGACATATGTGAGTCAAAGATCATTGGGCCTAAAAGGATCTTAATTTGAGAGTTGTCCATCAGTTAATTTGAATTGTGCCAACTTTTGTTACTGGATACCTTTTCCCACTTGATATTTAAGGTTGGCATTACACCATTACTCTCCTTTTGAGGGAGAGAAATTGTCTTGCTTCTTGATACTTGTTTACCCGGCGTCGATCCAACCTCGTATTTAAAAACAAAGAGGGGCTATCTTTATCCCCCCCCCCCCGGTATATACTTGGTTAGAGTACAGATGATGTACGTTGTTGTCAAACGTAAATGATGAAACCCGGTGCCAGATTGCTAGTTTTGAAACAAACGAAATGTATCTGCATTTTTGCTTCTTTACAGTCTTAATTTTGTGATCCTATTTCTGTTAACAAGGAAAGAGATGATAAAAATTCACAGATCTGAAATTTAAAATTGAAGTGTAATCGTCAAAGTAATTCTTTGTTATGGGATGGGAATGTTTCTGTTATTTGGTGGGGAACGTTTATAATTTTTCATGATAGATTCGAGACTTTCGTCCTCGATGGAATTATTTTATTGAATTAATGCCTCGATACGTTATTTTTGATTCTGCAAATAATTAAATATTTTATGTTCCATTTTTACATTTATTCGAGCATTTAGATTTTGTAAGTGAAGTATTCTTTAATTCTGTTCGAATAGTATTGTCGAGTCAACAGATATATACATATATAATCATTATACATTATTTATTCACCAATAGAATTGGTATCGTCCGTTGTTATCGGGCATACGTATTTTGCAACAGTTAAATGCGATTTTTATTTTTTTATTTTATATTTCATACCTACTGTTCGATTCATATATTTAATGATATCGATCGTGTATCTTTATCCCTAGTTTGTAAAACACACTTTTTTGTCCCTAACTTGATTGATGATTTCTCCTCGTAGCGCCTGTATTTTTCAATTCTCTTCTTGTCGATGATTTTGATACACGTTCTTAGAACTGAGAACACTTGAATGTGACAGCACGTTGAGAACACGAGAAATATCCCTATTGAGTGTAAGTTGACGTTAAAATATTTTCTCTCAACGTGGACATGCTGGTCTATGTCGAGTGTTAGGTTACCATGTTCTATATTATATAGTTGTTATTGCCTCGCCGACATTTCGAGAACGGAAAGGTTGCTGTAAAATTGCTGAATATGTTGCGTTCACTGAAAATTATTGTTTCATACTGTATAGTATTGATTTTGAAATTCGCTACACAGGATATTTTTGAAAGATTTCGTATCGTCTATGTGTTGTGCTCTAACATTGTAAAAATGGTTATTTCTATGTTTTTAAATTGTGATAGTGATTTTCATTTTAATGTAAATTGTAATTCTGAAGTATGTACAAATTTTTGTAAAATAAAAGTTTTTTCATGTCGTGGTTATTCTTGTCAATATGTATTAAGATGATTATGGACAATTGGTGATATTTGTCCCGACCTGAAAATGAAACAACTACCTTAACAACTAAATTAGCAATAGCGGTACTGAGCTGCTGCACACACTCTCTCCCACCATACAACACTCTTACTTATACTTGGTTTTTCTTTTTCTTTTTTTATAATATAATTTTTTGTCATTGTTTTAATCACTTATACCGATTTATTATTCTATTTCCGTAATTACTTTTCATTTATTTTTCAATCATTTTATTCTTCCGTTTTTATAAGTACTGTAATATTATGTTACAACCTTAGTTGTTTGTAAGGCCCTCTGCTGTAATTGGCTCAATGAGCTGTTGTGGAGGGGCTTAATAAATAAATTCTTCAATCAATCAACCAATAATAACTATAAATTAAATGCTGAAAACGTTTTCATTTCGACGCGTTCTTGGCTTTGTACAGACGAATGAATGTACAAAAATGTAATTTGGGATGATACTGAGTCAAGGACGCGTCAGAGTGAACAAGTTTTCTGCACTGCCTTTGTATAGTACTTCTCCATCTGAATAAGATCAGTCACGATGTCATGAACCACAGTACAGACCAATGAATGCACAAAAATGTAATTAGAGGTGATACTAAGTCAAGAATGCGTCAGAGTGAACAAGTTTTCTACACTAACTTTGTATATAGTGCTTTTCCATCTGAATAAGATCAGTCATGAACCTTTGGGCTAGGTGTAAAAACCACCCATCCCAAGCTACACATTTCCAAGAAAATATGGGTTTTAAGCACCAGTAGGTGGCACCTGTATCATGAGGGGGAAGGGGCAGAATTTTACCCTATTGGTTATAAATTGGTTGAATGCGGCGATTCTCTCAAGTTGACACGTCTTTGAGATTAGAAGATCGTAATTACATTGATGAAGTTTAAAGTATATTAAGGAGGCGTGCCTTAATGCCGTTTAGGACATCTAGTAAAGAACAAGGGATGAGTAAATCGATTGCCGTTTTTATTTATAACCTGCGTGATCGTCCATTAAAATCCGCGTAAAAGGAGTCGAGTTCAAAGTTGTTCTGTGAATGATGTATCTGTTTATTTCTGTTGCAAATTGTTCGAAATGTTTAGAAAAGTGTCCGAAAAGTCAGTTATAATGGTTTCTGCGCCCAGAAATCATTTTTCTTTACATCATTCGACTTGATCTACACTCCATGTCTCGAACTGCATCTTCTGATCTTTCCTGAACCGCTTGTATTTATAAGCTGTGGGAAAATATGACATGAGTGAAAAATTGTCAGAAATCAAATCTTGAATGAGTTCCAATCGTTTTGAATTATTTACAGCTCAAAGATATGGACAAATCGTTCGTAAAAGCGTAAAACGATTTTGAATAAAATTAAGTACTAAGTAGGTACGTACTTTCACCTTTATAGTTTCACACGGGGATAATGGACCGCCATTTTCTTACGAGTTCGGTCTTCCGGAGCTCGGGATCCAAAATGGCGTATTTCTGTTTTTCTGTACCTGCGCTTAGTCATCTCACGTCATGACATCACGACTCACAAACTCACGTTAATTTTTTCCAAACAAAGATCCAGACTGATCTGAACTCTGAACTCCCAAATCCTCGATAAAAATGAAAGTGCAATATGGTGGTAGTGGAATATTATGTATTTTGATGTATTTAGGTTTAAACTTAAGCATTAAGATAATTTAATGTGACCTTTGCAACTGGAACAGTATCATCTAAAAATTGTGTATTATTTCACATAACGTAAGGAGCAGAGTTCGGTTCGTGTCCATCAGCAAATCCAACTTGAAACTCATGAGGAACATTACGATATTGAAAATACTTCGGAGTTCATAGTTAGAAAAGTACTATCCTTTATTAAATTTCTGTTCTTAAAATTTTGTTATAGATGTTGCTTTAATATCGAGAGAAACCGTTCTCAGTGATATTGTAAAAAGTTACATTGTACCTAAATATCCATGCGTGAGTGAACAATTCATGCGATTGATAACCAATCTGGAGTCGAGAAATGTCAAATATTATTCTCCCATACTTGAAATTCCTGTTGAAAGATGCATCTGAAGTGTTTGAATTTGTCATATTCAGAATTACAAATACTAAGCGATAAGTATAATTTCGTGGTTGTCATGAGTGGGTCTATCTTCATGATTACACTTCGGGCCCCAGCCCCGAGGTGATGACACTCTCGCCAAGTTATTGATTCGGGTTCGCTTGTCCAACAAACAGAAACGTATCTTGCACTTTTGAGAACACTTCTAAACTGTAATACAACGAATGTCCATGTGTTTGTTTCGTGCATAGGAAAGATGTTTCTTTGTGTTCTAGCCAGTTTGTTTACCTTCACTTATGTAATGTTTTCAGGTATCCAATGCGCCTAATGTTTTGAACAATGGCAATGATTCTTTGTCGCTTCAAACGGACCAACAAAGGTAACTTGTGTTTCATTCTTACGTATGTACCGCCACTAAATGTATTATGGACATCTGTAATGCTGTAATGAATTCCGATTTGGACTTGTGAACGAGCATTTGCTGAAATCATTTGACTGCTAAAAGCATAAATTGTACCTCTAAGTCAGTCAAGTTTATTAGCGTCTACAGTTTGAAAGTGAGGTGAAACGTTAAAATTTTTGATCAAATTGAAACAGTTACTTCCGATTTCGACAATGAATTGTAATACTATTGGAAGAACAAACCAAAGTCAATTTGGTACTTATCTGCACAGCTCCTGCTACTTCCCATGCTTATAACGATTTTAATGTTATAGAACGAGTTGATGTTATTCTGCCAGTTGAGGCCTCATAGCGTTCAGCCATCAATGGAAGAAAAAATGTGCCAACAAACAAAATCATTTTCGAAACCGTCTCAAACGAATTACCTTTATCGACAGTCTTCGCATCGTTCGACCAGCTGCCACCAATGTAACATGTGTTCGTCATTTTCGTCGTCGCCTTTATCCACCGCCTCTGGTTCCTCGTCATCATCAACTTCGTCGCTGTCAACGTCTTCTGCACCGATGTTATCGACCAATAATGATATTCGTTACTCCAGGCGTCTGTCGCAGCAGTCTTTCGACAAGAAAGCAGGCGGCGGTTGCTTCATTCAGCAACATCTGCAGTCTATGTTCGGCTTACTGCGACGAGAAGAAACTCTAAAGATGGTATTACCACTATTTTTATTAACTCGATAATTCACCTGCATCTTCGTTTGTTAACCATGTCTTTATTCTTAGGCTGTCAGATTGGAGAGCGCACATCCGGGTCGTACTCGTTATTTAGTTGTAGTCAGTAGAATAGGGAAGAATCAGTCGGAAGAGTGTTGTTTGTTGGGAATCGATTGTAATCAATGTACCACAGTCGGTTTGGTTTTAAAGGTGCTGGCCGATACGGCGATTACACTGGACGGAGATGGGTCGGTATTAAAGCGTTATATAGTTAGTTGGTTTCATGTCGAACACCAAATTATGTATATTTACTTTTGCAGTGGGTTCAGCGTTAGCGTGTGCGGTCACCAGCATATTTTTAAACCTGTTTCAGTGCAGGCTATGTGGTGAGTACATTGTGTTTATTAGGTTTTTTTAGTAAAGGGCCCGTTTGGTTTTCATAAAGTTACCCCAAGGAACAGTTAATAACCTTCGTTTCAAGATCAGGCGCAGCATTACAGCCGTAAAAATGATTTCAGAGGTCGAATTTGAAGGGCTGAATGCGAAATGGTATTTTGAAAAAGGTCCAGTTTAATGTTTGAAATGGATTGTATGAGTTCTCTTCGTTACGTATTGTAAATGTGGCTTCTTGCAGGGATCCTAGATCTCGCTAGACTGATGAACGAACAGATAAGACTGTTGGTCTGCAAACGACGAGCTAGATAGATTGGCAGATTTTTAGTCTCTCAGCTTGTCCAACAGGCAGATAAATGAGTAGATTGATTGGTGGGTTGATATACTGACAGACGTGGAGGCAGCTAAATGCATGAAAAACTGGACGCATATTCCTGAACCGGTAGCCCGTAGATTATTGGGACAGATGAGTTATCCCGAACTCTAGGTAGACTGTAACCACTCTCCCCTTGATTGTGAGGATGAATCGGAATCTCAGACCAATATAGGGGTACATAGTAGAGCACTGCACGAGTACATGTGGCATCGCGTGATTACGAGTACGAATACTCGTCCGACGAGTAATACGATTACTCGTTCGCATCGGCATCGCCGAGTATAATAGTATTCGACATCGTTTCGCATCACCATCGTGGAATCTAGCTATTCGGCATCGTTATCTGCCTTATCTTTTGTTGCTTATACTGTGTCGACTTGTGAACGCATGATGCAATTTCTAAATGGGGTAAACCCGACGATTACTTACGACACCATTCTGACAATTATTATTTGTCATCATGAGGTAAATATAATCGGCGATACTTTCCGAAGTACTCGGCATCATTAGGTCTTATACTCGGCGATTATTTATCTGATTACTTTTTACCTACTCGTGCAGTGCTTTAGTCCATACAGATGATCGAAGGAAAAAAAAATAGAAAAAGGCACGTAAGTTGCTTGTATCTGGAAAACCGGAAACGAAATGGGCCCTTCATTAGGTAATTGTTGCGCAAGTTTAATCGACGATACTGCGAAATCTTTCCTTAATAAACAGTTGGTGAAATTTGCTAATGTAAATAATTGTTGCAGGTCAGCGCTTCAAACACTGTATAAAGTTAGCAATAAAGCTCGTGAATGTAATTATTTCGAAGGCGGTAACACGCACGAATGGGTGGCCTATTACGAGCAGAGTATCGAGTCAGATCGGTCTTGTCTTAACGAATGGCACACAATGAACGATATCGAATCAAGACGTCCTCCTTCTCCGGATTCGCTGCGTTCGAAGTGAGTCCCGTTGCTAATAGTCTTTGAAGGTGTTATTCGGGAAACAACGTAAGTCAGTTCCAGAAAAATATTCAGGAACAACAAAAAACTGTTCGTGAATACTGAAAGATCGCACCGCCTGTCCAGTGTATAGAGCAGTAAAAGCCGATTCGAATGCATGCAAGAGGGACTACCAACCGTAACTTAACAGCAATAGGGAGTGCTTTGAAAGGGGATGACTTATGTTGCTTCAAAAATGTCCCATAAGAAGAACGTGACTGTATTGTTTCATAACTGAAATCATATATTCTGAACATTTTTACATGAGGCTGATTCATACTATGCAGAACCGATGTGATAGGTCACGCTGTATACGAATCTGCCAAAAAGTCACTTTCGTCATTTATATTGACTAATGTTGTTTCACAAACAACACGTTCAATTTCAGGTTTTGAATTCGGAATATTCGAAGAGTGTAACGATTTAATTTTTGCCTCTAGACCTCGAGAACGACTAGAAACCGAGCGCATTATACGCAGCACCTTGAAAGAGATAATGATGTCTGTGGACCTGGACCAGGTAACGTCGAAATACATCCGATCGCGGTTGGAAGAACAGTTGGATATGGATCTCAGAGAATTCAAGTCATTTATCGATCAAGAAATGTTGGTTATCTTGGGTCAGATGGACGAAGCTACGGAGGTCTTCTCGCACGTGTATTTAGGTTCTGAATGGAACGCTTCCAACTTGGAGGAGTTAAATAAGAATGGGTGAGCATCGTTTCTTATTGGTAATGAACTCTGTCCAATGAATGGTATTTAGCACCGAGTATTTCGGAAATGTGAGATATTTTTTGTCGAATCACTTCCGCCTATTGGACAATGTCATTATTTGTACTTCGGTGCGATATTCCTAACCTGAGTAACACGTAGTGCTGTTCATTCTGAAGGCAGTAAGGTCCTGCGTTGCCTAATTTTTCACTGGGTTATTGAAAGAAGATGATACGGGTTTCAAAAACATGATCACGAAAGGAGGAAACTGAATCAAGCCCGAGTCTGATTTTGTATGCTGAAGATTTATTCCGATTGATTCCAGAGAAATTTATCTTTTATGATTTTAGATTTCTGCATGTACCGTCTTTGCTACAATGTTAGGCCCTCCCATATCGTCATTTTGTTTTCGTTTTTATTCTCCGTTTACTAAAATATAACCCTAGCTTCCGCCGGCATCGCCACTAAAAGAGAAAGTGAATTGTTGCCTTGTTCGTATTTTCGTTTGCCGATTTGTTTGTTGTTTGACTCAGTCTGTATCTTGTATCTATCTATCTACCTGCTCTCTCATTTTCTCTACGTACTAAGAACCTGGTCTCCCGCCCAGAAAAAATGGAACCTGGAGTTACAATCTCTTCCTTCCTCTTCCCATAAAGTATCTTAATGAGCCATAAGGTTGGTCCACACGAGGATGATCAGCTTGTTCTGCTTGGATGATCAGCCAACGATGAATGTAGTGTAGACGTTGAGATGATCAGCTAATTGAAGCTGAGCAGTCACGATCAGCCTCTCATCTTCGATCGACCTGATACCGCTCTGCTCAAAAGATGAATAGTACGGACGTTTTCATCATCCATTCAACTTTATTTTTCCATGTTTTCATACTTTGGCTGAATGCAAAAAGTTGAACAGGACATCGACAGATTTTCATCCACGGCTGGTCAGCTCTGGCTGATTATCCAAGCGGAACCCGCTGGTCATCCTCGCGTGGACCCACCTTTAAAAAGTCTTAGCAGTGTGTCAGGAAGCTTGAACGAATCGTCATGGGTTTCTAACGAAGTATTAAGAAGTAATAATAGTTTTGATATAATGGGTCTCGAACGTTGTAGCAGTGTTTTGACCAATCTTAAAAATGTCAGAATTGTTTGATAAGGGACTGGGGGGATTTCAGCGAGTCTTAACAAACTTGCACGGATATTTAACGAGTGTTAATCATTTCTAACAGAATCCTAACAAATCTTTAGCTCTGTTCGTTTGGGAAACTTTGTACACGGGTTGCAGGGTACAGCAAAAGTGTACACCAGTGTACACTGTACGCCGCGTTACTCACTCCCTACACTTCCTTTCAGATAGTATAAAAAGTGTATACTCCTGGTGTACATTTTTCCAAACGAACAGTCTTGGTGTAAAAAGTGTAACCGAAACGAACAGAGCTATAATAAAGATTTTGTAACGAGCAGAATCGGTGCTAGGGTGCCAGGCCTTAAGTATATTAAACCTGAGACCTTTATTTATTTATTTTATTTTTCGTAAGAAAAGGATAGATTCCGACAGAGAGAGGAGCCTAAATGCTCCCTCTCCTTTATGACATCAACATTTTTGAATTTTATTTGATGGGATTTTGGTATGGAAATAGTGTGTACAATATTTGATTCAAAATATTAATATTTAGTATTCACATAGAGAATTGAATGTTTAACAAGATTTAAATACCGCTTCTGATTCTTCCAGAGTTAATTTAAACATCTTCAAGATTTTTTCAGGATTGTTTGCGATTCGAGACTTATGTGAAACGCTTACAGTATCATTTTAGATACTTCAAGATTCCTCAAAACATGTTTAAAACTCTTAAGCACTCTTCCCGACTCGTTCGAAAATGCTCCAGGCGTGATAGGAGCTTCTTTTAATACTTTTCTGATTTATATAGGAGTCTGAGATTTTCAAGACTGTTTTTATATTCGCTAAGACACTTTTTAAAAACTTGTCTGTTTAAAGGGTGTCTACCGGGCATGAAAACATGCAAAGCCAAAATATAGCATGATCAGTGGCGCAACCAGAAATTTCCTTTTCGGGGTGCTAGAATTTTGAGTTGACTTAGTACATACCCCTTTTTTTTTGGGGGGGGGGGTGAAAAAATAAGTACAAACTTATCCTTTATTTTTACCTTGTTTAACAGTCGAATTTGGCTTAACAAATCACCTGTCCTTGAAAACCAGACGACGCTAAGACAACGCGATACGTGGAGATACAAACAACATAAATACTTCTGTTTCCATATCGAATTTATTTCATTTGTCAACTCGTCAACTTGTAAGCTTATGGTACCTATTTTTTTTTTTTTTTTTAGAATTTTAGGGGGTGCGTTAGCCCCCATGCATCCCCCTTGGTTGCGCCACTGAGCATGATATGTGCTGAAAGTAGCGTGAAAGTATGAAAATGGCATAAAAGAACAAGAAAATGGCATAAATTTTCATTTTCTGAAACTGGTAGACACCATGAAGGCTCTTTTAATGTGGTTTCAGACTTGAAACTCGTCCAGAGGGGTTTAGGACGCTTGAAAACTGTTCAGGGCTTTCCGGGACTTCTTGAAGACTCTTTTAGATGTATTTTAGACTACCTCTGAGACTTCAACGGATTATTTTCGGAACTATTTCATGCTTGACTAAATCTTCTTGTGGGGTCTGGTTGGCCGATTGGATAGCGCGCTGGTCTCGGAATCCGGAGATCCCGGGTTCGAGCCCATGTAGCAACTCGCTACATTTCGACCAAAGCTGGTTTTCCGGCAAGACGAGAAGAGGGCTAAGACAGCCCTAACAGCCTCCCCGACGTTTTTGATGTAAAGCTCGAAAGGGCGGTATTCCAGGGCTCGGATTGAGAGTAAAATCAGAAAAGAGGACTGAATCCTCTTGAGACTTCTTGACTTAAGATATTTTAAGACTTCCAAGCTTACTTAAGTCATTTTGAAATTCATCTAGGTGGGTCTAAGACTCCAGAAATTTGTGTAGAACTCTTCCAATAATAATTCATAAGACTAATCTAGGCTTGATTGAGATGTTTTGTAACTATTCTGTTCTCGATTTAGACTTGGAGACTCTTATAAACTTGTTCAAGGCTCGTCAAGACTTATCCAGAAGGTGCAAAACATATCTGGAAGAGTTTTAGAGATGGTTTAATGAGTTTTGAGTACATTTGGGGGGGGCGGAATTGTTTCAGATAGTTTGAACAATTCTAAAAGAGTCTTGAACAGATCTGAAGCCGTCTTAGAAGTATCTTAGCAAGTCTGAAAGAAGTTCTGAAGAGGCTTGATGATCGGCAGGGTATCTACCTGTCATGAAAGGTATGAAATGAATTTAATTGTTGTGTATGTAATACGTCGAGCCGGTGTGTGTTTGTGTGTGTGTGTGTGAGAGAGAGAGAGAGATTTTGTGGATAGATTTTTAATGTAGACCGTTTTAATTTATTATTTTATCGTCTTCCTTTTCCAATGTGAATTGTCCAAAATATTAGCAAAGAAAGAAATTGAACGAGTATCACTGAAACGTCAAAATTAGTTTTTGTTTTTGTAGTTTAGGAGGACCCTTAACATGGGTATTATGAGCCGGCGATAAAAAGTTATAGAAAGGTCGTGAAAAAGTCATGAATTTCGCAGATTTGTACTTGGTAGACACACTGGTTGAATAATGCTGGAAGAGTTCTAAAATGTCGAAATCAAGTCTGGGATAATCTTAAACGAGTCCGAAGAAGTGTTGAAGAATCTTAAGCATGTTGCAAGAATATTGAAGAGTCTTGAAAAATATGTAAATATTTTTAAACTTTCAGTTGTTTGAGCGAAACTTGAATATTAGTATTTTTCATTAGAATTTTGCGCTTAGACTTTCAGTTTTTTAAGCGAAACCTAAATATGAGTAATTTTCAAAGGAATTTTGGGCAAGGTATTTTTATACGAGTACTTACCTAAATGCAACCTGTCCGGCATTTTTTTCTCTCTCGGCTGAACTGAGAGTGGAGGTACAATGTCAAATACTTGCTATGACTTTTTAATACAAGTGAAACGTGAGGTTCCCGAAGCAAAATGGCTCTTGCATAGTTGAACTGAAGAAAACTTGATTGTAAAATTACTTGATTTCTTTAGAAGGCGAAGCCAATGTTGTAACGAAGAGCACTCTCAAAAGTATCCATGGATAACGTGAAATAATTTGTTTACAAATCTGTCTTGTGTTGTATGTGCTAGTAAGGAGAAGTCCGGTGAATTTTGCATGCAGGTTGGGAAACCCTTCATGAGCCATACGCTTGTGATGAGTTACATCGAGTTAGTGTTCCTTAGTCTCGAAACACCACCTGTATTATTTAGTTTTGTAAATTATAGAATAATTTTGAAATTAGCTTTCTCTCTTATTAAACCTTTAAATTTACCACCAGATAAGTAAAAAATGATTAAATATGTATATTTTTATGTTCATAATTGTACAACTTAATTGAATTACAACACTTGTTCGTAATAATTGTAAAGAGGTTTGAACTAAGAATGATACATTGGTTTCAGAATTCGTCACATTTTGAACGTTACTCGTGAAATAGATAATTTCTTCCCCGGTACCTTTGACTACATGAACGTCCGTGTGTACGATGACGACAACACTGATCTCTTGAAACATTGGGACAATACCTATAAATATATCGATAAAGTAAAGTAAGTATCCCATCTTGTATTGATCTAATTTTCTCTAGCATTTCCTTTTCAAAGAATCCGTGTTCTTAAATACATTTCCCTTCTGCGGATAATACGAAGGAGGAGAGAGTGTGAAAGCAGTCGTGCACTTAATCAGCACATTTATTGTATTGCCAACCGTTTGCTGTTTGTTGCAGAAATAAAAACTCGAAAGTCCTAGTCCATTGTAAAATGGGTATCAGCCGGTCGGCCAGCGTTGTAATCGCGTACGCCATGAAAGCGTACGGTTGGGATTTCAGAAAAGCATTTGAATACGTACAAAAGAAGCGTTCCTGCATCAAACCGAACCAGAATTTTCTCAATCAACTGGAAACATATCAGGTCGGATAAGTTTCGTCAATATTACCGGTGCACAAGTCACCCCTCCGGACGTATGTAGCATTGTTGGTGTTTTTTGCGCAGGGCATGTTGGACGCGATGAAGAACAAGGAGAAACTGCAGCGCTCTAAGTCGGAAACGAATTTGAAAAGCACCATTACCAAGACCCGTTTCCACGCTTACAAGAAGAAAAAACGAGAGGAGCACAACACTCATACCCGCGCCGTGGACGCACAAGTGAATAAAACCGAAAAGAGTAACCAGAGGTCGGAAACCGACTATCCGATGCTGCGCGTGTGTTCCGGAGTCGAACTCGCTCAATTGTCGATGCGGCCGAAATCGTGGTCGCCGGACAACTTGATCGCGTCCGAAATTTTCTGCAGCAGTGGTGAGCAAAATGATGATATATTCTTGTTGCGTTTCTCCACTTTTCTCTCTTCCGTGTTGATCTTTCTATTTCTGGGAAGGATTTACACTTTGTATCTTTCATTATCTGCTTTTCATAGCTCATTCTTTGCCTTCCTCTCGAGTTCTTTCCCCACAACCAGTCCCCCAAACAGTAATTATATCCCTGGATGTCTTTTATTATGACCTATCATTTTAACTCTACTCTTTACTATTATATTACAAATTTCTCTTTTCCTTCCTATTCGCTTCAGTACGTCCTCATTCCTGATCTCTTATATCCATTTTATTTTCAACGTTCTCCGATAACGCCACACTTCACAGGCTTCTGTCCTTTTCCTTTCTTGTGTTTCTGTTGTCCATACTCCAGATATACGTTTGAAGACATATTTCAAGTCTTACTTCCAAATCTACTTTTTTCCCTTTTTTTTCTTCTTTTTCATTCTCTAAATGTGTCTTCTGTTTGAAAAAAAGCTCTCTTAGCTTGTTCTGTTCTACTCTTTATTCCTGTTTTATATATTCCTAAGTACATTTTGAAATTTCGATATTTAGAAAATTTTTCCTCCAAATTCCTGATAAAATTCTTCAACAGCCTTTGGAGTTTTCCCCGAATATTTCCTATGAAATTCTTGGCGAAGAGACCACTCGCCTAGCGAAACAACGTGCATCTGGTTTCGCGAAAAACTAGTTTTCCTATGGCGGAAGGAAAACCGACTAACCTTGTATAAGTTCCGTATTACTCTTTATTTCTTTTTACTCAACTCCTTTCTCCTTCAATGTTTGAAATATTTTTTTACCATTCAACATTATCAAAAGCTTTTTCTAAATCTACGAACAATGCGTATGTATCCAAACCTTTTTTTTCACTCTTTTGTTTAATAAAAGTCAGGAACATAAGATGAAATGGGGATATGGCGCGAAAAGTTAAAATCAGGAAAAACGTGTTTCTTTGCTATCATGGTTACAGTCATTCTAAAGAACATTCATGTGAGTCTCATGTGTGAAGACAATTTCATTTTGTTGACGGTATCAATTAACAGTGTTACTACAGAAATGGAAATTTTATTGGAAAATTGAAAGATCATCAGCTTTTTGATTGCGAATCAGACAAGCATGATGTTTCGTTAACAATCGTGAATGCTGATCATTAAAGTCATGGTAGACTTCTTGTGATAGTGACAGTAATAATATTGTCCCCCCTCTGACACCCCATTCCCCTTTTGTCAAGACCAGACCCCCCTAACACTAGATTTTGTTAGTCCACTGGTTATTGTGATTGCATTATGTAATTTGAGTGAATATTTCAAAATGAGTTTTCATGATGAGCTGAAAAATATAAATGAGTGGTACTCAACTGCGCAAGAAGTGACGTACTTGTATCCTTTTCGCCATGGAATGAGGGGAAAAGGAAGGGTTATTCAGTCAGCCTTTAGAGAAGAAAAAAGTGGAATTAGGACTTGAGGCCGCTTTCATCAGAAAGAATAAAAAAATGAAAACTTATTTCGTGACACAATAACTCCATTTCATCAGTCCACGTCCCAAATTGCTTCTCTAGTTCCTCTAGCTTTTCTGATACTGATCTTCTCTTTTCACCATTTTATTTTGTATTCTCTTAAGAATCTATACTGCTTGCAAAGGTAAACTTACAGTGCGATAATCTTCACATTTGTTTTTCCCTACTTTTTTAGGGACTACATAGGCTGTCGCTAAGGAACTGTGACTAAAATTTGTACGGCCCACCAACGCTACCTATCTGCATTCCAACGCAGTAGGGGAGTAATTTGGTTCATTAGCTATTGATTGAGAGCATGCCGAGCTCATTTGATTGAAAACTTGCTGTTCCAAACTAATTTGAAACAAACCATATGCGTTGACCCCTCCAGGTTTTTTTAAGATTTTTTAAAGAAGGAAAAAAAGCATACGATTACAACATTTTTTATTAATCATCATGTTTATCAAGTACACGAATATCTTTTTCAAAATACACACCATTCATTGCTATACAGCCATCCATTCGTTCTTGCCATTTATTGAACGTTTTTGCGTATTCTGCCGCTGGTAAGGAGGAGAAAAACATTTGTGCCGCAGTGATGACTTCTTGATTCGTCTTGAATTGATGACCATGTAAGGCTGCCTTCAGTTGAGGAAATAACCAAAAGTGTCACAGGGGCCGATTTTCTTAAAGAAGGACAAAAAAACATACAATTACAAAATTTTTTATTAATCATCATCTTCATTAGGTACCCGAATATCTTTTTCAAAATGAGCGCCATTCATGGCTATACAGGCGTCCATTTTTTCTTGCCGTTTATCAAACGTTTTCGCATATTCCAACGCCAGTATTAAGGAAGAAAACATCTGCGCCGCGGTGATGAGCGCCCACATACAGCTCGAACATTCCAGACACAGAAAACAAAAAAAATCAACCCCCCCCCCCCATATAGTCCTGACCTTGGCCCCTGCGACTTTTGGTTATTTCCTCAACTGAAGGCAGCCTTACATGGTCATCAATTCAAGACGAATCAAGAAGTCATCACTGTGACACAAATGTTTTTCTCCTTGTTACCAGCCGCAGAATACACGATAACGTTTGATAAATGACAAGAACAAATGGACGCCTATATAGCCATGAATGGCGTGTATTTTGAAAAAGATATTCGTGTACTTGATAAACATGATGATTAATGAAAAATTTTGTAATCCTATGTTTTTTTTTTCTTTCTTTAAAAATTTTTTTTTAAACTGGGAGAGTTAATGCATATGGTTTCTTTCAAATTAGTTTGGAACAGCAAGTTTTTAATCAAATGAGCTTCATGTGGTCTCAATGGATAGCTAATGAACCAAATTATTCCCCTACTGCGTTGAAACACCAATAGGTAGCATTGGTGGACCGTCTGAATTTTAGTCTCAGTTACTTAGCCACAGCCTTTGTATAATTAACCTGCTTTTCTGGAAATCTATTGGCAATTCTTCTTCCTCAAACATTCTGCAAATTATTTCATGTAAATTTTTTAAAGCTACTTCTCCTGCATTCTTCAATAACTCCCTTGAAATTTCATCAACTCCTTCTAATATACTTAGTTTCATCCCCCCCCCCCATCTAAAAGTAAGATTTCCTATTTGTTCATGCTCCACACTATCTTTCCATACATGTACTTATATGTATGTACCTACCAGCTCCATTCTTTTACAGTTCTTCAATGTTCTCAATTCTGATAATTACAAATGACGTTTAGTATTTGTAGTAACCTTGCAATTGAGCTGTATAAAAATTTAATATGTATGCATTTTTTAGGCAATATGTCCCAGTCGTTGGAGCATTTGAATATTTGTAAGTTGAATGTCGACAGTCACTCGTCTTCGGCATCCTCTCTCAGCACCTCTCCTCCTCGTATACCACCAGCGCCGCCGCTACCACCCGCGGATAGTCGGTACAATTTAAATGTTGGCATGCACTGCGAAAATGGACTAACGTACAGCGTTTCTCAGAATAAAATCGTTCAGCTGTACTCGGCACAAAAGTAAGTTTTTTGAAGGTATTGCGGCTTTTGAATTACTTATAACTCTCAAAGGTAAAATTGTACAAAGTGAACAGGTGTGGTTTTTATAGTTGTCCAACTCAAATGCAGGTATTACAAGTTCATAAAGAGAAAACAAACTGAGGCCTTGATTTTGCTGACTTATGAAATTTCAGTATCTGTAAGCTAAAAGAAGCAAATGTTTCTGCTATTTTGTGACTTGATAAGTTGTATCCACCTATATAGGGTGTTTCTTTTACAATGACCCTCCTTCTACCTGGTAAGTAGGCAACCTACCCTGAAAATATATAGATATGTTTGCATACTCCTACGTTTGAAGGAGCTGAGTTATAGTCAAATTTTGAAAAGTTTTCTATCCACATTTTTCTTCTCATAACTGGAGATAGAGAGAAAAATGGTACCGGTAATCATCAAGGTAGACAAATAGAAAAGGGAGATTAGAAAATATACTATCTAGGAAACGCTGAAATAAAGCAGGACCATTCCTTAGCCCAAAAGGAAGTCTGAGGAACTCGTACAAGCGCAGTCTTCTGGATATCTATGGGACATACAGGAATGTTATAAAATGCCCGCACTAAGTCTAAGTTGCTAAATAATTTTTTATTATGTAATTTATAAGTAAAATTTTGTAAATTAAGCAAAGGGTATCTATCAGGCATTATAACATTATTTAGTAGCCTGTGATCTCCAACAATTCTCAGTAACTTTCCTTTCTGGTTCACGACGACTATTGGCGATGCCTATGGAGACTTGGAAGGTTGACATACTCTAATTTCACACAGTCTGCAAAAATCAGCTCGGACCTCCCCTAGTACTTGTGGATATAATCTTCTTGGTTTCTGGTAGATTGGTAGGCCAATAGTTTCAATATAATGAAAAATGTCGTGAGGTAGTGCCACTTGGTATTGCTGTGGTTTAGCAATGGCCTCATAAGCTCTTATCAGCTTATTGATTTCAGGGTGTAAGTTCAACTTCTTCTCATTGATAACACATACTGATAAATTGGAACATAAATACTTTGACTCACTAAAGGAACTAACTAATGTCTTCTCATCAATTAGCTTTTCATTTTTTAAATCAACTATAATACCATAATTTGTGATAAAATCTGCACCTATTATTGGCTCCACCACATCTGCAACAACGAAATTCCAAACAAACTTCCTTGCCAGACCAATATCAATTGCCAAAACCACTGCACCATATACTCAAATTGATTGACTATTGACTGAGAAAAGTTGATACTTTATTTCTGTTACCATTGATCTCCACTGGTTTGAATAGGGTACCACAGATGCTTCAGATCCAGTATCTACCAAAAAATCCAACGTATTGGACTTATCATAAATAAATAGATGTAACGGTTTGTAGGTGGACTGGAGGTCGTCGTCGCTACATTTAACGACCCTGATTCTCGTTTTTTAACGTACCTACTTTCAAATTTACAACTTGAACCACCACTACAGTAAGCTTTGTCACTGAACTTAGTATGATGATAGCACACAACATCAGTCCATGGCAAATGATTCCTACAAAAGGGTGAAGGTGATCTGCTGTGTTGGAAACCATAACCTCTGCCTCTGCCACGACCAAAATTACGTCGACCTCGATAACTCTTCATGTTCTGGACTTTAACTTTCACTGACGCGATTTCACTTTTCATTTTCTTCAAGAACGCGAGTAAAAGTGAATCAGTACTGGCAGTCTCAGAACCACTGGCTTCGTTTGCAATTGCAGCAACTGATGCTTTTGACTCTTCTTGATTAGTACTTCATTTCAGCAGTTCCTAATCGGCCTGTTTCACTAATTCATCGAGCTTCAGAGCTGAACTCTGAGTAATTGCACTTCTGGTCTGCAGTGTAATCTTGTTTAGCCAAACACTTTTCAACATAGACTCGCTGATTCCGCTACAGACCAACTGCCTCATTTTTAGGAGAATTTTGGAAGGTTTGACTTCTGTATTGAATGTGACATTTGCGAGCAATTTATCGACCTTGGCTTGTTCCTGAGAGACCATGATCAGCTAAGAGTTTCTCTTTCGCCTTGGTATATGGATCTAAACACGTTTTCAGACTTGCCTGTGTAATAATATCTTCTATCTTCTCAGTTTGAGTATCGTTCAAAGCCTGGAGAAGATGTGTGAATTTCTTCTGCTTGGTGACGTTCTCATTCTCGGTAAATATAAATTCTGCTTTTGAAAACCACAGCTGAGGATTTCCTTCCAAAAATAGTCTCTAAATGAGCCATCTCGAACAGTCAGTTAATTAAAACTCGCTTTTTCTCTGCGAAATTAACTACGATTTTCACATTCTCTAGTAATGATACCTAGGCCGGAAAAATCATGAAATTACCGACGTCACGGTCGCCACTTGTAAACTGTTATGAATAACATTTAATATGGAACTGAACTGTACACACAATAATGCAGGTACTACGTAGGTATAATATTACCTCTTATCATGTAACAATAGGTATGCATTGCGTTACAAATTCTTTCGATTGAAAATTTTTAAATCAGTATAAAGTAATTGAGATATTGGAATGGGCAAGAAGGTGCAAAAAGAACTTATTACTAATTAAAATGTAGTATCTTGAAAAAACAAGTTTTATGAGCAGTAAGAAAATATGTATCGATAATTTTGTACTGAGTGAGATTCATTTTATGAAAATCATGTTCAACTACTTTCCATAATCTTTAATTTTTTTCTGTGTGGTTACCATAACTGTCATCTTGCACCTTTCCCCCATCGGTATACGCCACAGTTCCGGGAATAATGCCAAAATGTTACCAAAACCAAATTTAACAACCTTTGGAACCAATTATTGGATACTCATATTCAGTTTTACAAAATAGTAGAACCCCTCTCCTTCATTGCACGGGCCGCAATTTGAAATACGGGGTAAATAGATGAGAGAAAGGAGGTGAATCAGCCCCATAAACGATATAGGTAACTTTGTGAATAGCTGAAGAAGATGATTATTATCTTCATGAGGTCTGTGCAGCTGTGTTAAAAAGTAATATTTTCAACGGGGATATGAACTTCATTTTGAGCAGTTCTAATCCAGATTCAAGAAAATTGCTAAGGACCTTTCTCATGGGAAGCGAGCAAGTTTCACGGGAAATTGAAAAAATGTGAAAATTGCTTGATATAAATTGTACTACAATATATTGATTTTATGAACACCCTGTTGAACCGATTCCGACCATTTTCCCCCCGTGATTACCGCTAACTGCCCTCTACTATTACCTACGGGTACCATTTTCCTGTCTTATCTCCAGTCGTGAGAAGGAAAAAAATTCAAAAGATAGGAAACTTTTCAAAATTTGACCTTAACCTTAGCCCCTTCAAAAGTAAGAGTATACAAACATATCTACATATTGTCGTGGTAGATTGCCTACTTACCGGGTGGAAGGAGCGTCATTGCAAAAGAGACACCTTGTATAGGTGGATTGCCTTGGAAGATCATTCCTCAAGATTACCTCAGTATATCATCTAGGCAGAGATGTGTTGATGGTCGAGCGAATTGTGCAACCATTCGCGGCAACGAAAAGCTCAGAATGAAAATATTTTGACCGTAATACCTTGGAAGAACGTTATTCTTCAATGTGACCGAAGAGTGATCAGCTCGGAGGTGCATGTGTGTGTACCTGAAAATTTCGATTTCTCTCGACTAGCATGAACCAAAATGTTTTTTTGTCTTGCCTGTTGAGTTTGGCATAAATTATATGTGCTGAACTGGGCCTCAACATGAACCTGGAAGTTTCGATTCCTCTCGATGAGTGCACCCTAAAACGTTCTTTCGTACTGTTTGTGAACTCGGAAAATTTTAAAATTCCTCTCCAGAGATTCATAGAGCTTCCTGCCTTGAAGCGGATCTGTACGAACATGTAGATCTCGGTTTCAAAATTGTCCGTACCCATAACCAAAAGTTGAAAGCTTCCGCAACGTCGATGATCATACGTATATTTCTGTCTCATTCACAGTCAAAGCAACCAGAACGCTGAGTCGAAAGACACTGTCGCAGTCGGCGGCATCCGAAAAAACGACGCGCTTTCAAACCCGAATACCAGCTTCACGTTGCAGCTGCCATCGCAGTTCCAAGGTAACGCGGCTATGTTCTCAAAACAGGGACATAACGCGAATAATCTAGTCACGAAAGATATCCTAGATCTGGGAGTGGACGCGACGGCACCTAACGCGGAAGCCCCACAGTCGAGCGCCGTCGTACCGCCGAAACGAGACCGCGATTCGTTCGGGCCGCCGCTGCGGACGTTCACCCAGAGCCAGCAGCAGCGTAAAAGGACGTCCGAGTGCATCGTTGACCGGAAGACCAGCCGTAAAGCCTGCGCCGACACCGTCGTATGTTACCAAAACAGTGCGCAAAGCGCCCAGCAGCTGTGCAGACGACCGCAGGATGTGGCCAAGCCGCGTCTTCCGTTCGACCTATCGGAAAGCGCCGTCCAGAAAACCGCTGAATGCCACTCGCAGGCCAACACGTTCAACAACAACAACGATCAGGCAATCAAAATTTTCACTTCTCATTCAACGAACAGTCTATCGGTGGTCGAGAAGAATGCGACGGCGTACAACGCGACCACCACGACCACGACGACGCAGTTCTCGACGGTCAAGTACCGCACCAACATACTGGAGCAGCTGAAACATCCGCAATCGGCTCGCGACAGTGGCGTTGCAAACCTTCCTCAGGCGGAGAAGGAAGACGACACAAAAGGCGGCGGCAAAGTGCTGAACCTGACGAAGGAGTTCGAGGCGAAATGCAACGTCTTCGATCGCAGCAAGCAACGAAAGAGGCGACCGGCGCTCGAGGATAACAACAACAACGACGATGCTCGCAGTCTTCCGTGTTCGCCGGTCAACGAACCGACGTCCGCCAAGTCGGCCGGCGTCGGTCGGGCGGCGCCGCCGCCGCCGCCGCCACTGACGAACTCGTCGATGGAGGATCTCTCGGTGCGCAAACTGGTGGGCAAGTACGAGGTGGCCAAGTGTAATAAGGAGCGCTCGAAGAGCGAACGAAAGCAGCAGCCGCCGATTCCGCCGAGGAATTCCAGTTTGGACATCGGTTTGGCGCAGACGAAGGTGGGCCCGCCCGGCAAATACGGCGGCAGCGGCCATCGCGTGCCGCCGATGATGAAGTTTTTGGGCAATACGTCGAACGAAGTGCGGACAACGATCGCTAAAGCGAATCCTCTGTCCAAGTTCACGTTTTATAAGCAGCGAAATAATCCTCCTCCTCCTCCTCCTCCTGTTTTTAATACCATGTGAGGAGTCTTTAAGTGAAAGAAAACCGCAATCATTGCGTATGTGAATTAATCTAGATCATTATTTTATAATTTACTTTACTTTGTGTATTATTTCTCTCTGTTTCGATTTTTATTCCCCCTCCCCCTTCCCCGTCCCGTTCTTTTTAGAAATATTTACGAATCGAGTTCATGATGTAGTGTGTACGAAAAGAACTCTTTCTATCACTCATGACAACATTTATTATATTGATTTATAAACTGAGAATACTGAGAATGATCTGACGATTAATTTTTTTTGTTTTTCTTTCTTCCTTTCTTTTTTCTCAAATTAACCGCATCATTTGTTACAATATTGTTAATTTATGTACTGCTATTCAGTTTACGCTCTATGTAATGTAAGTTGATTAATTTTTACGACCGACTTTTGCTTTTTAATTTTTTTTTTCTTCGTGTTTTCTACGAGTGGAAATTATATTTTTGTGATTTTTAAAAGAAAATGAAATAGTTCTATTTACGGAGTAGTTTCTTTAGCAACGAAGAGTTTAATGCACTTCGAAGTGAACAGATAGGTGGGAGGCCAAGAATTATCCAATCATGTTTTCTGAAGACGAAGTCAGATTAACGTGGGCAGAGCTCCAGTTCGGTGAGCTACTGACGACGACATAATCTAAAGAGCTCCGCTGAAAATGACCCAACGATCACGGCCATTTTCCGTTTCACCCCACAGGTGAGTGACAGTGTTCACATTTAAATAATTTGCATGCTATATAAGAATGAATTTTTTCCAGGCAGTGTCCAGGCCCACCATGAGGGTGACTTCGAATATTTTTCCAACCAGTACCCTGATGCCTCTACGAGGGTACTCGTACATTGAAATGCAGTGCAAGATTGCACAAAAATTACAAAGAGCCGTTTTACCCCAAGACAGCCATTTTCCGTTTCACCCCACAAGTGAAGTGACAGTGGTCACATTTACATATTTGCATTCTTCATCAAAATGGATATTTCCTGCTAGGACCCAGTCTCTCCGTGAAGGGTAACAGTGGTCACATTTGCATCCTTCATACGAATTCGAACTCGACGTCGGCGCTGGTGCTAGTTACTCAATTTTGACAACGGATTCGAATTCGTCTCGACAAATTGAGTAACTAGCACCAGCGCCGACGCCGTAGCTCTCCGAAAATTTTTTCGCCCCAAAAAATGCATGATGTGTATGGAGAAATTTTCAAAATTTGAGAAAATCAAAAATTTCGAATTAATGAGTGTTTCTTACTCAATTTTTCACGCTGAGTTCGAATTCGCAGTTGCAATTTGGCGGCGACCCTCCGTTTCCGAGATACCCTCGAAAAAGTTGGAAAAATTGATCAATTTGGGTCAAAAAATGACTCTAGCTCAATTTTGACAACGGATTCGAATTCGTCTCGAAAAATTGACTAACTAGCACCAGCCCCGACGCCGTAGCTCTCCGAAAATTTTTTCGCCCCAAAAAATGCATGATGTATAGTATGGAGAAATTTTCAAAATTTGAGAAAATCAAAAATTTCGAATTAATGAGTGTTTCTTACTCAATTTTTCACGCCGAGTTCGAATTCGCTGTTGCAATTTGGCGGCGACCCTCCGTTTCCGAGATACCCTCGAAAAAGTTGGGAAAATTGATCAATTTGGGTCAAAAAATGACTCTAGCTCAATTTTGACAACGGATTCGAATTCGTCTCGAAAAATTGACTAACTAGCACCAGCCCCGACGCCGTAGCTCTCCGAAAATTTTTTCGCCCCAAAAAATGCATGATGTATAGTATGGAGAAATTTTCAAAATTTGAGAAAATCAAAAATTTCGAATTAATGAGTGTTTCTTACTCAATTTTTCACGCCGAGTTCGAATTCGCTGTTGCAATTTGGCGGCGACCCTCCGTTTCCGAGATACCCTCGAAAAAGTTGGGAAAATTGATCAATTTGGGTCAAAAAATGACTCTAGCTCAATTTTGACAACGGATTCGAATTCGTCTCGAAAAATTGACTAACTAGCACCAGCCCCGACGCCGTAGCTCTCCGAAAATTTTTTCGCCCCAAAAAATGCTATAGTATGGAGAAATTTTCAAAATGTGAGAAAATCAAAGTTTTCGAATTAATGAGTGTTTCTTACTCAATTTTTCACGCCGAGTTCGAATTCGCTGTTGCAATTTGGCGGCGACCCTCCGTTTCCGAGATACCCTCGAAAAAGTTGGAAAAATTGATCAATTTGGGTCAAAAAATGACTGTAGCTCAATTTTGACAACGGATTCGAATTCGTCTCGAAAAATTGACTAACTAGCACCAGCCCCGACGCCGTAGCTCTCCGAAAATTTTTTCGCCCCAAAAAATGCATGATGTATAGTATGGAGAAATTTTCAAAATTTGAGAAAATCAAAAATTTCGAATTAATGAGTGTTTCTTACTCAATTTTTCACGCCGAGTTCGAATTCGCTGTTGCAATTTGGCGGCGACCCTCCGTTTCCGAGATACCCTCGAAAAAGTTGGAAAAATTGATCAATTTGGGTCAAAAAATGACTCTAGCTCAATTTTGACAACGGATTCGAATTCGTCTCGAAAAATTGACTAACTAGCACCAGCCCCGACGCCGTAGCTCTCCGAAAATTTTTTCGCCCCAAAAAATGCATGATGTATAGTATGGAGAAATTTTCAAAATTTGAGAAAATCAAAAATTTCGAATTAATGAGTGTTTCTTACTCAATTTTTCACGCCGAGTTCGAATTCGCGGTTGCAATTTGGCGGCGACCCTCCGTTTCCGAGATACCCTCGAAAAAATTGGGAAAATTGATCAATTTCGGTCAAAAAATGACTCTAGCTCAATTTTGACAACGGATTCGAATTCGTCTCGAAAAATTGACTAACTAGCACCAGCCCCGACGCCGTAGCTCTCCGAAAATTTTTTCGCCCCAAAAAATGCATGATGTATAGTATGGAGAAATTTTCAAAATTTGAGAAAATCAAAAATTTCGAATTAATGAGTGTTTCTTACTCAATTTTTCACGCTGAGTTCGAATTCGCTGTTGCAATTTGGCGGCGACCCTCCGTTCTCGAGATACCCTCGAAAAAGTTGGAAAAATTGATCAATTTGGGTCAAATATGACTCCAGCTCAATTTTGACAACGGATTCGAATTCGTCTCGAAAAATTGACTAACTAGCACCAGCCCCGACGCCGTAGCTCTCCGAAAATTTTTTCGCCCCAAAAAATGCATGATGTATAGTATGGAGAAATTTTCAAAATTTGAGAAAATCAAAAATTTCGAATTCATGAGTGTTTCTTACTCAATTTTTCACGCTGAGTTCGAATTCGCTGTTGCAATTTGGCGGCGACCCTCCGTTTCCGAGATACCCTCGAAAAAGTTGGAAAATTGATCAATTTGGGTCAAAAAATGACTCTAGCTCAATTTTGACAACGGATTCGAATTCGTCTCGAAAAATTGACTAACTAGCACCAGCCCCGACGCCGTAGCTCTCCGAAAATTTTTTCGCCCCAAAAAATGCATGATGTATAGTATGGAGAAATTTTCAAAATTTGAGAAAATCAAAAATTTCGAATTAATGAGTGTTTCTTACTCAATTTTTCACGCTGAGTTCGAATTCGCTGTTGCAATTTGGCGGCGACCCTCCGTTTCCGAGATACCCTCGAAAAAGTTGGAAAATTGATCAATTTGGGTCAAAAAATGACTCTAGCTCAATTTTGACAACGGATTCGAATTCGTCTCGAAAAATTGACTAACTAGCACCAGCCCCGACGCCGTAGCTCTCCGAAAATTTTTTCGCCCCAAAAAATGCATGATGTATAGTATGGAGAAATTTTCAAAATTTGAGAAAATCAAAAATTTCGAATTCATGAGTGTTTCTTACTCAATTTTTCACGCTGAGTTCGAATTCGCTGTTGCAATTTGGCGGCGACCCTCCGTTTCCGAGATACCCTCGAAAAAGTTGGAAAAATTGATCAATTTGGGTCAAAAAATGACTCTAGCTCAATTTTGACAACGGATTCGAATTCGTCTCGAAAAATTGACTAACTAGCACCAGCCCCGACGCCGTAGCTCTCCGAAAATTTTTTCGCCCCAAAAAATGCTATAGTATGGAGAAATTTTCAAAATTTGAGAAAATCAAAAATTTCGAATTAATGAGTGTTTCTTACTCAATTTTTCACGCTGAGTTCGAATTCGCTGTTGCAATTTGGCGGCGACCCTCCGTTTCCGAGATACCCTCGAAAAAGTTGGAAAAATTGATCAATTTGGGTCAAAAAATGACTCTAGCTCAATTTTGACAACGGATTCGAATTCGTCTCGAAAAATTGACTAACTAGCACCAGCCCCGACGCCGTAGCTCTCCGAAAATTTTTTCGCCCCAAAAAATGCTATAGTATGGAGAAATTTTCAAAATGTGAGAAAATCAAAGTTTTCGAATTAATGAGTGTTTCTTACTCAATTTTTCACGCCGAGTTCGAATTCGCTGTTGCAATTTGGCGGCGACCCTCCGTTTCCGAGATACCCTCGAAAAAGTTGGAAAAATTGATCAATTTGGGTCAAAAAATGACTCTAGCTCAATTTTGACAACGGATTCGAATTCGTCTCGAAAAATTGACTAACTAGCACCAGCCCCGACGCCGTAGCTCTCCGAAAATTTTTTCGCCCCAAAAAATGCATGATGTATAGTATGGAGAAATTTTCAAAATTTGAGAAAATCAAAAATTTCGAATTCATGAGTGTTTCTTACTCAATTTTTCACGCTGAGTTCGAATTCGCGGTTGCAATTTGGCGGCGACCCTCCGTTTCCGAGATACCCTCGAAAAAGTTGGGAAAATTGATCAATTTGGGTCAAAAAATGACTCTAGCTCAATTTTGACAACGGATTCGAATTCGTCTCGAAAAATTGACTAACTAGCACCAGCCCCGA